>OY992879.1:113286510-113549010 GCA_963921405.1 Cepaea hortensis
CACACACAGCCGGACGTAGGTTTTGTTTCATTTCCGTGTTAAAGTTTTGTACAATTCAAGCTGTTAGAATTTTATTACAACAATGAGCGTCAATAAAAAAACGTAAGACTGAAGATAAATGCCATGGTTTCAATGATGAATGGACAACTAAGTTCTGTTTTATAAAAGTTGGTAGCAAATCAGTTTACTTGTTGTGTCGTGAGTCAGTGGCTGTCTCCAAGGAGTACAATCTAAAAAGACATTATCAAACAAAACATTCCGATTTCGGATACAATTTAACAACCGAAGGGATGGAAAGGAAACGTCTGGAGTTGGTTAAAAATTTTGAGACACAGCAAACTGTTTTCAATAAACAGTCTTCAATTCACGATGCTGCAACAGAAGCTAGTCTTGTGCTGTCACACATAAATGTAAAACAGAACAAGCCATTTTCTGATGGCGAGTTCATCAAGGAATGTTTGCTAGATGCAGCAAACATTATGTGTCCAGAACGTTGTATGTACCTTTAGTGAGCCGCTTCTTCGCTAATGACCATAGTCCTCTGCTTTTCTTGTGTTTCAACAGGATGTTAATTATGTTTCTAGTTCAATGTCATTTTTCATATTCAGATCCCGTGCACTTCACCCTTCATTATGGCTACTAAGAAAAGACGAATGTCACGTTTTCAATGAAGAATGGGGAGTAGAGTACTTCTTTGTGGAAACAAAGGACCATAAATCCAGTTGCGTAATATGCAGCAAAAGTGGTGCCGCTTAGAAAGAGTACAATCTTCGGCTTCACTATGAAATAAAACATCTATCAACATATTCACAGTTTTCTGGAAAGTTACGCTCCGAGAAATATGAGTCCATGAAACGTGATTTAGGAACACAATGAAATCTCCTCACGAGAAAGTTTGCTGAAAATGAATCTGTCACTCGTACAAGTTACAAAATAGTGCATGAGATGGCAGAACAAGGAAACCCGTTTACCGTTTGGCATCTTCATCAAAGTGTGTATGATGGAAGCAGCAAATAACTTGTGTCCTGAGAAAGCCGATATTTTTGGAACTATCAGCCTTTCGGCAATTTCATTTGTTCAAAGAACAGAAGAACTTGGAGATAACATAGTGCTACAGATACGCGAGAGAACTAGGAACTTGTGGTATTCTCTGGCGCTGGATACGTCTACTGGTCTCTCGAGTACGTCATAACTTCTCGTGTGCATTCGTGGTGTCATGTTGGACTTTCAGATAACGAAAGAGTTGGCATCCGTTTGCAGCATGCATTAAACAACAACTGAAAAAGACATTTTCATGGAAGTGCAAAAAGTGGTATCAGCTTCGAGGTGTTACAGTTAATGGTGTAAAAAGCATGCCTGGAATGAGGAAGGGTCTGAAGGGGCAGATCAGGACTCAGTTAGAAAATTTGCAAATTGTGGGCGCTCTGTTCATACACTGCATCATACATCAGCAAGCACTCTGTGGGAAAGACTTGATAGTTCTTATGTACTGAAACCAGTCGTTTCTGCTGTGAACTTCATTCGGGGACATGCACTCATTCACCGTCAGTTCGAAGCTTTTCTTGAAGAAATTGATTCTGAATTCTGTGACTTGCCTTATCTCACATCAGTGAGGTGGCTCAGCTGCGGTAAAGTCCTGTTTCGTTGTTACAAGTTCCAAAACGAAATAGATATTTTGCTCACTGAAAAAGACAGAGCTGATCTACAGTTGTCAGATCCTCCATGGCTGAGAATGTTTTAATTTTTGATCGACATCACATCCCACATGAATGAACTAAATTTGAAACTTCTGATCTCTACAAAATCTTCAAAGGATTTTAGAGAAAGCTATCATTGCTTGAAGCACAACTGGAATTCGAAAACATTTCTCATTTTCACCGTTTCAGAGTTTTTCGCTACAATCGCCCAAGATATCAACCTCAATTTTCCGACCCCCCCCCCCCCCCCCCCAAAAAAAAAAAAAAATATTCGTTACTTGTAGAAGCATTTTTGGGAGAGATTTTCAGATCTTGACAGAATTGAGAGCGACATTCTTCTATTCCAGAATCCGTTTGATTGTAACCTTGATGATGTGCCAGTTGAACTACAATTGGAGCTCATTGATTTGAAAGCAAATGACTTGTTGAAAAAGAAGCACAGAGAAGGAAAACTTTTTGAATTTTATCGCTGCTTTCCTGATGCTGAGTTTCCGAAACTGAGGAAATTTGCCGCTGGTATGGCATCTGTGTTTGGAACAACGTATGTCTGTGAGCAAACATTTTCAAAAATGAAGTATGTGAAGTCAACACATCGAACGGGATTGACTGATGAACATTTGAAAGCAATACTCTTGATTGGATGGAGAAATTCCAAACCAAACATTGATACTATCTTGAAAGCCAAATATCTGTTTCACAAATCTCACTAACCTTTTTTGCTGTTTAGTTTGTGAGATTCCGATATGTGCACACTAGGTCTGATGTGACTATCTTTTTGCTGACGTCGCCTTCTTTGATAGCTGTTGTTAGTAAATACATATTTTGGTTGTCTGTGTTTTTTTGTGCATTGCACGCCACTCACCCATAAATAACATAGTTCTTCGTCTTTTTTTTTCTGAGAGCTTTCGTTCTGGCATGCAAGTATTGTTAAAGTTAGTTGCATATCCTTTACATGACGTTAGCAGTAAACACATGCATTTTTTGCTGTTGTTGATGTATTTGCAAGTTCACGTTCAGTAGTTTGCTATTGCTTTCTGAACGACCGGCACCCATACCATAGCATAAAAAACCAGTACAACGCTGTCTGCTGCCAAATCGCGCGCAGCTGTGTTTCTAACACAGACCTTCGCCACTGAGACCGGCGCAAGTATTGTACAGAATGATTATACTGCCCGCGCTCGTCATTTTGTCAGTTATCCGGCCCGCCGTGGAAAAAAAAAGAAGTTTGGTGACCCCTGCTCTAGACAGATCTATCCATGATATGGGGTCTATGGCTTTGCCTGAAATAAACAAAGCTAATAAAAAGAAAAACATGCACGAATACGGATGATGTGAAGTAAGTGTATAATGAAGAGAATAAAGATAGCATGAAAGCATTGAACAAACCATGCTTGTTGTTGACCTCAAGGGAGTTCTTTGATCATTGGAGTCATCTTCTGAGTGACCACTGATGGAAAGTCTAAACTTGGAGCGTGCCTCGGAACCAAATGATACCTGTAAACAAAAACGCATCTGTAGCAGCAAATAAACAGTGCATGTGAAAGACATCGCTTGCGTTTTGTTACACAAATAACTGCATTGTCTCTAAAACATGACGACATAACCACGCCGCTTGTAAATAAACATTGTTGCAGTAAGGCACGACATGTTACTACACATCGTATTGTATAAATACAAAAATAGCCAATCAAGTATGGTGTACAAGAATCTGAATGACATAAAGCTTACATTTTGTTTTCTGGAATCAACTTTGGTTTTATACAGAAATTCGAGTATCACAGAAATCACGGACAGGCCCAAACCAGCGACAAGAATGTAAAAGATGCCAGCCACCTTGGACAAGGTCAGAGATGCATCAATCTCCTGCAACAAATACATGTTAAATGTTAAGTTAACATATAAACATATTGCTATTACTATACATATTACTTTATAAACATAATATTATTATTAAGTATTAAAATGGCGAAGGCGTAGCGATGTTGTTTTCAGAGTTTTTCTGAGAAGAATGTGCTGTTATTTTCCACGGAAGGCATGCGGTGGATGAAATTTTTTTGGGTAGCCGATGGATAATTGTTGATTATAATTTCATTCAAGTTTCGCAACGGTAGGCAGACGATCTCTTTAACTGGACAATGGCTACGGTCTCCGACAAGAATGGCCACTGCCAAGAAGGAAAACAACGGAAAACTACTTTCTTTAAAGTTGTCTAGTTTATCATGATTCAACAAATCACAGAACGTCACAACAAAAAACAAAAGGACAGCACCACTTAAAATAGCAACATGAAATTATCGAACTTAGCGAAGACGGACAGTTGGATAACATCAAACAAGAAAGGGGAAAAGAGAATATTAATATATTTGAAATGTGTGGGTCGAGATGAATAGAAACAGGGATAAAGACAAGAGAGTATTTTTAGATTGTGTATTTCTGGGAGAGAAGAAAGGCAACGAAGTGTAGCAATTATATTGAATCTGAAAACATCAAAATCTATTAAAGGATATTTGGCAGTGTCAGACCGGGTTCTATTGGTAACATTAATCGGCAGAACTTTTAACATAGACGTCATTCATAAGCATATGCCGCAACAGGAGAAAGCAGAGACAATAGTATAAAGGAATTTTATACTGTCGTGGAGAATGGTTTCACGAAATATAAATATTCTGAAATAAATATCCTAATGGGTGACTAATGCGAAAATAGGAAATCAAGCGATGGATGCACAGTGGGCAAACATGGTGTAAAAAAAAAAAACGACAGAGGATACATACTTGCAGAATGGGCAAAAGAGCAGGAAGTGATTGTTGGAAACAACTGGTTTAAGTAACATCCTAAAGATTATGGACATGGAGGAGTCATAACAGCAGGATTAGATACCAGATTGATCACAGCCTGATTGGCAGCAGGTTTCGAAATGTGTTAACAATCACAAAAACAGTTCCCAATGCAGACTGTTAAGCGATCACAGATTGTTTACAGACACATTGAGGTTACGGTTAAAGAAAGTCAAGTATACACCAGGAAACACTAAATACGATCTGTGTACATTGCAAAATGACAAGACAATTTGAACATTGAAATAAAAACATATTTGATATATTGTCCCATCTAGACATCCTATTTAATGATGCGGATGATCAATGGGGAAATATTAAAGAATTCAGTCAGTTTGGCTGCAGAAACAACTATTCTAAAAATAAAGAAAGGTAGTCGTAATAAATAGATGATTGAAGAAATTTTACAATTAAATGAAACACGAAGAACAACAAAAATAATCCTGTCAAATATTAAGAGATTCACAGAAAAGGCAGAACAGAATGTAAGGAGGAAAAAGAAGCGAGAAAAATTGCATAGAAATTGAAAAAAGAAATACAACAGTAAAAATACAAAATTAATGCACAATACAATTCAGGACCTTACTAATAAAAGAACGCATACATCAACAGGCTGCCTAAAAACAAAAGATGGAAAAAACATACTAGAAAATGATTAGATTTTACATGCATGGTCAGATTATGTGAAAGGCCTTTATGGTTATACAAAGTACCGGTATGATATTCGGACTAATAATGAAGGGTCATCAATTTTGAAGTTGGAGGTTCAGAATGCTCGTCTTATGAAAACTGGCAGACCCCGGTTCAGACAACATCACAACAGAAATGATCAATGCATTAGAACAGGGGTCACCAAACTACGGCCCGCGACGTCATTTCATCCGGCCCGCAGACTGTATTCGAACGTGCTTGATATAAACGTATGGAAAAAGAGACGCGATACAATTTAAATGTAAATGTCACAAGATTATTGACAGATAAAAGTGGCTGTGGTTGTGTCTAGTGGTATGTCTGTATGAACACTCTGTAGGTATACTCATGCACATCTATAGACACTGGATAACACCGTTTTCACGCACATAATTTTATTGATTACGACGAGACATGATGAAAACATGACACAATTTCCAGAAACCATATGAGTACAGGTAAATAAACAATACTGTCTTCCATCGACCTTGTGATATACTTAATTGCATCGGACTCTTTCCCTTGTCCGATCTCAACTGAATGCCTGGCTACTCCCCCGATGTGTCTCCACCTTGACGTGGTGGGGGAGCTTGCGTGTCCCATCGACCCCATTTGCTTGCCGATGGGTGAAAAATTACATATCGGACAGCTTATGGGATAGGGACCAGACTAAGAGAGACACAACCTGCTGCTCTGCAGGTATAGACTGAGGATAGCAGTCAAAATTTAAATCAGGTGCACGAAGGCAGAATTTCTTGGTTCGGACAAAACTCATAGGGCTCCCTGTCGAGGGCTGTGGATGACCGTTGTCTTCGACCGTTCAACCTTGGCCAGCATGGTTGTAGATGGCACCACAAAAGTGAGAGTCTCCCAGGTATGCTACCTGGTCAAAAAAGCACGCTAAAGTCGATGTGTTGGCCTACGGGTTTCGGCCCAAGGGTGCATAACAGACACACCGCAATGACATCTGAAAAAACACTCCGGATGAACGAAAAGAAGAAGAATGCCTGGCTAAGTTTCCCTCCTCAGAACTCCACTGTCTTGCTAAGTCTCCCTCACTTAGCCCCAGAATCAACTGTACCAGCTAAGTCTCCCTGATTTAACTCAAACTCAGCTGTCCCCGTTAAGTCTCCCTGACTTAACTCAAACTCAACTGAGCTCCAATTTGCCCAGACTTCTGTCTTTATCCACTCTCTCTGGGCCCACCCGTGAAGGTCTATTTCACCCCTTTAACTAATTTAAAACCTTCCCCCAACATTACATTTCTGAGATATTCCTTTGTCTATTCTTTCTACAGCACGTTCTTGCCTCTCATTAGTAATTTCCTATTGACCCGTACGTTCTCTAACAATCACGGTGTTGGGTTCAGCCGTTGTCTTGGCATTTCTTAACCACCTTTCTGACCCAACATCCGCATACTTCTTTATTTGACTCCCGAAACTTTGATTGTTCTATTATACTCTTAGCCTGTACCTCTCCCTGCCTTGGCGTAAAAACACGCACGTTACATTACACCCTCCTCAAAGAAAACATAGTTTTCAAATGATGGGAGGGTAATGCGTCTCTAAATTTGTAAAGGAGTGCTGTAACGATGCGTGAGTAGCAGTAAGGATATATTCCCCATCCATAAAAGAAAAAAAAAGATTCAACATGTTCCTACTCATAACATCATAGAGAATGCATTACATGCAACTATCACATTGACCAGTTAACACGATGTAAATTGACACGAAAATGAAAAATGTTGAGGTGCTACACAACCCCTGTCCTACTGTATAGCTGTAAGGCGTGGACAATAAGCAGTGTCACATTTTTCCACCCCGAATTCACATATTACTATAGTGTCATGATGTGTCACATTTAACAACCCACAATGTATAACTTAATGCTCTAGTAAACACACAAAAAACAGTTCATTGTCATAGATGATCCATGCCCTTGGTGGCCTCTGGAAAGCAAGTCTGCCTTGGTATTGTCCTCTCCACTTATTGGTACTGAAACACATGTGCCATGTAGCAATGCAGGGTCTACAGTACTAGTCCTGCGTATTATTAGAATGTGTACAGTGCAGGAGAAGTGAAGAAACAAGCGAGTGTAATTTAAGTTAACGACAGTTAACTGGCGAGCACTCGAAAACGAGGGAAGCCGAGACCTTTAACAGATGGTGATGATGATTCACGAAAGAGAAGGGAAACTACTCAGAAAGACTGTGTATCACGTGATCAAATAAGCTGAGATCACGAGAATGAAACTGCTGGCTAGTCTGGCTAGTTAGGTCAGGGTTTTGACAGAAGCAAGACGTCAAAATATTTTGAAGCCATGAAAGATTATCAAAGTAATTTGTGTATTGATTCTCCATCAAGAATCGGAGATGTTTCATCCAGCTAGTACAGCAAAGCGTATGTCTAACACGCAGGTTTGTTGCATTTCACCGAATTAATGGCAGTCCAGAGATACTGCACACCCGACGCCAAGAGCAGGCTATAAGTGTGACCTTATTTCATAGTCAGACATCGTTGTATGAATTGAATAATTGCTCTATTGGAACGATTGAGTTTACTTTTCAAATTAATGCACTTTATCCAGCAGAAATGAATATGTATTTTCTAAGATTCATCACACGCCCTCCCACATATATGGGACCATGTGAGTTATGTCTGCTGTAATATTTGTCTGCAATAAACGAAGAGTACCAACGACGGCAGTATGTGCATTATTCATCGTATGTTGATGTTCCTATCAAATCTGTCAATGAATCTGAGACATCGAGGCAGCAATCAGTCATTGGCAACATGAGCACTCTAGCCGTAAGATACTCCATCGATGAACACGTGAGCTCTTCCTTGCTGCTGTCTGTACGAAAGTCACTGGCTGGTGATCTGTCTGCACACTGACTTATCTGTCCATTGAGTACCTCGACCGTTGCATGCACAGACTCGATAATCGCTAGGGCCTCAAGTTGCAAACTTGAACCTTTATTTTCTTGGGGCGAGAGTTCACTGCTGACCTGTAGCACTGGATGCACGACTGGATTCTTCTCATGTGTCACACATCCACCAGGTCCCGTCGATGATGCGTCTACCCTGAGAGTACATTGCAAGTCAAGATTAGGGAGAATTACAATGGTATGATCAAAAAATAGCTTAATATTTTTGGGTCCTGCTACCCACTGTGGTGTACACACCACCTTGTTGGGTCTGTCCTTCTGTGTGCACACAGATAATACTTATGTGCTGAATGACAAAAATTGCCTTTTGACTGTGTTGTAGAACTGCGAGATGTGTAACATCTTGTTCATATCTCTATTCATCTGAAGCGTAAATTGTCGCCCCTTGTCAGGCAAAATTTCATTAGAGAAACCCAAACACGCAAGTACCGCCGCTTCTATTGTACTGTGTTTGACAGGTACGGGTTCTGACATCTCGTGTAACAATCAATCATTGTCAAGCTATACCTAAAACACCTATTGGATATCATTAACACTGGGTCAGTGATGTCGCTAGCACTCTTTTGAAATGGCCTCACTTTCATATCTGTAGCTTGCAGAGGTGCACCGGATCTGCTGTTTAGCTTGCTATCTTTACTAAACCCTCGCCAATAAAACTGGGACACAGCTCTATGATGTGCGCATTATTCCCATGTGACCTGCAAATTAGTGAAGAACAGTATGGATTTGTGGAGGGAAAGGGCACAAACAATGCAATATATGCATTACGGACACTAATAGAACGGTCAATAAAGAAACAGAAAGACATATATTCGTGCTTCATAGATTATATATACTAAGGCATTCGATAAAGTAAAACATGATGAACTGATTAAAATGTTGGAAGATATCAACATTGATGGGAAAGATTTAAGAATAATAAAGAATATTTACTGGAGAAAAGTAGCAGCAATTAAAATGGGAAATAAAGATGGTAGTTACGAACAGATACAGCTAGGAGTACGACAGGGGTGTGTCTTGTCACCAGATCTCTTCTCCCTATATAGCGAAGTAATAATGAGAGAGATCACAGAGATGCTAGTTGGAGATTATAATATAAATAAGATTCGCTATGCAGATGACACAGTATTCCATCTACAATGTGACATGTCGATAAGCGTGGGCAGTCATGTTTTGCCATCTCACTCGATCACCAGAGTCGTGGATCAGCTCCGTGTTTCTGTCTCAACCATGCCACGAGGCTAAGCCAACCAGGAATTTACTTCTTGGTCTTACCCTTGGCCTCTTCCCTTCGATCTTGCCAGTTGTCACCAAGCTCTCCAAGTCATTTCTTCTCATAATATGCCCAAAAATATTTGACTGTGTACATCTAATGTCTCTAATTAGTTTACGATCTTCATTTGTTTCTTGGACTTGTTCATTGGTTTTTCTGTCTATCCATGGTATACTTTGCATTTTCCTCAGAAACCACATTTCCACAGCCATCAGCAGTTTTTCAGCTTGACTGCTCATTGTCCACGCTTCACATCCATACAAAAGTACAGGTTCTATGTAGCACCTCAACACTCTTTTTCTCGTTCCAACTGATATCATTTTATTGGTCAGCATGTTTTTCATCTTGCGAAAGACTACCTTCGCCAAGGCAATTCTTGTTCTAATCTCATCAAGTCATCTCCCATCAGATGTTATGATTGTTCCGAGATAGCTGTACCGATTCACTTGTTCAAGAATGTGCCCATTTACTTGTATATTACAATGTGGTATTTCTTTCTTCCTAGTTACGACCATAATCTGTGTCTTCTTACAATTCAATTTTAACCCTAGTTGTTCACTGTGTGCAACAACCACATCTAATAAATTTTGCAGGTCCTGTTCATTATCTGTATCATTTGCATATCTAATGTTAGTAAAGTCGTCCCCCAATGTTGATTCTTTCCATATGTTCTATATTTCTGAAAATATTTTCACTGTACAGGGAAAAAAGATCTGGAGACATTTCACATCCCTGTCTCACACCTTTATTAATAGGTTGATATTTAACTACTTCATATCAGTATTGGTGGCGGATAAATCAATAGATCTACAACAATAGTTGGACACTGTAGTAACAGGGAGTGGAAGGAAAGGACTCTCATTGAATATCAAGAAAACAGAAACAATGATGTTAACAAACAAAATTGTTACACCAAAATGTGACATAGAAATAGAAGGAAGAATTCTTAACCAAGTGGATAATTTTAGATACCTAGGGGCATTTATAACATCAGATGGAAGATGTAAAACAGAGATTAAGAGCAGAATATGGCAAGCAAAAGCCGCATTTCAGAAAATGAAGAGTATCTTATGCAATAAGTCACTATAACTGAATGTAAGAAAGAGAGTGCTGAAATGCTATGTAGATCCAGTTTTGCTGTATGGCAATGAATCTTGGAGTGTAAATGAACAAATTAAGAAATTAAAAGTAATAGCAATGTGATTCCTGAGACGAATGTTCTGAATTCCTTGGACTGCCAGAGTATCTAACAACGACTTCCTGAAACAGACTAATGAAACTAGAACATTATATACAACAATAAGAAAGAGACAAACATATTTCTTCGGTCATGTGATGAGAAGAGAGGCATTGGAGAACATCGTGACAACTGGAAAGATCGAGGGGGAAGAGAGGTGTAACAGTAATAGAGTACTGGGGTATTATTAGGATCTAGTGGGGAATTAGAGATACAGCACGATTGAGCATTATGAGTGAAAGCGGAGAGAGATGCTCAATCGTGACGTATTGTTGTTGTGAAGGGCAGTCAACATCCGATATTCCAGCAAGGCAGACACGGCTTGTCATCTTACGCAAATAAACAAACTTTTATTCAACCTTCGACTTTATTACTTCTTTCTACACTATGACAGAAGTAAATATGGAGCCGTATGTCCAGGATTCTGAATTGAGCCGTCCGGCTACCACGCGAAGTACTATATAACTCAGAAGATAAAAGTATCAAGAGGCCTTTCTAGAGCCGTGGCTGAATTGTAATGTCATCAGGGAACTGATAATGGCCGTTAACTGAATCTCAGCCTTCAACGCTTTCCAGGGCCGCGATCTGAACTCTGGAGTTTCAAAAGAAAAGGCTTACTATTTCCAAGCGCCAGCCAATGAACGTTATCAAATTCAAGGGGCCTCCCATGGCCGTTGCATGAATCCTATCGTTTTTCAAGAAGAGCCATCCTGTCCTGGGACCTTGAGAAAATCAGAAATTCAAGTTGAACATTTGTCGGGCTCAACTAATCATGGAAAAAGCCTCGTAAATTCGTGATCGGGCTTCTTGAAACTAATTGTCATTGGGCTTCGGTTGACCTTGACAATTTTTTGGGCCTTGTCAATCCTACGACCCAAACACACCTGATCCATTTTTGGGCCTTGTCAATCCTACGACCCAAACACACCTGATCCATTTTTGGGCCTTGTCAATCCTACGACCCAAATGTATGACCCATCCCAAATGACGATGAAATACCCACTCGAGAATCAAGGAAGGGACCCAACCAGGGGTCGAAAATAATCCAGGCATCCCATGAGACGGGACCCAAGCAGGAAGAGTGTCCAGCAGCCCACGAGAAGGACGAAATTATCTGAGGACGAGAGGGGATATCTGAACTCCGCCACCGGAACTCTGGAACTAATTGTCAGTTGATGCGGGCTCGTGTAAGTGAACTGGATCCGTCAGCGAGCAAAAGAAGGTAACTGTTTAATTAAAGAGACAATTTGTATTTCCTGGATCTCCGGTGATGTGCCGTAATTTCTTAGTTAGAGCAGGGTCTAAAACATTATTGTACTCTAAGAAACAGGTACGAGGATTTATAGTGAACTTTTTGGTTTCAATATGAGTTATTGAAGACAGGGTTCTTCCTTCCTCTACGCTGACAGGATATTGATGGTGATTCGTGTAATTAATATTACAACTGGTGCTCTTTAGGGATTAACAAAGTGAAATTTTTGCGATTCTGGAACTAAATAACTAATTGAACAGTTTTATGGACTGTGGGAATTGTGTGTTGTAAATTAGTAAATTTATGTGATTCATAAATAGGGTAATTAATTAACCAGTTTTTAGAAACAAATAATTTGAAATTGTGTGCTTCTTGGTTCTTTGCTTGCTTTCTTTCAGTATTTTCAGCACAGGTTTAGTTCTGTTTAGGAATATTTTAGCAGAGCAGATTCATCACGACACAAGTGAGAATTATTTCGGCTGAGATAGCATAAAGAGTAAAAATGTACTTGAACAGAGACTTAGGACACGTGACTGCATGGTTAGGAGAATTAAAGGTGGCAGTCAGCGAGGTAGAATGTTTTGTACGCTGGTTACAGAGCAATGTAAGAGGTAATGAGATAAAAGGGAACAACAGAGTAGGAGGGAATAACAAGAGACAGCCAGTGCTTAATGAAGACAGAAGACGATATGGGTCTATGTGTGCGGCTGGTTATGACGAACCAAGTCCAAATGCTTATAGGGTAAGAGACAGTAAGAAGAACAGACATAATAGTGAAAGGTCAAACTGGTATAGTACTGGGCGTGAGAGAAACTTTGCAAAGAAATCGTGGGACTGGCCCTCTCATAGTGAAACCGCCAGAAAAAGACGTAACGACTGGTTTGAAAAGAGACAGAGACAGTATTTGAAGTCAGGGTCAAAGAACAAAGTAGAAAACGTAAGTGAAAATTCAACTATTCCCAAGGTGATTGCAAATATGACTGTTAAACAGGAAAAGAAGACGACGGTGTTAGTAAGGAAAATAAACCGAGAGACACAGACGCAGATAAATAATACAGTAGAAAGTAGTACGCAGACTCAGGTACAACCAGTCAGCAAGATAACAAAGGGAACTCAAACTGACTTCATAGAGAATCAGTCAAAACCAACTCAATTGACTAAGAGAGACAAGGTTGAAGTTGGGAAAGATGGACAGACGAGGAACAAGAACGAAAGAAAGATAAAGAGAAGAAGTATTGAAGAAAGAAACAGTATGGTTGTAAATAGAGGTAGTGCCATGTCTAGTTCTTCAGCTATAGACAGGAAACTAATTCCCAAATGGTGTAGGAATATTAGCTGCCAGAGTTCAAGTTATGGAGAAGATATTCCTACAGCCAAATATTATAGTGATGCTGAAACGGATATTATTACTGAGGATTCGGAGAATGAGAGTGCTGCACTAAGAGCAGATCCTGAATCGAGGCGTGATGTTCCCTCATACGGAGTAGTTGCTGGTGGACAGACGGACAGAGTTGTAGTTAGTGACTATATTGGGAAGGCTAAGGGACGAAGACCGAGAAAGAGAAAGAAAGCCAGACGTTTTAAAGATGACTATGGAAATAGGGCCGACGTGTTTGCAGTAAACTATAATGAGTCTGATGAAGGAACTATTATTAGTGTGTCATCTGAGGACGAGATGGGGAAGTGTAAACGTTACGTAAGGTTGACAGGGAACAGTGAGCGGACCGACGACAGAAATAAAAGAAATAGAAATAACTCATTTAAGAAAAAGAATAGTGGTAGACAGATAGCGGGAATTTACGCAACGACGGAAAGCGACTTAAGAAAAATAGAAGACCTTATGACCTTAAGACCTGAATACTTTAACAGGTTGACAACAGATAGTGATGAAGACATAATAAGCGAAAGACGGGTGAATGTATTGAAAGACAGTGAAATGTTTAATTTGGACACACTATATAACGCTTAAAATTCCTTGGGTGAAGAAGGAAAATGAAATAGTTTTGGCTTAGGAGAAGAACTCTAAAATAGACAGATAAAATTTTTGGGGTAGAATGGTACAAGGTAGGTGATAGTGGTGCTGAGGATAAGGAAGTACGGCAAATGATATTCCACGTGGATTACGTAATACAGGATATCATATCTTCTGTTTGGTTAAAATGTAGGGAGAGTACATTAAATAAAATAGGGTGGATTCAGCACTTAGTAGAGAGAATTAGTAGAGGGTGAGAGATAAATTAAGTATGAATGTTCGTATTAGAAGTGGTTTGACTCAGAGCTATGACGTGATGTCCGAAATAGTTTTGCTTGTTGGTTGGAGAAGAAAGAATAGTATTGTTGACAGGTGAACCGAGAGTGTCTGGTGAAGAGACATGGATCGAGGTGGTACTGAGCGTCCTGTGTGTAAAGTAGCCAGTTGAACACGAGAATATTAAGAGTAAAAGACTGTAGAAGTGGATGCTTGAAAAATACGAGTTACGTAGTGCTTGTGGAGAAAGAAAAAGTTGTTGTGTCTGGAGAAGTATAGAATAATAGTTACGAGATTTGTGACATGTTGGAATGAAGTTTGTTTTGAAGAGATAGTAGATAGTGCTGTGAAAGCAATATAAGTTGCGAGATGTCATGTATAGGGTCTGACCTTCGTATAGGAGTAGAGATATAAGAAAACAGTGAATTGAGAAAGTCCTCTGGTTATGCGTTGTTCATACGTGAATATAACTGTAGTCAGACAGGTGTTCGGCGTAATGAAGGAAGTAGGAGAGAGGTGTGATGAAGTCGCCTAAGTGAAATACGTAGATAGAATGTAAGAGTGGCATTAATATGTCTTGTGTCAATGTGTGTAGAGGAGATCAGTACGTGTAGATATGTGGTGAATGATTGCTGGAATGTTGAGGTGGCATCTAAAGTATTTTGTTGTAATAATAGTATGGAGACGTTAGGTTGTCGCGATGCGAGAGTAGGCGTGAGATGAGAGCGAGGCTGTGTGTCATTGTCCGTGTGAATATGAGAAGAGCGGTTGATAAGTGACATTGATAAATCGTGGTGGAACATAGAGCATGCGAAAATCGAGAGATAGAAAGAAAATTGTAATGTCTTTTCTGGAATATCTGAACTTGGAAGGAAATTATAGAAGTTATATGCTGAATTAACATTATGAATGTTTAGTATTCTTGACAGGAAAATGGCGAAGCAAGAGTGCCTAAGACTGAGAAACGAGGAAAGAGAGGTCTGCTGTTGGTTATAAGTGGCGTAGGTTACAGTTCTGAAAGAGTTCCGAGAAATAACAAGAAGAATGAAAGATGCGGAGGTAAACATGGTTAGTTAAATGAGTCTTGGAGAACGTGTTCCGAAGAGGGTGACTGGTTTGATTGTCGTCACGATGCAAGAATGATAGGTGAGGCTTGAGGATAGCTTAAAGTAGTGCTGGTGAGACGTTGAAAGTATTGAAGCAGGAGGATGAAATATTAATTGCGTCGGGTAGACGAGAAATTTGGAAGTGGAATTGGTGGCTTTGGTGAGAGGTCTATAATAAATAGACAAGTTCTTTTGATAGGAGTAGCATGGTGAAGATACTGTAGTTAACAGTAATGATTAAGAAGTGGTAGTGATGTTTTGTATAAAGCCAAGGGAAACAATAGCTGTGCCGAGTCACAGGTTGTTAATAAGTGGATGATGGATGGTACATTGAGTTGACATTGAAATAGTCGCCACATTAGGAATGGATTGAAGGAGTCAACCTGTAGTTTACAGTGATTGAATTCCAAATAATGTGATGTGTAAGGAGTTAGTTTGACTTCCAGAAAATGGAACGGTCAGTTGTGGAGTGGTGTTTGTGGGTGAGGAGAACAAATATTGTTCTAAGATTAAGAAGTTAGTCTGTGGTTAACAGATATATATACGTAGCAGTGAGGTGTTTTGTTTTCTCGGTTATGGGAGGCCAAGATTGATGGGCCACTGTGTGTAGTAATTTGAAGGGAGTTGTTTTGTTATACATGACTTGGCTAAATAGATAGGTGTTACATTGGTTAGAAAAGGAGGCTAATGTTGCTGGGTCACTTTAAGTGGTTAATTCTAAGTGAATTATATATTTTTTTAAAAAAACCTTCAGTTGTGTTTATTGAAATTGAGCTTTCAATGCCTCATATGTAAAATTTTTTTTGCTTGATTTGGTCCTGTTATTATTTTAGAATAGGATTATTGTGTTCGTAGACCTTTATGTGTGAACTACTGGTCCGTAAAAGAGACCAGTAGTATTAGGTAAAAATAGAATAGGATGTATGTTGTATCATCATCACCATCATCATCACCATCATCATCATACCTTTAGTTGAGTTGCGGGGAAACATAAATGATTGTTACAAAAATTTGGGGGGGGGGGTATGATGTTCTGTTGTGATTTTATTTCGCTGTTTTGTATGTTAAATGGTAGTTAGTTAAGTTATGTTTAAGTACAGGGTTTTGTCTAGAATAAAGAAAATACATGGGCTTTATTTTAGTCCTTCGTTCAGAAAATAGTAATAAACTACTGGGGACTAGAAGAGAGACATTTATTTGGGATCCTTCGTTCAGAAAATAGTAATAAACTACTGGGGACTAGAAGAGAGACATTTATTTGGGATCCTTCGTTTAGAAAATAGTAATAAACTACTGGGGACTAGAAGAGAGACATTTATTTGGGATCCTTCGTTCAGAAAAGAGTTAATAAAACTACTGAGAGCTAATAAAGAGACACATTCTCTTTATGAAGAATAAGTTCATGGGTATTTTGTTGCTGTGATAATCAGCATAGTGAGGTTGAGATGGTTATGAAGTAGTGGAAATATATGGATGGTTATGGGGAAGTTTAGAGTTACACTAAAGTCAGCATTGATTGGAAATATATGGATTAGAAGCCATATGGGGGAAGAAAAGATTAATATAGCAGTGGGGTAAATGAGGTTTTAAACATGGGTTACATGGGGTCAGAAGAACCATGATGTACACAGAATGCTGGGTTATAGAAGAATAAGAAAATTACCCCAGAAAGTAAACATGAATTGGATCCATGTTTAACTAGACACTGTGGATAACAGTACAATAGTAAGGGAGTGTAGGTTGATGAACATAGTGGAGACATAATGACATGGGTTCTTGAGAGTCCGTTAAAGACGGGAGGTAAATGGTTATCCCTTTGGGTGTATTAAGTTTCAGAGATAGAATAATAAGTGGGTTGCTAGAGTAGTCTATATAGTGGTCAGATTACGATGTTGTGAAGTTACGGGTGTCTGTAATAAATAGACATTTAAGGTTGCTGTAGATTACGGCATGAATTATGAGTTGAGAGGTGGAAGATTTTTAGAGAGACATTGGGTTACATGGCCTGGGCAGGATGTAAATGTTTATAAGTGGGTCAGATTACAATGTTGTGTTTGATGGTTAATATTTAAGGGGAGATTTCAAGGTTACTAGGTTGCTGTTGATGACGGCATAAGTAGAGCATTTTAGTAGATATGCCCATAAGAAATGGACATTAAGAGAGAACCTGAGATATTGGAGAAGATTAGTTATACGAGGATGAGGTTATGTGAGGTGTTCTTAGGGGATAATAGATTTTTTAATTGTGTCTTCGGGATGTGTTTTGTAGTTTACATTACTATGTGAGGTTGAGGTAAGGTAGTGTCTGTTATATAGACACTTAGAAGTGAAGAATATTATTGGATGTGAATAATGTTTTTGATGCTGTAGATAGCAGCATAAACGTTTACCATAATGAGTGGTAAAGGGGGTGTGTGATTTAGGTGAGTGTGGTTTTAGACTTTATTACATAAAGTCTCAAATGACATAGGAGGGTAAAGGAGGATGGTTTGGTAAAGGGGGTGTGTGATTTTTTAGCTGAGTGTGGTCTTTGTGTGGAAGAGTCTACTGCTTCTTTTAAATACCGGTGGCCACCGATTCTTTGTCTTCCTATCGTGTGAAAGTAATTTCGGCTTAGTTGAAAATGGGGAATTTGTAGCGTTGGTGATAAAATAAGGAGTTGGTGTTAGAGTTGAGTTTGAAATTTTAAGCAGATTGCTTATGAGGAAGGAGTAATTAAGAAGACGTGTTATGATGTTATTGTATATAGTTGAAATTGAAATGTTATTAAAGATATGTAAATATGTTATGTTTGGTTAAAGGACCAAGAACGAAGAAGAAGTGGGTTGATTATATAGCTGGGGAAAGAGTTAAAGAAATAGAATGTTTAATTAAATTGGAGTTGGTTTGGGGAGGATTAGAAGAACTATGGAAGATTAGAGGAAAAAGAGGGAATAGAGTAAGGGGATTAGGAGTAAAGATTTTTCCTTTATAAGGAAAATTCTTTAATAAACATGGGGAGGTGTAACAGTAATAGAGTACTGGGGTATTATTAGGATCTAGTGGGGAATTAGAGATACAGCACGATTGAGCATTATGAGTGAAAGCGGAGAGAGATGCTCAATCGTGACGTATTGTTGTTGTGAAGGGCAGTCAACATCCGATATTCCAGCAAGGCAGACACGGCTTGTCATCTTACGCAAATAAACAAACTTTTATTCAACCTTCGACTTTATTACTTCTTTCTACACTATGACAGAGGCAGAGGCAGACCAAGAGAAATAGTGCTGGATGGATTTAGACAGTGGCATAGAGGAATATCAGCAGCAGAGTTGATCCAAAGAACCAAAGACCGAGTACTGTGGAGAGTCAAGAACGCCTACGCCAGCTGGCAGGGCATCTGATGATGATGATGATGATGATGATGATGATGATGATGATGATGATGATGATGATGATGATGATCTGCAAATTAAATATAATGAGCTGTTCTCATAATCAGTTCTATATACGCTGAATGTACCCCATCTTGCCTGCATGTGGTCTTGTCATCTCACAAATGGCAAGTAAGTCTATTATTCTTCCCTTCGAAGCCCCACGTATCCTTCTTTAATCGCTTTTATTCTGAAGTACTATACACTTGAAAACATTTGTCAAGAGTGATGACTTTTTTTGACGTCAATAAAGCTCTGTTTGAGATTAGTCTTCTCCTGATCAGTTGTACTATCCCGAGTCTCTATCTGCTTGTCGACTTCAAGTGTCGCTTCTTCTTCAGCTATTGTATATAATATAGCTTGGTAACTACCCCGCTACTTCTTACACCACGTATGTGGTACCGGTTATCAATTTCCTCCTCTGTACATTCTTTGACTGTTGGTACATTTCAAATGATCAAGTCTGCGGCTGGGGAGTCCAGGACACATGCTGTCACTCTGCCTGTGATATATGGTGTTGTCATTATGATCACAGCTAATGGGGTAAAATTCATCCGTTACGATGAAAGATAAGCACCTGTCATTTTTTCCTGTGTAAGCCGAGGGATTACTAGACTTTTTCTTACTTCTATGGTCGTACATCTTGAATCTCTAAGAGTTAATGCTGGAATATCATTAACAAACACATGGTGCAGCTTCAGACTTCCTCCTGTATGCACTACTGACCCTGCTGGAAATGGGTGACAACACAGCAGAGGTGTTTCCAAGGCACCGGGGCCGGGATCTATACTGGCCAAGACCTGCTGACACGTCCACGCCGTGCGTCCTGGGCAACAGGTCCCTTCGGGCACCTGGCTAACATCAGTAAGATCGATGATTCCTCCGAAGCCGGAGAGTATCTGCCTACATGGCAAGGAACCACCATTCTGCACACCAATAAGTCAGACATGGGATAACGGATACTCACGTAAACCTCAGGTCCTGTATGACATCACATTGATGTTGGATAACAGGATGTATTCATTCGACATACAGGACTTCACGCTGGAATTCAGTCAGCGAACGCAAGCAAGCAAGCAAGCACATTAAGACAGGCTGACTGTCTTTGTCAATCAAATGCTTGCATCCCTCACAGCTCTCTTTATTGAGTGTCTCAATCACTAGGGCTTCATTTGAGTGCTTAGTTTCTTCCATCGTAAATTGATATCGGGTAAGACTCTTTCCCCTACATTTGAAGCAGATAATGTACTTACTCCTGTTATTTGTTTGCCCACTGGATTGCTGTACATCACATTCTGCTGATTTGTGCCTCCAACTGCCACATTGAAAACAACCAGAATTAAAATTCTGACGTCTCTTAAAATTCCCCTTGTGGTATGGGTACTTGATTTGCTAAAATGGTTGCTACGGAAACCATTGTCTTGAGGTCCATGCTGCTCATACCTGTGTGCTGAGTCCAAACTTTTTGATGTTGGTCTGATAACTGGATCCTGATCCTGTAAGCCGCACAGACAATTTCGTCCTTAATTTGTCTGCCATTAAAACAGTTTGGATGTGCAGTCATGTAGTTTTGCCCCAACTGGGACATTGTTTCAATGTCCTTTGCTTTGCGTTCTTGAAATAATGCCACCAAGTCTGTATTACATGACAATAATACCGTGTCTAGTAACACCAGGTCCACTAGCCGTTTGAAGTCTCCTCCTACTTCTGCTAACTCTAGCCATTTATTAAAGAGATTCTTCAAAGTATTGACAAAGTCTGCAATTTACTGATTTTTCTCTGGGACAAATTGTCTTAACTTAGGTCTATATCGATGTTCAGTTAGACTGAACTTCGTAAGCAGACGTTGACGCTGAAATAGTTATTCCTTTCTGACACTTGTAAATTGAACATCGTATCCAATGCCTTGCCCGTAAGATATTCACATAACCTCATAGCATATCCTCCTTTTGGAATGCCAGTTTTAGTCGCTGTGAAGAGTGAAAATCTCTTTTGCCTTAATCGCTCTGACCATTCGATGCTAGCTCTAATTTCTTGAGTGCAATCTCCTTCTCCATCTCAAACTGATACTTTTGTTTCTTTCCTTTTCAAGTTCCAGTTTCATAATAATGACTTGTGTCTCTTTCTCTTCCTGTAGGCGCTTGACTTCAGCTAACCTTTCTTCCTGTAAACGTTTGGCCTCAGCTAACTTCTCTTTCTGTAAACGTTTAGAGTCACGTTCACTCTGTCTTTCTTCTCTTTCAAATTGTTGATGTTCTTTCAATTTTGCTTCTGCAAACGTCAGTTCCAGGCTTTCCTTGGAGAAATTTCTTCTGAATTCTGTGACTTGCCTTATCACACATCAGTAGGTGGCTCAGATGCGGTAAAGTCCTGTTTTACAAGCTCCAAAATGAAATATATGTTTTCCTCACTGACACAAGATAGAGCTGAACGACAGAAGTCAGGTCCTACCTGGCTGTCAAAGTTTGCCAGTTTTGATCGACTCACATCACACATGAATTAACTGAATTTGAAACTTCAGGGGAAGGATAACCTCGTCTGTGATCTCTACAGAATCATTAAAGGATTTCGGAGAAAACTGTCATTGTTTGAAGCACACCTATAAAGGAGAACAATTTTCTCATTTTCAGTTTCAAAGAGTTTGGCGCTACAATCGCCTAAGATGTCAACCTCGATTTTCCGAAAACAAATTATTCGTGACTTGAAGATTCATTTTTTGGAGAGATTAGATTTCAGACCTTGACAGAACTGAGAGTTACATTTTTCTGTTCCAGAATTCGTTTGATTGTAACCTTGATAATGTGCCAGTTGAACTACAATGGGAACTCACTGGTTTCAAAGTAAATGACCTGTTGAAAGAGAAGCACAGAGAAGGAAAACTCGTTTAGTGTTACCGCTGCTTACCTGATGATGAGGTTCCGAAACTTAAGACATTTGCCGCTGGTATGGCATCAGTGTTTGGAACAACTTATTGGAGCAAACATTTTCAAAAGTGAAGTATGTGAAGACAACACATTAAACGAGATTGATTGATGAACATTTGAAAGTAATTTTCTTGATTGGATGTAGCAATTCCAAACCAAACATTGATGATATTTTTAAGCCAAATATCAGTTTCACAAATCTCACTAACCTTTTTTACTGCTTAATTTGAGAGATTCTAAAATGTGCATAGGTCTGATGTAAATATCTTTTTGCTAACGTCGCTTTCTTTGACAACTTGTTGTAGTAAATAAATATGTTGGTTGTCTTTGTATTTTTGTACATTGCACGCCACTCACACACGATTAACTTAGTTTTTCGTCTTTTTTCCCAGAGCTTTCGTTCTGGCTTACAAGTATTGTTAAAGTTAGTTGCGTATCCTTTACAGGACTTTTACAGTCAACACCAGCATTTTTTGCTGTTGTTGATGTCTTGACAATTTTACGCTGTGTTTCGAACGCGGGAATACGGGTGTATGAATCGCGCCCGTAAGACCTTCGCCATGGAGACAGGTGCTAGTAGTGTACTGAATGAATATGCAGGCCCACGCTCGTCATTTTGTCACTTATCTGGCCCGCCGTGAAAATGTTTGGTGACCCCTGCCTTAGAAGAATATGGAATAGACCAAGTCACCAGACTGTTGAACACAATATATGATACTGGAGTTATACCTCCTGAATTACATAATTTTATAATTATTGCAATTCCAAAGAAATCAAGAGTCGTGGAATGTGGTGTGATGCACATGGAACAATTAGTATAATGAGCCACATCACGAAGATTTTGCTAAGAGGTATCATTCAAAACGTTTGAACGAAAATACAACCCGAAATAGCAGATGAACAATGTGGGTATGTAGAAGGCAAAGGTAAAATTAGTTATGTGTATATGCTGAGAACATTAATAGAACGTTCTAAAGAAGTAAACAAAGACCTACATCTTTGCTTTATTGACTACAAAGAGTTTCCTTAAGTTTACCCCACTTTTCACTTGCTGTACAATATTCTGATGTATCTGTGAAAGCGTCTTCAAGTTCTGTTGGAACTCAAAGCACTTATCAGTATCGAGGGTGTTTATAATATTAATCCAGGAGCTGGATTTGTGTTTAGCTGTGTAGATTCACTTTGGTTTCAGTCTAACCCCTGCAACAACCAAAGAATGATCCGTATCACAGTCAGCACTGTGGTAACTTCGAGTTAATGATATTTCGTTCAGATGTTGTCTCCGTGTGATGATGAAGACCAGCTGATGCCAATGACCGGATATTGGATGTTTCCATGTGACCTTATGTAGTTCTTTTGTTTAAAAAAAAAGGAGTTTGTAATTCATAGGTCATTTCTGGTGCAATGCTCCAACAGCCTTTGCCCATTTTCATTCATGCCACCGATGTTGTATTTTCCAAGGCACACTGGCCATGACCTCGAGTCCTTGCCCACACAAGCATGGCAATCACCGAGCTTATAAATGTATGATCACAGAGTCTAACTCCTCATAGAACAAATCCTTCATATCATCAGGGGAAGTGAGTGTATGTGCATATGCAGTGATAATGGTGGCAAAACCACAAGAGGTTGCCAAGCGCAGGGATAATAGTCTTTCATGACCTCCAGCTGGAATTTCAATCATTCCCCGTAGCGAATTCTTCACTGCAAAGCCCACACAATGTTGCCTTTTTTCTGCCTGCCCTCTACCCTTACAAAACAGGTTGAATAGTTTTCCTTGAGTGGCCTTTCCTTGGCGAGGAGAGTCTCCTGCAGGCCAGGAATATCAATGTTAAGACGATTGAGTTTGGCATCAATCACATGTGATTTTCTCGCATTATCAATATTCGCCAAGTCTGACTAAAATCCTGGACACATGGTTCTTACGTTCCAGGTTGCAAGCCGTATCTTGAGGTTTCTATTTTTCTGGTTAGTAGTACATGGTGCATTGGTTTTACAGCCTTCGATACAGATTTTGTCCTAGCCCCAAGCACCCATTGAAGCAGGCAGGCTATGGCGGATCAGCACCCAACTGGCCGGGGGCTGCACAGCGTGAGGCGTTCGGTAGCTGATCAGTGACGCCTGCAGGTGTCTCCCACCGTCAGAGGCAACCCGTGGCGCCCCATGTCTACGCCAGTTGACAAGGACTTATAACCAGTAACTGCTGCCTCTCGCTTTGATTCCGAGACCGGTTAAGACCAGGGATGGAATTATACCTCTCCATAGCACAAAGCCTGGGCTAAAATATAAAGACCATGTGTTGCCCATGCAGTATGATCGCTCCCTCGGCCTGTCTAGTTCACTCCAGAGGAAAGATAACAGCAATACATCTGGAACAAGACAACCTGCAGAAGCAACCGGATCAGCAAAGCAATTCTCTAACTGTCCGCCGATCAAAGCTTCGATTCTAGACCAACTGCCAACCAAGGCTTAGGGCCTGGTCTGCCCTGCCATGAAATTTTTTCTTTAGGTTGCATTTCCTCGCACCAGGATAAGGCCTGTACCCTCCCAATTGCGCTCTTCCGCCCGAAGCCGTTGGCATAATGAGGGGTGTCGGGTTTGGTAAACGCCGCCCAACATTCGGCACTAACATAAAACAGATAGTACCGTCTGCTGTCTTTACGGTAGTTCAGTCATATCTGAATAAGACTTGACTCAGTTGACTACACAATAAGTGAAGAAGTTATATCAGCATATTACATTAAGCGACAGAACGTTTAGCAAAACGGTATTCAAGTTATATGCCCTAACAGGGGAATCCAGTGAAGAGATGGTGTAGACGAATTTTTTAATGACATACAGTCTGCTTTAAAGAAATGTAAAAATTGAGTAATAAACATCATAATAGGAGACTTCAACGCAAAAGTAGGAATTCAAGGTGACAGATACACAGTAGGAAACTATGGTTTAGGAGAGAGAAATGAAAGAGGATACAGACTTATAGAGTGGGCAAAAGAGCAGGAAATGACTGTAGGAAACACCTGGTTTAAACAACACCCTAGAAGATTATGGACATGGAGGAGTCCTGATAGCAGGATTAGAAACCTGATTGATTACATTCTGATTAGCAGAATATTTAGAAATACGTTAACAATAGCAAAACCAGTTCCTAGTGCTGATTGTTATAGTGACCACATATTACTTACAGGTATATTGAGGGTAAAGTTAACGATAGTCAATTATGTAACAGGAAACACTAAAATTGATTTGTGTACATTGAGTCATTCATTCATTATGTGCCATGCCGAAAAGCGTGGGAGGTCATGTTCTGCCATCTCACTCGATCACCAGAGTTGTGGATCAGCTCCGTGTTTCTGTCTCGACCATGCCACATGGCAAAGCCATCCAGGTATTTAATTCTTGGTCATCCGCTTGTCTGGTCCCTTCGATCTTGCCTGTTATCACCAAGTTCTCCAATTAATTTCTTCTCGTAACATGCCCAAAATGTTTTTGACTGCTTACATCTAAGGTCTCTAATCAGTTTACGATCTCCATTTGTTTCTTGAAGGACTTGTTCATTGGTTTTTCTATCTTTCCGTGGTATTCTTTGCATTTTCCTCAGAAACCACATTTCCACAGCCATCGGATGTTTTTCAGCTTGTCTGCTCATTGTCCACGCCTCACATCCATATAAAAGTACAGGTTCTATGTAGCACTTCAACACTATTCTTCTCGTTTCAATTGGTATCTTTATATTGGTAAGTATGTTTTTCATCTTGCTAAAGGATACCTTCGCAATGGCAATTCTTGTTCTAATCTCTTCAAGGCATCTCCCATCAGATGTTATGACTGTTCCGAGATAATTGTACCGATTCACTTGTTTAAGAATATGCACATTTGTTTGAATATTACATTGTGGTATTTCTTCCTTCCTAGTGACGACCATAATCTGTGTCTTCTTACAATTCAATTCTAACCCCTGTTGTTCACTGTGTGCAGCAACCACATCTACTAAATTTTGCATTTTATTGTCTGCAATGAAGACTGTATCATCTGCGTATCTAATGTTATTGGTGTATCGTCCCCCAAAGTTGATTCCGTCTACATCTTCTATATTTCTGAAAATATGTTCACCGTACAGGGAAAAAAGATCTGGAGACATTACACATCCCTGTCTCATATTTCTCTTAATAGACTGAAATTGACCTACTTCATTATCAATTCTTATGGCAGCTTGTTGTTTCCAATATATGTTTTTACAAGTCTAAGGTCTTTTCCATCAATTTGTAGATCTTCAAGCATCCGTATCAATCGTACATTGAGTAATGACAAGGAAATACAAAACAAATTCAACATAGAAGTACAGAACAGATTTGACATATTGTCTGATCTGGAGATCCTATTCCAGGATGAGGATGATCAATGGGAAATGTTGAAGAATTCAACCAGTTTAGCTGCAGAAACAACTATTCCATAATTAAAGAAGGTGGGTCGTAAGAAATGAATGACTGAAGAAACTTTACAACTAATGGAAACAAGAAGACTCAACAAAAACATCCTGCCAAATATGTAGAAATTCACAGACAAGTCAGAATAGTTAGTTAGTTAGTTATCAGTTGGGGTATCTTCGTTGCACTCCGGACATGTCCATAGGTGCTCAGATCCTCCCCCCAGCATATGCATCAGAATATTTTGTAAGGAGGCAAAAGAAGAATGGCTTGAGAATAATTGCTTAGAAATTGAAAAACAGTCAAAATACCCAATTAGTGCACAAAAGAATTGAGGAATTTTCTAATAAAAAAAAAACAAGTACATCAGCAGGATGTCTAAAAACTAAAGATGGCAAAATCATAATAGAAATAGATCAGATTCTACAAGTATAGTCAAAGTATGTGAAAAACCTGTATGATGATAACAGAGATGAACCGTATGATATTCGATTTAATAATGAAGGACCGCCAATTTTGAAGATGGAGGTGTGATTGATTTATTGATTTAGGAACCGACATCACAGCACTCGGGGCATTCCCATAAGCGCTCCTCCCCCATCCTCAGCAGCCAGCGAAGAGTTCCAACACTAATAGTACCAGTAGCAATTTGATTATATGTCCGTCCCGCTTTTCCTCTGAGCGTCGATCGTTGGCCAGATCCCCTCGTCACCCCTCGCTGTTGCATTCTTGCCAGACCATGGTGATCCATTTGCTCCTCAGAGGCGTACACATGCTCCCACAATGCCGCAACCACTTATCATGCATCAATACTCCACCAAGTTTTGCAGAGCCAGCAAATCTGTCCGCCTGTTCATTCCCAGAAGTTGGAGATTCGAAATGTTGAAAGCTGTCAAGGCCCCCCCCCCCCCACCACTCCCCCGGGTCAGATAACATCACAACAGAAATGATTAAAGCTTTAGAAGAATATGGAATAGATCAAGTCACCAGACTGCTTAACACATTATATGATACTGGAGAAATACCTTCTGAATTATGTAATTCTATATTCATTGCAATCCCAAAGAAATCAGAAGCCTTGGAATGTGTTGGAATGATTTGGAATAAATGCTGTGTATATGCTGTCATCAAGATTGATAACTCATATGAGGAAAGAATGAGATTGTGGGGGATCGGCAGGGGTTCTGGAAGAATCTTAAAACTGAGAGGGAAGACCAGGAGAACTTTTAATCAGATAGCGGTGGGAACGATTAGCAGTATTACTCTTCGCTGGCTGTTGAACGAGGGGTCGGAGCACGGATGGGAATGTCCTGAGTGCAGTGATATCGGTTCTTAACTCAACTCAACTCAACATGATGCGATTAGTCATTGAACGTTCTATAGAAGTAAACAGTAGTAAAGGGGGTACGGGGTGTCAGGCATTGGTAGCACCTTTGGTAAGGATGACTCTCATGTCCTTTTCAGGACCCATCCCCCACTGGTCCAAGCCTGACATCCAGCTCGTGTCTGTGGCTCCTAGTAACTGTCAGCATGAGACAGCGGCCACCCCCCGGGAAACAGCTGTGAAAGGCTGGCTAAACTTGCATGGGTAGCCGATTTGGTGTCAAACCAAGCGGTAAACTAGGGTATGCCTACCCAGCATGTGAAGACAGGATTCGGCAGACTGCGCGGAAGAAATCATTCCTGATTCAACGGGCAAGACGGCGTTTACCTGCAAAGAGTTGTGGAACGTAATGAGCACGGCAAGGCACGTAGAGCGCCCTGGTCATCCACTGCACCTGTATTCGTCTCCAGTCGTCTCGGCTTGTCTTGCCACTGGACTCAGATGGACTCAGGCGATAGAGTGAGGTCGACGAATTGCGCAACGATTCCTAACTTTAATCCAAGTCATCGCCCAAATCATTCTTCATCCAACGTCATATATCAACTTCAAGCCCTGTGGCGATGGGCGAGCGACGAAGCGGCAGGCGTGGGTACGCTGGCAGCCGTAGTCGCAGACCTGCACACAGGCGGCTCAGGCCATATGGTCGTCTTCTACTGACCGGAGCAGCAGTGGGATTCGGCAGCCCCCAGCGACTGAGCAGCCCTCTATAGGAACACACTGCTCACCTCCATAGCACGAGGAAGGGGCTAGAAAAGGTGCCCTAAACATTGTCTGCTCCATCACTACCTAACCAGTTAGCCGCGGTTGGTGGGTACCCTAACTGCGGTCGACATACAAAAAAAGATAAAACAAGCAAAGCTAAAAGAGTAAACCATATTCCCTTAACAATTGGAACTTGGAATGTACGCACCCTACTCGACAGAGACGGCGCGTCGGGTCCAGAGAGACGAACAGCACTGATTGGGAGAGAGCTGGGCAGGTACAACATCGACATTGCAGCCTTGAGCGAGACACGACTTGCAGAAGAAGGCCAAATCTGTGAAATAGGTGCCGGCTACACATTTTCCTGGAGTGGAAGGAAAAGCGAGGAAAGACGCCAGTCCGGTGTGGGATTTGCCATTAAGTCGGCCCTGATCGGCAAATTAGCTGGATTTCGAAAGGCTATAAACGACAGGCTCATGACCATCAAGTTGCCCCTGCTGAATGGAAGGAAGCATGCAACCATTGTGAGTGTCTGCGCACCAACTATGACCAACGAAGATGATGTCAAGAACAAGTTCTATGAGGACCTGCACAATGTATTAACATCTGTTCCCAAAGGAGACAAACTTATACTCCTTGGGGATTTCAATGCCAGAGTAGGCACTGACACCACCTCTTGGAGTGGCATTATTGGAAAGCATGGAGTCGGAAATTGTAACAGCAATGGACTCCTCCTCCTTCAGACATGTGCCGAACATGATCTCTTGATTACGGACACAATTTTCCGTCTCCCCATGAGAAATAGGACATCGTGGATGCAACCTCGCTCGAAACACTGGCACCTACTTGACTATGTCATCGTCAGGAGGAGTGACAGACAAGACGTTCGAATGACAAAATCCATGTGTGGTGCCGAATGTTGGACAGACCATCGTCTCATTGTCTCGAAAATAAACATTCACATCAGGCCACCACGGCGTCCTCAGGGGGTGAAAATGCAAACAAAGCTAAATTTCACCCGCCTAAACAGCAAGAAAATGGAGCAGTCGTTTGAAAATATGCTGGAAGACCGCATCAAGCCCAATGCTGCAGCTAAACAGGATACAGAAACAGAATGGAGAGCCATAAAGGACATAATTTACAACGCTGCTATGGAAATCCTGGGTCCAGCCCCCCGAAAGCATAAAGACTGGTTTGATGAAAATTCCGAAGACATCAACCAATTGCTGGCCGAGAAACATCTTCTCCTCACGGCACATTTGAATGACCCGAAGTCAACATAAAAAAAGATGCCTTCAAGAACATTCAGAGAGTAGTGCAGCAGAAACTTCGGCACACTCGGGACTCCTGGCTGAGCAGCAAAGCTGATGAAACTCAGGGCTATGCTGACAGACATGATATGAAAAACTTCTACGACTCACTGAAAGCGGTCTATGGTCCTACATCACCAGGCATAGTTCCCCTCCTCAGTGCAGATGGGGGAACATTGGTCACCGATAAGAAATAAATCCTTCATCGCTGGGCGGAGCATTTCAGCAACATCTTAAATGCAACTTCCTTCTTCGATGATGTAACCATCAACTGCCTTCCTCAAGTTCCCACCAATGAGACACTTGATGACCTGCCAACCATAGTGGAAGTAAACAAAGCCATCCAGCCACTCTCCAGCGGCAAGGCACCTGGTTCTGACTCCATCCCAGCAGAGATATACAAGGCAGGTGGGCCGGTCCTAACAGAGCAGCTTCACCAAGTCTTTACAAACATATGGGTGAACGAGACCATGCCACAAGATTTCAAGAACGCGTCAATAGTTCACCTTTACAAACGTAAAGGAAACCGCCAATCCTATGACAACCACCGAGGCATCTCCTTCCTTTCAATTGCAGGGAAGATCCTCGCCAGAATTCTTCTCAATCGCCTCACAGCCCATCTCGATCAAGGTCTTCTTCCTGAGAGTCAATGTGTCTTCAGAAAAGAACGTGGAACTGTTGACATGATTTTCGCTGCAAGAGAAATGTCAGGAACAGAACTGCGAAATGTTTTCCACTTTCATTGACCTTACCAAGGCTTCTGATACAGTCAGCAGAGAAGGACTGTGGAAGATTATGGCAAAATATGGCTGTCCACGAAAGTTTGTCCAAATAGTGCGGCTATTTCATGATGGCATGCAGGCAAGAGTACAGGAAAATGGTGAACTGTCTGAACCCTTTCCTGTCACCAATGGAGTGAAGCAAGGATGTGTCCTGGCACCAACACTGTTCAGCCTCATGTTTTCAGCCATGTTGATGAATGCCTTCGAGAACGACGACATTGGAATAGACATCAACTACCGTATGGATGGAAAGTTATTCAATCTCAGAAGGCTGAAAGCTAAAACCAAAATTAACAGCGACACCGTCAGAGAGCTCCTGTTTGCTGATGATTGCGCTCTATACGCCAACTCAGAGGCGGACATGCAACATAATGTTTCGGCATTCTCACATGCCTGTGCCAACTTTGGGCTCAATATCAACTTGGAGAAGACTGTAGTTATGTACCAACCAGCTCCAGGGAATAATCACACTGTGCCGAATATCAAAGTGAATGATCATAGACTAAGTGTTGTGGACAAATTCACCTATCTTGGCAGCACTGTGTCACAAGCTGTCACCATTGATGACGAAGTGAATGCAAGAATCTCCAAGGCCAGTGCGGCCTTTGGCAAACTGTACAAGAATGTATGGGACAGAACTGGAATAATCTTGCAAACAAAGCTAAAAGTCTACAAAGCAGTTGTATTATCCACACTGCTATATGCTTGTGAAACCTAGACTGTTTACCAGCGACACGCTAGTAAATTAAACCACTTCCATACAGTCTGCCTAAGGAAGCTACTGAAAATTAAATGGCAAGACAAGATTCCAGCCACTGAAGTTCTAGAAAGAGCGTCCATGCCCAGTATCCACACTCTACTGATGAAGAATCAGATTCGCTGGGCTGGTCACTTGACTCGCATGCCAGATCACAGGCTCCCTAAACTAATTTTGTACAGCAAACTGCGTTGTGGTAAACGCTCCCAAGGTGGCCAGAGGAAACGCTTTAAAGACACTCTGAAAATCTCACTGAATGCTTTTGGAATTCATCATGACACCTGGGAGGCTGCAGCCAGAAACCGAAATTCGTGGCGTGCATCATTACGCAAGGGTGCAGTCATATGTGAGGCAACCAGGACTGCAAGAGCTGTGAAGAAAAGGCAGGACAGAAAAACCACTGCAGGAAATCCTCCTCCAGAAACGTCAAGCATTCTTTGCCCACATTGTCAAAGAACAATTCGAGCCAAACTAGGCCTTATCAGCCATCTTAAAACCCACGGCTCTATACCTTCAACCCCACTGGATGAAATGAATGGTCATCATCATTCTTGATGGACAAACAACAGAAGTAAACAAAGATGTACATCTTTGCTTTATTGACTACACAAAGGCTTTCGATAGAATAAGACATGTCAACATGGTAGATATGCTTGCAGATCTACAAATTGATTGGAAAGAACAAAGTCTTAAGACGCATCTTTTGGCCCATTAGGGATACACAAAGTGGAGAGTGGAAAAGAAGAAGCAACAAAGACATTTATGATCTGTTTAAGTCCCCTCTAATCACTGGTATCATAAAGGCTAATAGACTACAATGGCTGGGGCTTACACTCAGGAAATAAATAACCGTAGACCCCGAGGTAGACCATGAAGACATACCTACAAGCATTTGGAATCAGCGACTGGCAAGAGAAGGTCAACCAGAGAGGTGAATGGAGACGGTTTGTATCTGCAGCAAAGAACTGCAATGTCTCGGAATGCTGAAGAAGAAGAAGAAGAAGAAGAAGAAGAAGAAGAAGAAGAAGAAGAAGAAGAAGAAGAAGAAGAAGAAGAAGAAGAAGAAGAAGAAGAAGAAGAAGAAGAAGAAGAAGAAGAAGAAGAAGAAGGAGGAGGAGGAGGGGGAGGAGGAGGAGGAGGAGAAGAAGAAGAAGAAGAAGAAGAAGAAGAAGAAGAAGAAGAAGAAGAAGAAGAAGAAGAAGAAGAAGAAGAAGAAGAAGAAGAAGAAGAAGAAGAAGCAGCGAATTGGTACAATTATCTCGGAATAGTCATAACATTTGATGGAAGATACCTTAAAGCGATTAGAACAAGAATCGCCATGTCGAACTTAGACTTGTGAAAGATTAAAAAAAAAAAACTGACCAATAAAATTATGTCAATTGCAACGAGAAAAAGAGTGATGAAGTGCTACACAGAACCTGTAAGTTTGTTAGGATGTGAAGCGTGGACAACAAGCAGACAAGCTGAAAAACATCTGATGGCTGTGGAAATGTGGTTTCTGAGGAAAATGCAAAGAATACCACGGACAAACAGAAAAACCAATGCCCAAGTCCTGCAAAAGACAAATGAAAGTCGTAAATTGATTAGAGAAATTAGACGTAGACAGGCAACATATTTGGACACGTTTTGAGAAGAAATACATTGGAGAACTTGGTGACAACTGGCAAGATTGGGGGTAAGAGAACAAGGTGAAGGCAGAGAAGTAAATACCTGAATTGCTACTCTTTCACTAACATACGTTCAGGGGAGGCAATAACGAGGACATTGCATTGCATGTTACATTACTGGCTACATTTGTATTCCCATGTTCATGAGCTGTTTTCGCCAGGTAGCTATTAATAACCACAGTGTTTATATAGTAAATATTACCTTGGTTGCAACTTCTACTGGACACTGAGACTTTTCAATCCACCATTTCGTTTTCAGTTCATCAAGAACACCATCCTCCCTCAACTGAAGAATGCTGAGTGTTAATTTATCTCTGAAAATGGACAAACAACGGTTACTTTACCTAAAGACAAATAACATGTTAACACTGAAACACTAACTATAAACAATCTGCTTTTTGTCTATGCCCGTGTTTGTAGTACGGGGTGATAGCCATCGTAACCGTTGACAGTGAAAAGAACGCATCAAAACTAAACAACGCAAAACAAAGTTTACAACACGACAACGTAAATACGCAATTTGAATTTTTTTTTATCTTTCACAAGTCTACGACAACAAATGGAATATCATCGAAACAAGTTAAAAGATTCAATTATTTATGTGTAAATAACAACAGATGGAAACAGTAGCAGAGAGATAGCATGCAGAATAATCTATGCAACAGCAGAATTCTAAATGATGTAGACTGTAGAAAATTCTGTGTAATATGTAGGTCAGAAAACGAATTTTAAGCTGAGCAGTCTAATGCATGTCAATGAATAATGGGCACCGAATAACAAGAGTAGATAGAAATTGGAGGTCACAATAATATGTGATTTCTTCGTTACAAACAATTCACAAGCAGGAACGTGCTATGTGTCTGTGATATGCTAGGGCCATCACATATTGCAGGCCTGAATGCACTGATGATTGGGTGAGCAGTCTTTCCCCCAATTAGCGAACAACGAATGCAGGTGTCACACCCTCGTGTGACCGCGCGCATGACATCAGCCTAAAACCCTAGCGACTACACTAACGCGTCCGTTTATTTGTACTATACTATAAATCTGAGTACTGCAAAAGGTCAATTCACGGCGAAAAGATAATGCCCTAAATCAGGACAAGACAATCGGGATGGGAATGATACCATTATCATCTTTAAGATCCATGCCAGCTGGGCTTGGCGTTCATGTCTCTCCACATATCTCGGTCTCTGGTGTTCTGGATCAACTATGCTGATGATATTCCTCCATGCCATCGTCTCAATCCACCCAGCATCATATCTCTTGGTCGGCCTCTGCCTCTCTTCCGCTCGATCTTTCCAGTCGTCACGATGTTCTCCAGTGCCTCTCTTCTCATAACATGACAATAGAAAGCTGGTTGTCTATTTCTTATTGTTATTTATAATGTTCTAGTTTCATTAGCCTCTTTCAGGCAATCGTTGTTAGTTCTTCTGGCAGTCCAGGAAATTCGCAACATTCATTTAAGGAAGTTCATCTCTGTTTCTTCCAAGTTATTTCTCATTTGTATCATTACAAGATTCACTGCCATACAGTAAAACTGGTTCTATATAGCAGTTAAGCACTTTCTTTCTTACATTAAACGATACTGCACTAATGCAAATTTTCTGAAATGCAGTCTTTGCTTGCCATATTCTGTTCTTAATCCCTGTTGTGCACCTTCCGTCTGATGTTATAAAAATTATACATACCCTTGGGGATTTAAATTTATCCACTTGGTTAAGAATTGCCCCTTCTATTTCCATTTCACACTTTGGTGTCATTTTTTTTTTTGATACCACCATTGTTACTGTTTTATTGATATTCAATGAGAGTCCTTTCTTTGCACTTTCTGCTACTACAATGTCCAACAATTGTTGTAGATCTTTTGCATTATCCGCCACCAATACTGTGTCGTCTGCATAGCGTATATTGTTTATGTTATAACTTTCAATTAGTAACCCCGGTTTCTCTTGGATCTCTCTCATTATTACTTCTCTATAGATGGAAAATAGATCCGGTGACAAAATACATCCCTGTAGTACACATAGCTTTATTTACACATTGCTGCCTTCTTTACTTCCCATTTTAATTGCTGCTACTTGTTCCAGTAATATTTTTAGTGTTCTAAGATATTTCCCATCAATGTTGATATATTGTAACATTTCACTTAGCTCATCATGCTGTACTTTATCAAATTACTATGTATAATCTATAACATTGTTTGCATATCCTTTACATGACATTGCTGTCAACATCAGCATCTTTCAGCTGATTGTTGATTTCTTGGCAAGATTACGCTCAGTAGTTTGCCATTGCTTTCTGAGCGGTCGGCTCACATACCCCGTAAGTTACCGACGCGATTCGAACCACAGCTGATTCTCACCGTCGTCATGTTACTTACGAGAGTATACGATATTACGGAGAAAAGTAGCTAACCTCTAGGCCAGGAAGCCGGCAAACTGTATAAGATGTATAATCTATAAAGCACAAATATATGTCTTTCTGTGTCTCTATTAATCTTTCTGTAAGTGTTTGTAATGTATATATTGCGTTGATTGCACCATGGCCTTCCACAAATCCATACTACTGTTCACAAATTTCCATTTTTATTTTCTTTCTTGTTCTTCTCATTATAATTCTGAGTAGAAGCTTAGTGACATGATTTATGAGGTTAATTGTACGAAAGTCTTCTCATTCAATTGCTCTACGTCTTGTTGATATAGCTATAAATAGTTTTCGGCATATCACTCGGTAAATATCCACTGCTGTAAATATCATTCAACATTTTGGTTAATACATCAATACCAAATTCTCCCAGTACTTCTAATTCTTCTATTGTAATTCCATCTGGCCCAGCTATTTTTCCTTTCTTCTTATGTTTGACAGCAGCGTGAGTAACTTCTTCTTTTAGAACAAGTGGACCTTCTAAGTTACTTTCTTCTGTTAATCTTCCCTTTCTCCATCATATAATTCTCTTATATACTCATTTCACCTCTTCATTATAGCACCTTCCACCAATAATATCTTTCCTGTTTTTGATTTCAAACACCCTGTATTTACTCTTATTTTCTTCCCGTGAATTCACTGATTTGTCTGTGCATATTTTTTTTTTTTTTTAAATATCTTTAATATAATTTAAATTAATCTTCCTGCACTACTCGTTTAAACAAATTTATTTTGTCTTCACACACCTATCTCTTAGTTGTTTATTTATCTATCATTCTCTTGTGTGCCACTTTTACTCTGTTTTCTTTTGTCCATCAACCTTAAGATTTCTTCAGTCGTCCGTTTTTTGTCTTTTTGTGTGTGTATGGCTTCTCTCCTATAATATTTCATTGCTTGTTTGATGAATGGAGTCCCTTAAAATTTCCCATGGTTCGTTTTTACTCTGTATTTTAGCCATTGTATTGTATCTATTTTTCATAGTCAAGCTGTCTCAATACTACATGTGAACTTACTAAAATTCAGCACTTCCTGGACGAAAGCAATCGAAAGTTATTCTATACATTCTATATTCAATCTCTTCTCGATTATTGTTCAGCAGTCTGGAATGATTGCCCTAAACCCAGTATGAAACGACTTTGTTCTCTTCAAAAGCGGGCTATACGTCTAGTTTCTGGCTCAAAACACGCTGAAAGTGATAATTAATATAGTCTTCTAAGGCTTCTACCACCTCGAAAGCGTTTCCTTTTTAACAAACCCAAATTAGTGAATAAAGTAATAACTAAAAAATACCCCAGAATATCTTCAACCGTTGATTCAATCTCATGCAATGAACAGCAAGCGCTTAAATTTATTATATGTCCCAAAACCTAGATTGGACTTATACAAAACTTGCTTTGCGTATTCTGGTGCTAACTTATGGAATGACCTTCCAACAGATCTGAAAACTCCAATGAGTCCCTACACAGTCTACTTAAAACTCTTTCAGTACTTACTCCATACCGACTATATGCCTCCATAAGTCCCTAGTGGTATAATTTTTCACTAAGTGTTTGTGTGTGTGTGTATGTGTGTGAAAGAGTGTGAAAGTGAGTGAGTGTATGTGTGTAAGTATGTGTGTATGCAAGAAGGGAGAGAGAGTGTTGAGAGCACGCATGTCATGTTACATCTATTCCATATTTTTTGCGTATTCTCAACTTTCATATTATCATTTTGAATGCAACTTGATTCCTTAATTTTGTGTATTCTCATCGTTCATATTATCATTTTGTATGGCACTTGATATAATCATGTATAATACGAACACATGCACATTCACATTACTGTAGAATAAGACAGCTAGTGAGTATGAGTGAGAGAGAGAACGAACGAAAATCTTTATTTTCAAAGGGTTAAGAATTGGGCACGCAGGCCCGCCTGACATTCTGCCCTTCTTCTCTATTTCCTCTCATATATTCTTTCATTCAACATCTCTTATGAAGCAATTCTTTGACAACAAAAGATCAATAAGCATTACAACGCATGAAAAATAATCAATAATATATGACTCGTTGAGGCAATGTTTAACATGGGCATCATAAATACTCAAGGTGGGTGTGACGTGCCACACATAAGGGAATGTATTTTTTTTTTGCTAGTTGTCGTTCGAGATAATTTACCATTATTATTGTCTTTGTTGCTTTTTTCTTTTGTTGTTTAAGGGGGCATGTAGTATGTTTTGAGGTAGTGTTCAAACAGGTTGCGACTGTGTGTATAATGATTGGTGGTGTCTTTGATTTCTTGTGGAAGATTATTCCACAACTGAGTGGCAGAGTATGCTAAGCTTGTTTTATATACGTCTATCCTAGGTTTAGGGACATGAAGTATATTTAGTCGTTCACTATGTCTTGCGTTATATTTAAACAATGGCCAAAGGTAGCTTGGGGCATTTTGAAATAGGATTTTGTGAGTTAGTTTAGCCTTATTAAAAAGTAGGCGTTTGTGGAGTGGCAGTAACTGAAGACGTTCATGTAGGTTAGAATTGTCTGTAAACTTATCACCATTGATTAGACGCACTGCCCTTTTCTGGAGCGAATAACGGCGTTTTGTTATTGATTTGGAGCATCCATCCCAGATTGTGGAGCAATAATCAATATGTGTTTGTATGTGGGAAGTATAGAGTATCTTTCTTGTGTTTTCGTCGAGGAAGTTGGTATACTTTTTTGGCAATTTGTTTAACTAGAGCATGAACATGGGAATTAAAGGATAGATTTTGATCTATGATAAGACCCAGTGCCTTGTGCTCGGTTACACTTTCTATAGGTGTGCTACCAATGTGCAGCTGAAGAGTTCCCTGCGAGTTTAGAGTGTGAAGTCTTTGCCTCGTTCATATTAACATAGATTTTGTTTTAGAAATGTTAATTTGCATGACTCCAGTTTACTACACTATTTATTTCCTGTTGCAAGGATAATTCTAGCACATTACAATCAATAGCGTTTGTATATACTGTGCAGTCGTCTGCCAATAAATCGCAGGACGATGACAGATATAAGGGAAGATCATTTATATAAATTGCAAATAACAAAGGGCCAAGTATAGACACCTGAGGTACTCCAATATTAATGGTAATAGCTTGGGATAGAGATTTATTGTGTGATACTACTTGTTTCCTGGTTAATAAGAATGAGTTTATTAATGTCACTATATTAAAGCTTACTTTCATTGTTTCTAGTTTTTTAATTAGGATAGTATGATCTATCATATCTAATGCTTTTTTAAAGTCTATAAACATCGTTCCGCATAGAGTATTGTTGTTAATATTTTGATGCCAGTTTTCTATCATGTTTGTTAGGGCCGTATGGCAGGAATATTTTGGCCGAAATCCTGACTGACTGTCATCTATTAGTTTGTGGCGAACTAAGTGCTCTAGTGTTGTTTTGTGGATGTGCTTTTCTAGCGGTTTGGATAAAGAGGATAATATGGAAATTGGCCTATAATTACTCATGATACAATCGTCCAATGAACCAGCTTTTAAATGAGGATACACTTTAGCGATTTTAAAGGCTTATGGGAAGTGACCTTTGGTGATACGTTGATTGTATATAAAAGTTAGTGACTCGAAGATCGCCGGTGCAGCATAGCGAAGGATCCGATTACTGATTCCATCTAGTCCTGATGAGTTATTGTTTTTAGGATACTGAGATGGGTAAATACTTCAGTGGTCGTCATTAGCGGTATGTTTGTGGGAATGTCTCCATAGCATTTGCTCTCACAGAATGATGATAATAAAGATATGTCATGAGGCACATCTGGTATTGCGGCCTTCAGTTGGTTTATGTCAGGCTGAAAGAAACTACTGAATTGATCACATGTAACCTGATTTGATGGTAACGATTGTGATGATTTGTGTTTGTTTGTCAAGGTATTAGTTGCTTTCCATATATCTTTAGTGTTGGTTTTATCTATTATTAAGTTCTTTAAATAGTTTTTCTTTTCCTTTCGAATAACATATTGAACTTTGTTTCTCAGACTACGGTACATAGTTAGATCTCTTTTTTATGTGCCCTGTCCCGGTCTCTCATAAGTTCAACTACCCCCTGTGTGATCCACGGGGGCTTATTGTGATGTTTAACACGAACTTCCTTAAATGGAACACGCTTATCAAATACGCTTATAAAGGTCTTCAGCCAGTGGTCCAGAGCATCATCTGGGTCAGGAAGTTGGTAAACATAGTACATAGATGAGTTGAGCAAGTCTTGTAAGAAGGTATCTTGATTGAAGTTTTTGTAATTTCTATATTTTATACTTATATGTTTGTGTTTGGGAGTTTTGGTATCTCTTTTCGACCACGTGCAACATACTGGGTAGTGATCGCTCATTTCATTAATAAGTACAGTACATTCTGTGATGTTGTCAGCACACGTAGTATAGATATGATCTATAAGTGTTGCAGATGAATTTGTTATTCTAGTGGCTTGTTTGACTAACTGTTGAAAGTTATATGACTCTATTATGTTTTCCCATGTTTTGTTTGATTTGTTAGTGTCTATGTTGAAGTCGCCTAGCAGTATTATTTCTTTAGCATTGCTAAAGACTACATCCATCATAGTGGTGAATTTTTCATACCAGATATTTCCTGCACTGGGGTTTCGATAAAGATAGCCAACTACTAGGGGTATGCGATTTTGAAGCTTAACCTCAAACCATACACACTCAATCTCACAGGTTTCAAAATCTAGCCTACGGTGGGCGTTAAGCGAGTAAGAAATATAAACTGCAATACCCGTCTCTTGTTTCTGATAGGGATCTCTTCTAATGGTTTTAAAGCCTCTGATAGCGATGTCATCATCTGAGATGTTGCTATTTAATCGACTTTCGCTAACGCCGAACATGTGAAAATTGTGATTAACTATAAGTGATAGTTCAGGCAGCTTCCCTAATAGATGGCAGATATTTAAATTCACGATTCTGAGCCCATTATATTACTGAGCCAGTTTTCGTACTTATTAGACATTTTAACAATGCTTAATCATGAATATTTTAAAACACAAAATGAATACAACTTACGTCCTTTATAACAAATACACACTCTAAAGTACAGAGAAACAGTAATATCTCTATAAATATAAACACACACACACACACACACACACACACACACACACACACACAAAATAGTATAAAGATAAGTAGGGATGATCAGTGAAGACCCCCTCACTCAGAGTATAAACGCGATAAAAAGTATTATAAAAGATATCTAACTAAGTGTCAATCTCTGTGACTTCAATACGAGTCAATGTTTACAGCCACGTAGAATCTAATACGTTGCTATATAAAACAATAACCAAGTATGCGCATAAACTTTCTAGGAGAGGTTCTTGTACCGAGATCCGGTGTTGCTTTGTGCTGAATTGCTAGTAAATACCAGGCTGTGTTGGTCCTTGGTACAGCGACATCGTAAGTGCCTGACGAAGTGAAGCTGGGCTAAAACGTGTGAGGTATAACAACTCTGGGTTACAATGGAATGGATAATGTTGATTTCTCACAGGTGTGTAACGACTTCCAACTACAGGCTCTGATTCGTGGCTAACAGGAGGCTGTGGTGGCACATTGTTGTTACTACTGGATTTATCCTTGCTGTGGAGAAGAGGGAACGTATCTTCATAATTATCACCCTCCTGTTTGAAAGAGGGCGTACTGTACGAATTTGGTGTGGTGTAAATGTTCCGTCTGGCTTGGATATCAGGTGCCGTGGTTATGAGTGGTCTGCTCTCTTCTGGCCTATTGGTACTTGATGTGGCGGGAGTATGTCGTCTGGCTTGAGTTTGAGGTAGTGTAGCTAAAAGTGTCCTACGCGATCCAGTATTGGATGTAGGTTGTGTACGTTCTGGGTGTTTAATATTTTTGGCGAGCAAGCTGGTGCCCAATGTAGACAAATGTACTTGATCCTTATAAAGTCGCTTTTTAGGTGCTCCAGACTGTGAAGTAAACACCGGTGTGTTGTTGATGAACTGTATGTTGTTGTGAGAACAAAACTTCTGCAATATGTTGTTATTTATGTCAGCTAAACGACGCTGGAATCCATAACTCGGTGATATGATGCAGGAGAAGAAAATGGACGAGTTAGGAAAAGTGTGACGTAATCCGTTCAAGAGCGCCAGCAGTTGAGATGTTGTGATTTGCTGGTTGTTCATGGTGTCATTGATACCAATATGAACGCTTGCCTTTTTTACGTTAAGATTTACAGCCCACCTCCTAATCTTGTCTGTTAGCCGGTCAACACCAGCCCCAGACAATGGAATTATGGAAACAATGTCTTTGTCTGAAGTGGCCATCCGGTTGCTGTATAGACCTTTCATTAGAGAGTCGCCTATTATAATGTGTGTACAGTCGGGTCGTGCTGTCTGCACATGTTGGTTGTCAGTACGCCTTGCCCGTTGTTTCTCTCATTTAGCAGCAGTCAGTACGTCTCCATGTGACTCTCCCTGTGTTTCCTGGAGGCGTGTGTTGTATGACGGCAGTGCACTATAGCACTGTACGTCTTCGAATCTGTTGCTTATTTTACACCAATGGGATGGACTGCTTGTAGCGTTTTATCTTTCTCTGCACGTCAAGGTTGCTTCGCGTCTTGTTGTGTTATTTGTTTTTGGTGAAACTGGGCTTCAAGATTCTCCGAAGTTGATACAGCTGCTTGGGAATTACACGCCTGTTGGGTGTGTGGTGGACTCGTGCTGTAAAGTTTCTATTGTTTTTCTTAGCAACAGATTTTCCTCTCTCAGGAGAGTGATTTCTGCTTTGAGAGCAGTGTAGTCACTGCTGGTCTTGCTATTAGCTTCAATGTTCGCTGTAACAGTAGCAGTGAGTGCCTTTAAGGATTGTTCTATTACCTCAATGCGCCTATGACAATCGCACGATTGTCCATTGATAGTTGGCGTGTTATCTATGGCTGGTATTTCTTCTGCTACTCTTACTTTGGTCTCAACGTTGTTTTGGAGGTGCTCCATTGGATATTCAATGGCCAAGAGTACTGATGGGGTAGCTGACCTCGTGTTGATGGTATTGTCCTGTTCATTCATTGTATGTGTTAGCTGAGAAACATTGTCTGCTGTGATGTCCACATCTGTAGTTGTGGGCTGTGTAGATTCTTAGTCCTCACTCGAGACGAGAATGTTGATGATATCTTGTGTCTTTGATATGTCTCTACCCGTGAATGTAAGTATTGAGTTCTCCAGCTCCATAAAGTCTAATTTTAGCCAATAGTTAATGTTTTCAACACTGCCCTGAGCTAGTAACTTGTTCTTCGAATGATACCAGTGTATTGCAAGGACTGGCGTCGTAATCAGATCTTCCACGTAGGCCCCGCTTCTATCTTGTCTGTGTTGGATTCGTTCAGGTTTGTAATAATTGATGAGGCCCGTTCGAAATGCCTCATAATGGAGTGTATTGTTAAAGGATACTGTAACACATTGGCCAGAGTTGGTGTGTTGGACGACTCGGCTGACTGGATTCACACACCTGGCTAGCTTGGTCTTCACCGCCTTCTCTTTGTTTAGTGTGTATGGTTTATTCACGGCCGATCGTAAACCGGATCTTGTTTTAACACCAGGCACCTCCAGAGAGGCCTCTCCTATCGATGACATTACTGCATCATGTTATCAAACACGTTTGAAGAATGCAGCGAACTCATTGTAATCTAGACGCGCGTCTGGCAATTTGAGGTCATGTGTTGTGGTTCGTTTGTTTTGATAATTGAGACAAGAACACAGAGCTGATCAGCGACTTGCGATATTGTGTGCTTGGTGACTTACCACACGCTAGTCACGCATGGTCTAATCACACGTTGTCGTTAATCGATAATTGGTAGGTTTCAAAATTGAATGACCTGACCGTCCATTTATCAAAGAAATCTTCGTTTCACTAAACCACAGTCACATAAACTTAAGATATTAATTCGTATTAGATCCAGTTTTAGAACTAACACAATGATATACACAGCATCTCGATTGAAATAGGAACAACTTTGATAAATTCTATAAAAGTTGGGAGAGCTTGTGAAAACACGTCCGCTCGTAACCAGAAACCGGAGAGAGAGAGAGAGAGAGAGAGAGAGAGAGAGAGAGAGAGAGAGAGACAGACAGACAGACAGACAGACAGAGAGACAGAGAGACAGAGAGAGTGAAATTGCATCAGAAATTTTTACTTTACAGAATGTATATGTGCAATTTTTTCCACTTTTTTAAAATTTTTGCAAGAGTGCTCAAGACCAGTGGTTCTCAACAGGTGGGAATCCCCCCCCCCCCCCTTAGGGGGGAATTTTAGGGTTTCCATGAGTGGGGGGGGGGGGGGGGGAATGAAGATTATTTCAAGATTATGTTAATACAAGAACCGATTACTTGATAATGTTTTCCCCTTCATACTTTACGGTTCTGTACGTCTTACCACTTCTACAATTCATTTTATAAAGTACTAGCTGACCCGGCCCGGCTTCGCCCAGACCCTGGTGGGGAGCATCTCATTTAATTCATATAAGTAGTCATATAAGTTCTCGTTCCCGTTACCGACTATCTGTCTGTCTGTCTGTCTGTCTATCTGTCTGTCTGTCTGTCTGACCCGGCCCGTCTTCGCCCAGACCCTGATGGGGAGAATCTCATTTAATTCATATAAGTAGTCATATAAGTTCCCGTTCCGACTATCTATCTGTCTGTCTGTCTGACCCGGCCCGGCATCGCCCAACTCCTGGTGGGGAGAATCTCATTTAATTCATATAAGTAGTCATATAAGTTCCCGACTGTCTGTCTGTCTGTCTGTCTGTCTGTCTGTCTGTCTGTCTGTCTGTCTGTCTGTCTGTCTGTCTGTCTATCTATCTATCTATCTGTCTGTCTGTCTGACCCGGCCCATCCCATGGTGGAGAGCATCTCATTTAAATTATATAAGTAGTCATATAAGATCCCGTTCCCGACTATCTGTCTGACTGTCTGTCTGTCTTGGGTAAATGGAGGAGGGAGGAGGAAGAGGGAGGTGGAGGAGGGAAGAGGAGGGAGGAGGAGGGAGGAGACAGGAGGAGTAGGGAGGAATAGGAGGGAGGAGGAGGGATTAGGAGGAGGAGGGAGGAGTAGTGTGGAGGAGGAGGCGAGGAGGAGGGAGGAGGAAGAGGGAGGAGGAGGGAGAAGGAGGGAGGAGGAGAACGCAGGAGGAGAAGGGAGCAGGAGGAGGAGAGGGAGGAAAAGGGAGGAGGAGGGAGGAGGAGGAGAGAGTAGGAGGATGGAGGAGGCGGAGGGAGAAGGAAGAGAGAGGAGGAAGAGGGAGAATGAGGAGGGAGAAGGAGGAGAAGGAGGGGGAGGAGGGGAGGAGGAGGAAGGCGGAGAGAGGAGGAGGAGGGAGGAAGAGGGAGGAGGAGGAATGTGAAGGGAGGAGGAGGGAGGAGGTAGAGGGAGGAGGAGGGAGGAGGAGAAGTGAGGAGGAGGAGAGGGAAGAGGAGGAAGGAGGAGGGGGAGGAGGGAGGAAAAGGAGGAGGGAGGAAGAAGGAGGAGGAGGGAGAAGGAGGGATGAGGAGGAGGAGGGAGGAGGAGGAAGAGGGAGGAGGAGGAATGTGAAGGGAGGAGGAGGGAGAGGGAGGAGGAGGAGGGAGGAGGAGAAGGGAGGAGGAGGGATGAGGAGGAGGAAGAGGGAGGAGGAGGGAGGAGGTAGAGGGAGGAGGAGGAGGAGTGAGGAGGAGGAGAGGGAGGAGGAGGAAGGAGGAGGGGGAGGAGGGAGGAGGAGGGAGGAAGAAGGAGGAGGAGGGAGAAGGAGGGATGAGGAGGAGGAGGGAGGAGGAGGAAGAGGGAGGAGGAGGAATGTGAAGGGAGGAGGAGGGATAGGGAGGAGGGGAAGAGGAAGAGGGTAGGAGGAAGAGTGGAGAGGAGGAGGGAGGATGTAGAGGGAGGAGGAGGGAGGAAAAGGGAGGAGGGAGGAGGAGAGAGGAGGAGGAGGGAGGAGGTAGGAGGAGGAGGAAGAGGGAGGAGGAGGGAGGAGAAGGAAGGAGGAGGAAGAAGGAGGAGGAAGAGGGAGGAGGAGGATGGAGGAGGGAGAGGGAGGAGGAGGAAGGAGGAAGAGGGAGGAGGAGGATGGAGGAGGGAGAGGGAGGAGGGAAAGAGGAAGAGGGTAGGAGGAGGAGGAGGGGAGAGGAGGAGAAGGAGGGAGGAGGAGAAGGAGGAGGAGGGAGGAGGAGGGGATAGGAGGAGGGAGGAGGCAGAGGGAGAAGAAGGAAGGAGGAGGAGGAAGGAGGGAGAGGAAGGAGGGAGAATGAGGAGGGGAGGAAGGAAAGGGAGGTGGAAGAGGAAGAGGAGGGAGGAGGAAAGAGGTAGGGGGAGGAGGAGGTAGAGGGAGGAGGAGGAGGAAGGAAAGGGAGGAGGAAGAGGAGGAGAAGGGAGGAGGAGGGTGGAGGGAGGAGGAGGAGGTAGAGGGAGGAGGAGGGAGGAGGTAGGAGGAGGAGGAAGAGGGAAGAGGGAGAAGAAGGGAGAAGGAGGAGTGAGGATGATGAGGGAGAAGGAGGCAGGAGGAGGGAGGCAGGAGGAGGAGGAGGGATAAGGAGGGAGAGGGAGGAGAAGGGAAGATGAGGGAGGAGGGGGAGGAGGCGGATGGAGTAGGAGGGAGGAGGATGGAGGAGGAGGGGAGAGGAAGAGGGAGAAGAAAGAGGGAGAAGGAGGAGGGAGTCGGGAGAGGGATGAGAGGGAGGAAGAAGAGAGGAGGAGAGAGTTCGCCATTCCGAATTCATACTCGTCTAGTTCTTCCCTTCTACACGACTGTAGATAACTTCCTTACACATAAAAAGATGAATTGTTATTGATATTGCCGTGGCATGGAGGAATATCAGCAGCAGAGTTGATCCAAAAAACCAAAGACTGAGATCTACGGAGAGCCATGAACGCCTACGCCAGCCGGCACGGCACTTGATGATGATGATTGCCGTGTGACGATTCTGTGTAGTCACGTCATTTTCTTCCCTTTCCCTAGCGTTTTGGTTCGGGGATTCTTTCATCATCATCATCATATATTTACGCACGTATTTTGGGAGGGGGAGGAGGGAGGAGGAGGAAGAAGAAAAAAAAACTATGACAGTTGACAGCTCTGGAATGAAAGGAAGGCGTGTAGAAAATTTCATCTCAATCGGATGGGCCGTTCGCGAACAAATAAAGGACATACATATTTACATACATACATATATACATATACACATACACTTTGTTTTATAGATATAGAAGTAGACCCACAAATCACGTTTTATGTGGACGTCTAGACTTGTTTTGGTATGTGCTTCCATTATTACGTATACTGTGTAGGGGCAGGAGGGGGATTCTAGGTAGGAAATACGAAAGGGGGGGGGGGGGCGGGGAGAAGAATGACGTTGTGAAAATATAGTGAAGGGGGGCACGGGCCAAATTTTTAGGTAGGAAATACGAAAGGTGGGGGGGGGGGGATGACGATCTGAAAATATGGTGGTCCCAAAAAAAAAGTTGAGAACCACTGCTCTAGACAATCGTCAATGAATATGTGTGTAAAGTGTGGGAGTTTGTTCGTACTAGTTTCAGTGATTATGTGAGGCATCATGTACGTGTCTAGATGTGAGGATGTGTGTGTGGGTGTATATGTGGGGGATGTATGTGTGTGTGGGGGGTGTGTGTGTGGGGGATGTATGTGTGGAGTGGTTGTTAGTGGGGAATGTGTGTGGTTGGGAGTTGTGTGTGTGGGTGAGGATGTGTGTATGGTGGGGGATATTTGGTTGGATGGTTGGAAGTGTGTGCGTGTTGGTGGGGGGAATTGTGTTGGCTGGGAATGTGTGTGTGGGTAGGTAAGGGATGTGTAACATCTGATGGCTTCAGAAATGTGGTTGTCTGAGGAAAATGCAAAGAATACCATGTACAGATAGAAAAACCAATGACCAAGTACTGCAGGAGACAAATGAAAATCGTAAATTGATTAGAGAAATTAGACGTAGACAGTCAAATTTTTTTTTGACATGTTATGAGAAGAAATGAATTGTAGAACTTAGTGACAACTGGCACGATCGAAGAGAACAGACCAAGAGGAAGACCGAGAGGAAAATATCTGGATGGCTTGGCCACATGGCATGGACGAGACAGGAACACTGAGTTCATCCACGACTCTGGTGATCGAGTGAAATGGCGAGTCATGACTGCCCAAACTGTCCGGCATGGCACATGATTGATTGAAGGGATCTGTGGGTGAATGGGTGTGTGGGGGCGTTGGGGATGTGAGTGTGGGTGGTGAGGGTGTTTGTAGATGGGGGATGTGTGGGTGGGTAGGAGATAGGTGGGGAGATATGTGTGTGTGTGGGTGAGGGATGTGTGGGTGGGGATGTGAATGAGGGGATGTGTGTGTGGGTTGGGGATGTGTGGGTGTGTGGGAGATAGGTGGGGAGATGTATGTGTGTGGGTGAGGGATGTGTATATGGGTGGGGGATGTGTATATGGGTGGGATGTTGTGTGGGAGAGGAGATGTGTGTGGGTGAGGGGTTGTGGGTTGGTGGGGTAGGTGTGATTGGGTGTGGGATGTGCGGTTGGGTAAAGGATGTATGTGAAGTGGGGACTGTGTGTTTGGTTGGGTGGTGGGGTGTGTGTGTGTGTGTGGGTGGGAGGTGTATGGTTGTGGATGGGGGATGTGTTATTGGGTGGGAATGTGTGTGTGGGGGTATGTGTGTGGGTGGGGAGATGTGTGATTATGTGTGGGGAGGGATGTGTGGTTAACAGATATTTGATAAGGGGATGTGTGATTGAGGGATGGGTGACTGGATTTGGAGGATGTTTGGGTGGGTGAGTGTGAGTAGGTTGTAGGATTGATGGGGGATGCGTGTGTGTGGTTTCGGAATATGTGGGTGGGTTGGGGGAGATTATGTGGGTGGGGATTTGTGCAAGTGGGGGAAATGTTGGTGGGAGCGGGTTTTGTGTGTGGGTAGATGCGGGATGTGTTGGTTGGCGGAGATATGTGTGGATGTGGGATGTTTGGTTAGGGGATGTGTGTTTGGCTGGTGGTTGGTGGTGTATGAGAGGGTGGTGGAGGTTATATGGGTGGGTGAATGATGGTGTGTGGAGGATGTGGGTGTGGGTGGGAGATGTGTGTGGGTGGGAAGATCTGTGGGTGGGTGATGGATGGATGGGTGATGGGTGGGTGAGAGCATGTATGTGTGCCTAGGTGTGTGGGTGGGTAGTTGATGTGTGTGTGTGGGAGATGTGTGGTGAGTGGAAGATGTGGGTGTGTGGGTGATTAGATGTGAGTAAGTGGGGTGTGTGTGTGTGTGGGATGTGAGAGATGGGTGGAGGCATGTATGTGTGCTTAGGTGTGTGTGTGGGGGATGTGTGGGTGGATGGAGAATGGATGGCTGGGGAATGGGTGGCTGGGTGGGGGATGTGTTTCATAACATGGTTATATGCATTTTTATGTTTGCAACATTCTTCTGACAATGATTTTTTCCCTATGTGAATGTATTATGCACTATTGATGAACGAAAGATGAGTGATTGGAAGGGCCGAATGTAAGACAGGCCTGTGTGCCCAATTTGTTACCCTTTGAAAATAAAGTCCGTTCGTTCTTTCGTTCGTTCTTTCGTTCGTTCATTCTTGAATGTCTGTATCTGCTTTCAGAACATCTTTATTAAGTTTCACGTTCTTAATCACTTTTTTCCTCTCTTCAATCTTATTTTAATTTTTGCACATGATCACTATTACGGTCAGCACAAGGTATTGTCTTAATATTAATTAACGAATTTCTAAATCTTTTATTAAAAAGTATGTAGTTAGTTTGGTTAAGTATTTCTTATCAGGGCTTTTATGGTATTTAAACCAGGTGGTTCCAATTTTCATATATTTGCTATTTGCCCATTCTATTAGTTTCTCCCGTCTTTCCTTTCCTGTACCTAAACCATAATTAAAATAGAATAATATAATGATGTGTGTGGTGTGTGTGTGTGTGTACGTGAGCGCGTGCGTGCGTGCGTGCGTGCGTGGGCGTGCTTGCTTGTGTGTGTATGTGTGTGTGTGTTCAATCGTCTCGACTATCCTTTTTGCAGTTCTTTAATTTTGTTGTGATCCCTTTTTCTCGTTCCTTTACGGAATTCCAGGACATGGACAGGCTGCAACGCAATAAAGACTAAGAAAACCACAGGATATCATTGCCACAAACCTTATGTCAGATCCCATAGGTGTTGCTATACCGTAACCTTTGGCATCCAGGTTAGCCCCAGCTTTAACTGTATCACATGGCAACCTAAATATAGCACAGAGAACACAAGAAATACATTATGGATAACTACTGAGGCGCATTTACACAAACCACGAGACTAATCAATGTGTTAAGTACGTTGCTATTCCATGCCTATGTTACAAATATGTGCTCCAGAAGATTTGAGAAACATTCAGATTGTGATTAAGCGATTATTTAAATAATAAACACAATCTAAGATATTTTGTAGTAGCTGTCACTACATTGTATTTACATTTCATTCTCATTGTTTTGATTATTTGTGTATACGATAGCATCATTAGTATAAAACATACAGCTGGATCCACAGCAGTTAGTGTCCGTGGTTATTGTAGGTAGTGAACAACTAGAACTGTCATCAAATTGTAGGAACACACCGATTAGAAAAAAAGAAATATCACAATGTAATATCCAAACAATAGTGAATATTCTTAAACTGGTGAATAGGTAAAATTGTCTTAGGACAGTGAGACAATCTGATTAGAGATGTCTGGTATAGATTAGTACAAGAGTCGTCGTGTTAAAAATCGTCTTTCGCAAGACGGAAAGCATACGGAACAATACAAATAAATCAATTACAATAAGACAAAGAGTGTTACTGCCTTAGCATGTAAAGCATGGACAATAAGCAGAGAAGCTGAGAAAAAAATCTAAATATATGTATAAGACAATTGCAAAATAATACAATGAACAGACAAAAACAATGAATGAGACAAGATTCAAGAAACACATATCACCCGTGCATTGATTAGAGAAATCAGTCGTAAAAAAGGAAAGTTTTAATTTCGGACACATATGAATTGAAATAGGTTTAGATATTTAGTGATAATTGCCAAACAGGATAGTAATATTAACAGGGGGATTTGCAGCTAGATAAACATCTTGATAGCATAGCCATTCAGTATAATCGGAACACGAGTTACAGACCTGATCCAAAACTCATGTGATCGTGTGAGATGACAAACCATGACCATAAGGAGTTGAAGCGTGTGTTCTTGAACCACATTTATCACTCTGACTGCAGTTAGTTCATTTAGTGTCCTGTATGTAGCTCATGCAGCGACCTGTAATTAGCTCATGTAACGTGCTGTAATTACCGCATATAGCATCCTATAATTAGCTCGTGTAGCGTCCTGTAGTTAGCCTAAGAAGTGTCCTGTCATTAGCTCATGTAGCGTCCTGTAATTAGCTCATGTAGCGTCCTGTAATTAGCTCATGTAGCGTCCCGTAATTAGCTCATGTAGTGTCCTGTATTTAGCTCATGTTGAGTCCTGTAATATTTGTTCAGTAAATTTAGAGTGTCTAGAGGTACGACATCCTCCTTAATTGTACATATTCTGATTTCGAGTTCAGCCGCAGACGGTGATAACAAACAGAGACCCCAGAATATTATACTTCTTCAGATTCTGAGATAGTGGATTTGATGGCTAGCCTTCATGGACACAGTCAAACAATAGGAAGTCCATTGCATACACTTTGCTTGCACTTCCTATTTTACAGGACAATCGCTGTCAACACCAGAATTTTAATGCTGTTGTTCATGTCTTGGCAAGTTTACGCTCATTAGTTTTCCATTGCTTTTTGAACGACCGGCTCCCATGTGTTTGTAATGTATATACAACAACAACAGCAACAACAACAAGGAGGGTGGGGGTGATGATGCAATAGTCGGTGGGGGGGGGGGGGGGGACTCACACATTTTAAACATAACTTAAGAAGATTATAAACTTGGAAGAGCCATAGTAATGTCAGCAAAAACCAGACTCAATATGTCATGATTGAGACAGATTTTTAAATAGTATGGAAGAACATACATAGGCATTTAGATCACATCTTGTAGAAATAAGTTATGCAATGTTTCAAGAAAAAATTAACAGTGAACCATAGGCTGATAAATCAACACTGCAGCAATCTTTGATGAAAGAAAACTATTCTTACAGAAGTCAAAGGGTATGCTTTATCCCCATGCGGACTCACTATTTATACAGATAATGTATTCAAACACATAGAGAGAAGACCACGACACAACCCTGACAGAAATCCATAAAAAAACATAACATAAGCAGACGATACAGTTTGGCAGGCTGAAATTGAGCAGCATCTCTTAGAATTAGTAAATGAAGCGCAAAGACTAATCAATGAAAATTGCGTAGTTATAAAGAAAACAAAAACGAAGAAACCGAAAACCAAGATATCAACAAAGGCCTAATGTGAAAAAGACTAGTGAATTGAAGGACACTTGAATAAATAAATAGCTATTCTTATATGGGACAATTAATAACAGATGATGGCAAGAAAAAGCCAAATAACATTCAACAATATGAAACAGATCTAACATTTATAATCAGCAAAGTTACGAATCAACACTAAGAATAATCACGTGCATATGGTGCATAAACATGGATATGAATAAACAATGTGAGGATGCAGAAACTTTCGAAATATGGTGATATAGACTTAATTATCATAGCAGAAGAAGAAAATATAGACGTACTTAGACAACATGAAGATGAACAAAACATTTATGTATGGGATCAGGGTAAGACAATCAAAGTACTAGGTCATATCAAGAAGCACAGCTCCTTGTAAAAGGATGAGCTAGCGGGAAAAGTAGATGGGAAACCTGTCTTAGGAAGACAACGTTACATCATACAGTGGAACTTCCGGTTCCCAACATGTGGGTTAGGCATTGAACCGTTAAGTCCTCAGGCGTGTTTATGCTTGTCGCTACGGTTTGCATTCACATTTTCCTCATGTTGAACTGGTAGTACATGGTTCCGTCGCTCTGCTGCTGAGTGAGTGTGAGGCGCGACACTGTGAGCTGTGCGATTCGTGTGGAATGCTTTTACATCTGTCCGCTGTTGTTTGCACGGTGAACTGCATGTTCGGAGCAATGGCCGGCTGTCGCTGAATTGACTGGTTTACCTTTTCTGCTCACGAGTGCATTTTTCAGGAGAATCCTGGGCGTCGCTGGAGCTACGGAGTTCGTGTTTTGTGCGGCACTTTTGGCGGGTTGCCCTGCGGAAAGAGACCGAACATTGTGGGATAAAACCCTGGTCAATGAAGTCTTTCTGGTGACTGGCGATTCCATCGACGATGAACTGTATTTTTCGTGGAAGACGTTTAGGTTGGCATTCTGGCGGCGGCATTATGCACAGTGTACCTGTGCGGGCTGTTGGCTTGCCGAGACTCCTCTCTGCACCTCTTTTCACATTGGGCAGTGAGAAGCATTTTGTGTGATATTAACTGGCACAGGATCGGGGCATAATGGAGAGGACCCGTTGCCGTGAAGTTGGAATCGAGACTAACTAACTAACTAACCAACTAACTAACTAACTAACTAACTAACTAACTAACTAACTAACTAACTAGCCAGCCAGCCAGGCAGCCAATCAACCAACCAACCAACTAACAAACAAACAAACTAAATAACTAATTAACATTATACAGTGGAAAGCATCAAGAGATGGACTGTAAGAAGCTTGCATGACTGGTTAGTTAGTTAGTTAGTCGAGGTTCCAACTTCATGGCAACGGCATGACTGGACAGAGAAGCATCAAGCAGACAGTACTGCAGAATCATTACGGTCGCCATCAATGCAGAGTTTCAACTTGATGATGATAATTGCTAATAGTAGACTTCTGTGTCTCATATTCGATCAAGTCACATAGCCGATGTTTGTTAATACTTTACATAGAAGTAGATATTCAACGTTAAGCACACATGAAGGTTTTCTAGCTTCGGATTAAAATTATATTCTGGAATGCGCTTTTATTGAAATATGTCTTCATAAAACAGACTATGCTTGTTGGGTCTTGATCAGATCACTGTAGTTCAAACAGATACCTCCAACAGGTAGTCAACATATAACAACATCTCTTTAAAGCATATGGCAATATTATTCTAATATATGTAAAGATTAGAATTGAGCATAGCCTACGATGGGTAGCGTTGTGATGTTCTGTTGTGATAATTTGGTGTGTGCAGTGTGTGCTGCGTGGTTACACACCCGCTTCGCACGCGTGATCCGGGACTGTTTCCGGATCCGGTCAGGGATATGCACTACTGACGAGCTCAAATGAGGGCGAAACTCGAGTATAGTGCTTCCATATTGACGTGGATAGGCCTTAGGGTCATGCCAGAATGCGATCGGCGTTGCCAGTAGTGGGTTGTGCTCAATATTTAAATTTCAAATCCCGAAACAACCACATTATCAATATGTAAAGATGAGAAATAACCAGCATCAGCACCCGTCAATTGTCCGTAAAGGATAAGAATAATAACCAAATTAGACAGGGGGAATTTAACAATCAATTTCATCGTGATTACGAGCAAATGAAGCAAAAGTAAGTAACAAAGTATATTAATGTAATGTGTGTAATGCTGTTGTATCACATCTGCGTTAGAGTATAGTCAGATTTTAATGTTGGAAGTTGAAATTATGTCTCAATGTTTTTATGTTTCAAAGACTACTAACAATACAAGCGATGAAATCTGCAATTTTCTGGAGTCTTCATTGCAACAAGAATTAAATAATGTAGTTAAGTGGAGTTATGCAAACCGTATACAAATTAACATCACTAAAACAAAATCTATGTTATAAACAACCAGACAAAGACTTCAGAGTCTAAACTCACACAGATCATTTCAACTTCACATCAATAACATGCCAGTATAAAGTGTAATAGAGCACAAAGTATTGGGCTTCATCATTGATAGAAACCTACCTTTAATTCCCATTTCAAACACTCGTTAAACAAACAGCGACAAAAGTCTACCAACTGGCAAAAATTAAAAATTTCCTCGATGAAGACACAAGGAAGATATTCTATACTTCCCACACACAGACACATTTTGACTACTGCTTTACAATCTGGGACGGTTGTTTGAATTCAATCACCAAAGGACTTCACTCACTCCCGAAACGGGCTATCTGTTTGATTTATAGCAAACACGTAGCTGGTAATCTCAGCCTACATAAACGCCTTCAGTTACTACCACTTCGCAAACGCCTACTTTTCAACAAGGCCAAACTAATTCACAAAATCGTACATCGGAATGACCCAAATTACCTTTGATCATTGCTTAAATATAATGCAAGACACAGTAAACGACTAAATATATTACACATTCCGATGCCTAGGATAGATTTATACAAAACAAGCGTAGCGTATTCCGCAGCTCAGATGCCAACTTCCACAAGAAATCAAAGATATCACCAATCCCTACACATATAATCGCAAATTATTCGAACACTATCTAACATAGAATATCTTCCCCCTTAATAATAATAAAAATAATAATAACAATAATAAAACCCTAGTATAACTGTCAGTCCCTTTTTGGTAGACATTATGTTCCCCATAGCTAATAACAACTACCACATCATTCATTAATTCTAGTGAGTCATGTAGTAGTGATGTTTGGACTTCTTCCATGCCTTTATAATATATATAATAATATATTTTGTTGTTGTTCAAATTTAGCCTTGAATGATGTGTGGATGATATAATGTATAAAAGAGAGTGATAGACGGGCCTGTATGTCCAATTCTTAACCCTTTGCAAATAAAGTTCTTTCGTTCGTTCGTTCCTCCCTATTTCTGAAGATGTAAAATATAAAATATTCAACTAAAGAAGGTTGTTAATGTACTCATATATGTAGTGATTTTATAATGACAGCAGAAGGTTGGAGTCTGTCTGCAAGTGCACATCTTATAACACGAAATAGACAGTAGTAACCTACCTTGAACTGTAGTATTCATTTAATGTTGATTCAATGAGGAAGACATATTGGCCATTGCTTTCACGAACACGCTTGATCCCTTCATCATTATCTTTAACAAATACATCTCTTTGTGAATTCATGAAAGACCACATACGTTGATACAAGGGCACGGTTGTCTGCTGCCTCGCAATCCAGATAAAAATAGTCAAATTACAGTTTTATAACAGAGCAGCACGATTTAGATGTAAGTAACTAATATAGTGTGTTGGCAACAAAAAAAAAAAAAATAATGTACATGTCCTATGTTATAGGTGGAATGATACTGAAAACTGTGCCGGTATATGATCTAGCATATAAGTGCAATGCTAAGCTCGATAACAAAGCTGCACCACATGCTATGTGCAGCAGTTTGTATGTGTATGAGGATCTGTTCTCATGTAGCGTCCTGTTCTCAAGGATCTGTTCTCACTTGGCGAAGGATGCATCATCAGCAGGCCGCCAGCATCACAGTCCAGGGAACGATTTCTGGCCATTTCCCCTACCAAGCACCCTATGCTCACCCTATGCTCTGCAGCAGTCTGCGTCCGTCTTCGTGTTGGTATACCCCAGCCTCTTCTTCCATGAGCCATGTCTTTCATAATTGTTCATTTCAAGCCAGTGTGACATGAAATTTGTTCAAAGTATTTCACTGTCCGAGGCATGACACTTTTTCTGAGCCAGTTTTCTTTGATTTTCAAATGTTATAGAATATTTGTATTTTTTTTTCTTTTTTTTTTGTGTGTGTGTGTGAACACTATTCTAAGAACTTGTCTATAACAATTAAAGTCAAAAGCCCGAATTTTCTTCCTGAGTCATTTATAAAGCGGGGTCCGTGGCTCCAATCCACTTTTTGTACCGGGAAAAATGCATTTTCTCAAAATGTTTACTTTGTATTGTTTGCTGATGTAATTTTGTTTAACATTTGTACTACTATGTTCACTCTACTCCTGATTGTTGCCAGTATATACAAAACAGTCCCCACCGTTGTTATTTATGGAGCCAAGAGGTTCTAGGTTTCTGTGACATTTTCAGTTCTTCATTGTTGATTGTGATCTTTGGTTGGCATGTAATTTTGTCCGCGGACATTAATTTTGATTTGGTTAAGTTCGGAAAATTTTTCGATTGCCACTGTGTCTTTTGACAGGCAAGCTAAACTCGTCTAACCCTTTAGCATCATTTGAGAAGAGGATGTCATTTTCATATCAAGCTCTGAAAATTGGATTCGATCAATTATGAATAAAGTAAAATTGTCCCTGGACCCGTAATTTTGAGTTTCCCTTTATATGTTGAATAAGTATGGTAAGGGGGGGGGGGGGGGGGGGTGGACGCAGTGAAGTATACTTTTATATCCAATGTTCGCCTGATTAAATTGATTAATTTGGGAATTTTTCAATCCCAGTGTTTAAAACAGAATATAGTTTACAACGAAGGGGTCGCGAACATTACCCAACATTTTTGTTCTGTTTAATCTTATAATTCTTCAATATTGCGTTTTAAAAATCAATATATAGTTTTGAAAACACAATTTTTGTAAGTTGTAATAGTAAAAAAGGCCAAAGAGTGAAAACAACTTCCATGGAAAAGAAAACACACTCACACCAATTAAGATTGAAAGTAAGAAGAGAGAACCTACATAACGATTCATGAAAAAGCAGATTCAAATCATGGAGACATTGGCGAGAGATGGCAGATAACTGCTTCTACAGTTGGTAATGATAAATGTTGGATGAAGTACAGGGAAGTCAAAGTTGAGAACGTCATAATCATCACGTGAGCTGCCAGCTAGCGTTAGCGTTCATGAATCTCCACAGATCTCGGTCTTTGGTTTTCTGGATCAACTCTGCTGATGACATTCCTTCAAGGCACCGTCATGTTGAGAAAAGATTACAATAATGGAAATGAGGCCTTGTGGGATTTCGCGGTCCAAATGATGATATGAACTGATGACACACGGGCGTCCGATCTAACTACCCAGAGACCAGGGGAAATTTTTACTAGACGTCCAAGTGAAAAAATCCCGGTCCTCACCGGGGCTTGAACCCGGGACCTCCAGCACTCGAGGCGGACACCATATCTCGAGACCACGCAGCCCCCCAAAGATAGATAGATAGATAGATAGATAGATAGAAGGAGAGAGAAAAGAGAGAGAGAGAGAGAGAGAGAGAGAGAGAGAGAGAGAGAGAGAGAGAGAGAGAGAGAGTCGTACGGCTAAGGACTTGATACGTTATGAAACAATGAATGTGTATTACCAACAAAAATAAGTTAATACACTGAATACTTACATTAAAAAACATATAAGTACTTCCTCCAATGTATGGGCCATATTTTATTTCTGTTTGCTTCACCAGATCTTCTGCCGAGCGAATACTGCCACTCATGCGCATTGTTGTGAGGAAAGCTGCGAGGTTTGCTGTGTATGATGATATAATGATGAGGGTGAAGAACCACCATACACTTGTGACAATGCGACCAGAGACTGACCTATGGATACAGGCCCCAATGAGTACATTATAACACCCACTGAAATAATAATATATTTACTTTTTTCACAATCCACTGATGTTTTACTTGCCGTAAGTCAATATCATTAAAATGTAAGAAAGAGAGTGCTGAAATGCTATATAGAGCATGCTAAATGGCAGTAAATTCTGGAACGTAATGAACAAACTAGGTAGAACTTAGATGAAAAAGAGGTGTGGTTCCTGAGAGAATGTTGCCAATTCCATGGAGTGCCATAGAAACTAACAACGATTGCCTTCTGGGTGAGACTAATGAAACTAGAACATTGTATACAGCAATAAGAAAGAGAGAAACAGCTTTCTTTGGTCGTGTCATGAGAGGAGAGGCATTGAGGAACATCGTAACACCTGGAAAGATCTATTGGAAGAGAGGCATTGAGGAACATCGTAACACCTGGAAAGATCTATTGGAAGAGAGGCATTGAGGAACATCGTAACACCTGGAAAGATCTATTGGAAGAGAGGCATTGAGGAACATCGTAACACCTGGAAAGATCTATTGGAAGAGAGGCATTGAGGAACATCGTAACACCTGGAAAGATCTATTGGAAGAGAGGCATTGAGGAACATCGTAACACCTGGAAAGATCTATTGGAAGAGAGGCATTGAGGAACATCGTAACACCTGGAAAGATCTATTGGAAGAGAGGCACAGGCAGACCGAGAGAAATGATGCTGGGTAGACTGAGACGGTGTGACATGAAAGAAAATGATCTGCAGAGTTGATCCAGAACACCAACGACCGAGATTTGTGGGGAGACATGAACGCCTACGCCAGCTGACAGGTGGCATGATGATAATTTTATCTATATAACACATAATTTGAAATTATTTAAATTAATCAAACATATAAATATGTTACGTACCTCTCATTTGTGTCAAATTCCTGACAAGATAATACATTTGATAATCTGAAGACAATCTTCAAAAGGAAAGAACAAGAAGAATCGAAATTGAAGTAAACGCAACAGATTATGTCGGAACGAAAAATAAATTAAGAACAATGACAAAAAATATGTCCAGAAAAAAGCATCTTAATGTTACTTTTTATTTCTAAGTGAAAATCAAATCATGGGTATGGATAGGCACTCATAGAAGAAAAGGATAGAAGTAGGGATTAGATGATACACTAGACAATATAAACATTAAAATCGGTAGTGGTCACATTGAGACTATAACCTACATCTTCAAGTGGCACGGGTCAATAAGACGCTCAGTGGGATGTATAGCTGGCCAACGATTTATGACAGGTTCATTGTGTAGCAGATTAAGTCATTTCTACGAGTGGTCGAGAACAAGGATCACATCCTGCTTGCAGCTCTAGGCACAGATACGGGCCACAAGCTGATGAGAGGACAATCACGGATGGTAAAGGACACAATCAGAAAATTCCGTATACTTAAGCATAATGGGAGAGGAAAGAAATTGTTCAGAATGCCAGAAATGTCAGACCTGTGCAGGATCATATTCACATTGGGTCGGAATAGACTGAATGCGAGGTGCAACAATTTGATCACGACAATTCGCATCCATGTGATGTAATCATCTACAAGAATGGCCATGTACTAATAGGCAAAAGAAGATCATCGGGGCTTCAAGCGAAAGTGAATAGACGGTGCTTAGTGTTGGCATATGATACCACATCATCCAGTCTGAGAATAGAAATAGAGGCAGTCATTGTGGGATTCCAATGTCTGGAGGACAAACAGCACACATGTCTTGATTGTAACGGGCTCACAGAGCATGCTGAGAAGAAGTTAAGACAGGCATGCTTTGTGCAGTGATGTTCTTTAAATATAGGATACATCTTTTGGATTTTTTCCCCTGGACATGCTAGTTGGTGGGAAAGGAGTAGGTGGATAGATTGGCTGGGGTCTGTAACGCTGGGTGGGGTACTGGCGCACGATAAGGAGTAGATAGACAGATTGGCTGGGGTCTGTAACGCTGTTTGAGGTACTGGCGCACGATAAGGAGTAGGTGGACAGATTGGCTGGGGTCTGTAACGCTGGGTGGGGTACTGGCGCACAATAAGGAGTAGGTGGACAGATTGGCTGGGGTCTGTAACGCTGGGTGGGGTACTGGCGCACGATAAGGAGTAGGTGGACAGATTATCTGGGGTCTGTAACGCTGTTTGAGGTACTGGCGCACGATAAGGAGTAGGTGGACAGATTGGCTGGGGTCTGTAACGCTGGGTGGGGTACTGGCGCACGATAAGGAGTAGGTGGACAGATTGGCTGGGGTCTGTAACGCTGGGTGGGGTACTGGCGCACGATAAGGAGTAGATGGACAGATTGGCTGGAGTCTGTAACGCTGTTTGAGGTACTGGCGCACGATAAGGAGTAGGTGGACAGATTGGCTGGAGTCTGTAACGCTGGGTGGGGTACTGGCGCACGATAAGGAGTAGGTGGACAGATTGGCTGGGGTCTGTAACGCTGGGTGGGGTACTGGCACACGATAAGGAGTAGGTGGTCAGATTGGCTGGGGTCTGTAACGCTGGGTGGGGTACTGGCGCACGATAAGGAGTAGGTGGACAGATTGGCTGGGGTCTGTAACGCTGGGTGGGGTACTGGTGCACGATAAGGAGTAGGTGGACAGATTGGCTGGGGTCTGTAACGCTGTTTGAGGTACTGGCGCACGATAAGGAGTAGGTGGACAGATTGGCTGGGGTCTGTAACGCTGGGTGGGGTACTGGCGCACGATAAGGAGTAGGTGGATAGATTGGCTGGGGTCTGTAACGCTGGGTGGGGTACTTGCGCACGATAACGAGTAGGTGGACAGATTGGCTGGGGTCTGTAACGCTGGGTGGGGTACTGGCGCACGATAAGGAGTAGGTGGATAGATTGGCTGGGGTCTGTAACGCTGGGTGGGGTACTAGCGCACGATAAGGAGTAGGTGGACAGATTGGCTGGGATCTGTAACGCTGGGTGGGGTACTGGCGCACGATAAGGAGTAGGTGGACAGATTGGCTGGGGTCTGTAACGCTGGATGGGATACTGGCGCTCGATAAGGAGTAGGTGGACAGATTGGCTGGGGTCTGTAACGCTGGGTGGGGTATTGGGGCACGATAAGGAGTAGGTGGACAGATTGGCTGGGGTCTGTAACGCTGGGTGGGGTACTGGCGCACGATAAGGAGTAGGTGGACAGATTGGCTGGGGTCTGTAACGCTGGGTGGGGTACTGGCGCACGATAAGGAGTAGGTGGACAGATTGGCTGGGGTCTGTAACGCTGGGTGGGGTACTGGCGCACGATAAGGAGTAGGTGGACAGATTGGCTGGGGTCTGTAACGCTGGGTGGGGTACTGGCGCACGATAAGGCACACGTGGTCAGGGCCCTTTGGAATCATGTGTATAGATTGCAGGATAAAAAAAAAATCTTCATGGCCTGGAGAGAAAGATTCGGCAGGCGATCTGAGAGGAGGATCTGGCAGACACACAGTACCCCGAGGAAAGACCTGACGGACATAATTAGCCTGCACGTGGCACCATTAGTATTGGGTCTATTCGCTAGTTGTTGAAGATGAGGAAGATGTCGGTTTTTGACTGACCTGAACTCTGAAGGTCATCGTCATCAAACACCGAGAACCAGCATTATCCTAGACTACATTTATTTTGTTGACAGTTTTTAATGTTGTGCATGTGTACCCAATGAAATCAACAAATCCATCGTTCTAAGTGTTGTACTTACTTTGGTAGCACATCGCATCCTTGTTGCATGAAGGCACCTAAAGAGAACCAAAGGCTGTTGCCAATAGTGAAATCATTTTCTAACTTTGAATCAGCATCCAGCTGCCATTCCTCTGAACTGAATCGGCTGACCAGGAAAAGAACAACACTCACACCAATGAAGGCAAATACCTGATCGAAAGACAGTAAATGGTACATTATAATATTTCTTTTTATCCGCATTTCCTTTACAGGACATCTCTTCAACACCAGCATTTTACCTCTGTCTTTGATTTCTTGGCAAGATTATGCTCAGTAGTTTGCCATTGCTTTCTGAGCGGCCGGCTCACTTATCCCTAAGTTACCAACGCGGCGAGAACCGCTTCTAATTCTCTCGCGCTGCGTTACCCTACGTGGATAAACGGGATTACGGAGAAAGCCGTTTAACCCCTAGGCCTGGGAGACCGGCATATTAGAATATACTAGGGCATTTATTAAAAGTTCAAAAATTCCCCACACCATATACACCGCTATTAGCTAAATCCCAGACAAAGTGGAGAAAAATAGGATATTACGCCACATTGTCTAATTGTCTGTAACATTTATGTTTCAAATGTTAAATCATAACACATGTGTCATGCATTTGTGATAATAACCAACTACAATCGTATTATAGAACTGCAGACCAAGAAACAGATGAGTATAATATCAAGGAAAGCCTCATCATTAGCATCATCCAGTGCCTTGTCGTCTGGTGTGGGCGATCATGCCACTTTCTGTGCAATGACACTAGACTGTCAATAATTTTCTCGCACTGCTTAGTTTATCTCTCTTTTCACAAATCGTTCGGATTGTCACAACATGTCCCAGTTTGTGCCTTCTCATAATGTGGTAAAACATTATGACTGCTTCTTTCTGTTGTTTGTGAAAAATGTCTAGATTGGCTAGATTTTGGCTGTCCAATTCTATAAAAAAAAAAAAACACCTCCAAGGCTTCCAGGAAGTTTTTCGGATGTTTACTAATTGTCCAGGATTCGCAGTCATATGTTAAAATTGGTTCTATGTAAAATGTTAGAACTATTTTTCTAACGTTCAAGGACAACGACTTATTCCACAAAATATTCTTCATTTAATAGAAGAAGTTTTACTTGTCTTATTCTATTCTTTACCTCTGTGATGCCTCTTCCCTCTGATGTTATCTATGTGCCTAAGCATCTGAATTTATGCACTTACCCCAAAATAACGTCATTTACTTTAATTGCACATTGAGGCACAATCTGTTTAGACACAATCTGTTTAGACACAATCTGTTTAGACACAATCTGTTTAGACACAATCTGTTTAGACACAATCTGTTTATTTTTATATCACCATGACTTCTGTCTTTATATTATTCAAGTTAAGGCCCATTTTCTCACTTTCTACATACACGTTATTTATCATTTCTTGAAGTTCCTTCTGACTTGATGCTATCAAGACGGTGTCATCAGCATAACGTAAGCTAATATTATTATGTCCACCAACCAGGATCCCTGATATATTTTCTGTAGGTCTCATTATATATTCAATGTACAAATCAGGATACATTACACAACCTTCTTTGACGCCCTTCCATATACAGTCAATTTTATCAGGTTGTTATTGATTCTTATAACTGCTGTTAGCTGCCAACATACGTTCTTTATTGTTCACAGAACTTTGCCGTCAATGTTCAGTTTGCTTTAGTAATGTTATTATGTCCTCATGTTTCATAATATCAAATGCTTTTGTATAGTATATATATATATATATATATATATATATATATATATATATATATATATATATATATATATATATATATATATATATATATAGCGTTGTTTGTGCCTTTTCCCTCTACAAATCCATACTGTTTATCTATAATTTCTGGTTTAATCTTGTTTCTTATTCTTTTCATAACTATTCTCAGTAACAGTTTGTAATGTGGCTCATAAGACATATTGTGCGATGCTCTTCGCATGTTAAAGAGCCTGGTTTCTTAGGCAGGGCTACAACGATGGATTTTAATAGATCACCAAGAATGGACCTACTTGTGTAGACGTCATTTATGAATTTTGTCAATATTTCGATTTCAAAATCACAAAGAGTCTCAACTTTCTCTAATGTACTTGTGTCTGGCCTGGGCACATTTCTTTGTCCAGTCGATGTAGTGCATCTCCAGGCTGGATTTAATCTGCATTGTAACATGTTAGTCTACTTTGTCTCCCACCATCAGGCGAACATCTTCTCTAACTTCAGATACATTTATAATTTATATCCCAAATTCAATGACGAGAAGTCTACATTTTAGTCCAATGAATCTATAACGCCACCACAAGAGAAAGTTTAAACGCCGACTTCCATGTCCTGTGTATCATGTGACTATTGCCACAAAACTAATCCTTCCAGCGAAAGAGACATCCTTGATAATGTTCAGCTACACATATACTATAGCGGAGATGTCACTGGAACATACTTACTGTGCACAGCCAGATTTCCTGAGATAAAGGCTCCATGAATGAAAACACTCGGTGACCAGTGTCTGCTGTCTTTTTAATCATTAAGGAGATGCCAAGACTCATGAATGGTTTCGTGAAATCTAAGACTTTCTCACGATCCGATGTGATAGTTAAAGGAGCTATGGCGATGTCTGCTTCCTGTAATAATTGGAAAATTCACCTTTTAATGTTTTGATTTCCTACGTCTTATAAATTATAATTTATGTACACCTAAAACTAAAAGTGTACAACCTATTCGGTAAGTTTATTATCACCATCACCATTATCGTCATCATCAAACGCCTTACATTACGGCGTGGGCGATATTGCTTCTCCACATCTTGCAATCACCAACAACATGTATCTTTTCGTACGTCAACAACATTCCGTGCTATGAAACAAGACTGTCAGGACATCTTCCCTCACTATCCTCCTCTATATTTATTTCCAGAATACGTTTCTAGTTGTCACAACATGTGTCAGTTTCTCTCTTCTAGTAATGTGACTATAAAATGACGATTGCCTACATTTTAAGTTTGTGTTAACATTGTCTTTGTGTCTTAGCCTTTGTTGAAAACATTTAAATGAATCATTCTGGCTGTTGAAGCAATTCTTAGCAGTCTTCTAGAGTGCGTCTCAACAAATTGTTTATTATATTAGCAATGCAAACATACATCAACACTATGACTAACAAAACCAGTACCTGCGACATTTGACAGGATGTTATAAAGTGAACTGTAACAAGATACGGACACCGGTAAGTCTACTAGCAATTAAAATGTTACCCAAGAAATTAAAAAGTAGTGAATACAACTGTAATGTGAGAAAAGCTGGGAGAAAATAATTCAATAAAATGCAATAAAAGAGAAAAACAAAAGTACTATTATATCGCTCTATAATATACTCTATGAGAGAAAAACACCAGGGAAAGATGGGGTGAGAAATGGCAAGATGAAACACAGTTGATCTTCATTCAAAATAATTCTTCTCAAGATGTATCTGTCTTTTTTTAAAATAATATCAGGCCCACTTTCTTACTTTGAGAAGCAAATTCCTCTATATGGCAATAAACAGCACTATTTCACCTGTGTTTAGAAGCGTTTATCTTACTCCGTTCCCTAGAATAGAATTGGCACCTTGCCGACTTGACAGACGATTGTTGGCTACATTGTGCTTCAAAAAGGCATAATAACTACAACCCATGGCGGTAGCAAATGTGACTGATAAGGCCAATTCGCGCTGTAATTGTTCGTCCACGGTGGATGCATGTGAACATATGGCCATTTCCATCATCATGCATCAACTTACGTCTCATACGCTCGGTGTGTGACTTATCTGCAATCATTGTCTCCTTTGTCTTTATTCCATTTCTGATATTTATCCTCAATGCAACACGCTCATGGGCAAATTCTCCCAATGTGCATTATCAATGCCTGTATCAATCGTGTCCTGATTACACACATCTTTGTATCGTAGCAGAGGCCGACCCTGAGATCTCTTACCCATCTGTAATTCACCAAAAAAGATGTCTTTGGTATTCTGCTATCATCCATCCTCCTAAGGTGTCCTATCCATCGAAGACTAAGCATGGAACAAACCGTCACACAGCCTGATCTTTCAAATACTTCAGTATTTGTGATTTACATGGTTCCGTCGCCCTGCTACTGAGTGAGTGTGTGGGCGACACTGCGAGCTGTGAAATTCGCAGGGAATACTTTTACATCTATCCTTACAGTGACCTGCATGTTTGGAACAATGCCTACCGGCTGTTGCTGAATTGACTGAGTTGCCTTTTCGGTTCACGAGTGCATTTTTCAGGAGACTCCCGGGAGTCGGCGCTGAAGCTGCGGAGTTCGTGCTTTATGCAACACTTTCGGCGGGTCACTCTGCGGTAAAAGACAGAGCTTTGCGAGAAACCCGGGTCAGTGAGGTCTTTCTGGTGACTGCCGAGTCCATCCACGATGAACTGTGGTTTTCGTAGATTAATTTTGTGTTGGCATTCGGGCGGCGGCATTATGCACAGTGTACCTGTGCGGGCTGTTGGATTGCCGAGACTCCTGCCTATTCCACTTTTCACATTGGACAGTGGGGAGCATTTTGTGTGATATACACTGGCACAGGAACGAAGCATAATGGGGACGACCCGTTGCCGTGAAGTTGGAACCTCGACTAACTAACTAAGTATTTGTGATTTTGCATTGCCACTTAATACCAAGTATTCTTTGCAGACACCGCATATGAAAGCTGTTTAAACGTTTCTCTTGGTGTGAGTAAGTTGATCAGGCTTCACTGCCATAAAGAAGAGTACTAAGGACACAGGCTTGATAGACAAGGACTTCTGTTTTGGCAGTAAGCTTCCTGTTCTCCCAGACACTTTTTGTTAACCCGTTCATTGTTTTTGCTGCCTTACCAATCCTGATGTTGATTTCCTGATCTAGGGATAAGGTGCTATTTACCTCTAATCCTAGATGTGTAAAATTGTCAACTATCTCCAGTTCGGCGTCGCCAATAAAGATTGATGGTACCCGATGTGCACCTTGTGACATAATGTGTCTTCTTTTTGCTAATTGTTAAACCAAATTCAGAACAAGCATTGGAGAATGCAGATAGTAGACATTGTAATTCTTCCTCAGAGAGGGTCGTAATTGCAGCATCATCTGCAAAAAGCAACTAACTTTCTGATCAGTACCCTCCTAATTTTAGTCTTGGCCTTCAACCTCTGAGCATTGTAGAGGCCGCCATCTGAGCGTGAGTGAATGTATATACCACCATCGTGATCACGAAAAGCATATTTCAGTAGAAGTGAAAAGTATATTCCAAAGAGGGTGTGAGCTAGTACACAATGTTGCTTAACTCCACTCTTGATTTCAAACTTTTCTGAAGTTGCACCATCTAATTTGATTATACCCTTCATGCCTGTGTGGAAAGATTCCACAATGGACAGAAGAGTTGGTGGGCAGTAAACCTTCTTTAGTGCCTTCTATAGACCTTCACGACTGACCAAATCAAATGCCTTTATGAAATCGACGAAGGAAGTGGTTGATTCTGTTCACGGCATTTTTCTTGCATTTGTCGCAATGAGAACATCATATCAATGGTAGATCGGTTCTGTCGGAAGCCACACTGTGATTTGGGGTAGACTTGATCTTGTAGGACTTGAAGTCTGCGCAGAACAATTGTGGCACATATTTTCCCAACAATACACAGAAGTGAGATACCCCTATAGTTGTTACAGTCGCTCCGATCGCCCTTGTTCTTGTACAGTGTTATGATGCTTGAATCTTTGAAATCCTGTGGGACTTGTCCTTCTCGCCAGCATAGCTCTATTAGCTGGTGAATCTGTAGAGTGAGTGTATTGTGCCTTGCCCACTCCTGATAACCCCTATTGAAATCCGTTCCCTATTGATTCCTATAATCCGAAAATTATAATTTTATAATAATTCATTTGTTTAGCTCTCTGCTGCCTTTTCTAAATAATACATAGTTATAACATACCAGATGTCAATTCTTGAGATTTTTCTAGATGAAAGGTGGTAAGTCTACGATCCAGATTCCTGGCTGTCCCAGCATCGAGGCATATGTCTTCTAGAGGAGCCTACTTTTATCTTGGTTTTCTTAGTTATTCTCCTTTCCTTTTTCATGGTTGGTTAGATATTACAGTTAAAGATATTTACGGGACGAAGTAGCTAGTCCTACACGAAACCTCGTTAGTCGCTTTTTACGATATATGTAAATTCTAAGTTACATTGCTAGTATTATCTGCTTCCATTGAGGGCTCTGCCACACACCAACGGCATTTAGGTAACTGTTAGTTATTTCATTATTTCAGACATTTATTGCGATTTGTATCGCTTTCGTGGCCAGTAAGCATTATCACGGTAAATATTAACTATATCTAAACTACCGACCCTCTTATGAAATAATAAAATATATTGTTAGATTCAGTACAGCCTTTTTAAAATCTTACTCGCAGTCACTGTGGTCTGCAAGGTGTGGAATGCGCCTGGCCCTGCTGGGTTGGGATTGGCTAGCCTCTCCCAGGAGGGATGAAAAGTGAAAATTAGTAGCCTGCCGATGATCCGCAGACTATACAAGTCAACCCCAACCTCTACGTGGTGGAGACAGGGAAACCATGACCGCGAGGTCATGGGCTAATGGGGTTATGGCTCGCCATAGGGTATGGGCTACCTGTAGTCAGATTTGTGTCCTAAACCTGCAAGTGGCCTAGCAAGCCGGCAGGGGATCTTCATACTGCTCGTAGAAAAACTAAGAAGTATAAACGGACTGACCCGGCAATGTTAATGGACTACGAGATAGATCAGCGACTCAAAAAATAGACACAATGAACGTTTGCGGTTTTAGTAGTAAAGAAGAAGAGCTTATAGAAACAATGAGAGAGAGGAAAATTGGACTGATGGGAATAGCGGACACCAGAACAAAGGGGAAAGGATGCAAGGAGCTCCACCACAGTTACACGTTTGTCCTCTCTGGAGTAGAACAGCAAAAAAGGGCAAGACATGGTGTGGGAATAGTCATCGAACCACGGCTAGCAAAAGGAATACTAGAAATAAAATATATATAAAAAAGAATCATAACAGTGAGAATAAAAGAACAAACAATTACAACATATGTACAAATATACGCACCATGTAATACAAACAAAAATGAACAAGAATGCGAGGAATTCTACGAAGACATCCATGACGTGCTAAATAAAATAGATAAGCAGGAAAACATCATAGTTATGGGAGACTTCAATGCAAGACTAGGACACAACAGAGCGGGCATAGAAAAACACCTGGGAGCATTTGGAGATCAGCAAAATGAAAGGAATGATAACGGAAGTAGACTGATAGAGCTTTGCAGCCAACACGACCTCTATATAACAAACACATTCTATAAACATAAAGACTCACAAGTAAACACCTGGTATAAATGGAACGATCTAGATACTAACAGCTAAATTGATTTTATATTAACAAGAAATAACAGAAAGAGAAATATATTAGATGCAAGGGCAGTGTCCAATTTAAGTATAAATACAGATCATAAAGAAGTCGTTGCCACAATAAGAACTCTCAGAAGAAGAAAGCAAAGAGCAGGAAAATACATGCCATGCGAATCAGTAAACTAAAAAAAACCTTAAAGACGAAGCAGTAAGGGAAAATTACGAGAAAGAACTAACTGAAATCTTTGTAAAATTACCTATAGAAAGAAAAACAATGGAAGAAGAATGGGAGATGTTCAAATCAAGCATTTTAAATACTACAAAAATAACATGTGGAAACACGAAAAAATGCAAAACACGGATAGAAAAAATAACAGGTTGGTGGAACGCAGAGGTAAAGAAAGCTTAAAAGACAAAAATGAAAAATATAAAAAATGGTTGAAGAGCAAACAGGAATGTGATTACATAGAATATAGAATAGCGAGAAGACATGTGAATAGAATAGTAAAGAGTGAAAAACAAAAAGACTGGGAAGAGTATGGAGAAACCCTAAATAAAAAGCTACAAGGAGGCAACTAGAAACTTCTACAAAAAGATAAGTGCAATGCGAACCACAGGAGAACCCTTTGACCCAACTGAAATAATTAAGAGCGAAAATAGAGATCCAATAAGTGAACAAAAACAAGTCCTAATAAGATGGAAGCAGTATTTGGAGCAACTTCTCAACATAGCATCAGATGTCACAGGACTTCGAGAAACCTACACAGATGCCACCGAGGAACTAGAACCAGACATACTAATAGAAGACATTATAGAAGTCATATGATTAGCCCCATTGAACAAACCACCGGGACAAGATGAAATACCAAATGAACTAATTAAAACAGCAAGAGAAGTCAGAACAACATGGCTACATAGACTATTCAACTATGTTTGGGCAAGAACACAGACACCACGAGACTGGGGAAACGCCATAATTATACCAATTTGGAAAAACAAAGGCAGCAAAAGAGATTGCACACAATACAGAGGCATTTCATTTGAGTCATACTGGGAAAATATTTTGCAAAATTCTTGAGAAAAGATTACGAACTACTATAGAACCCCAGCTAAGCGAAACACAACTTGGATTTAGGAAAAGCAAAGGATGCACATATGCCATTTTTGCTCTTAGAAAACGTATATAAAAATCAATCGAATTCAATGAAACACTCTACTTAGCCTTTGTCGACCAAGAAAAAGCATTTGATAGAGTAGATAAAAACAAGCTGTGGGAAATCCTTAAACAATATGGTGTGAGTACACATCTAACAAATCTATGTAGAAGCTTATACAACAACAGTGAATGCATAGTGAGAGCAACTGGGGGTACTCAGAACCTTTCAGCATAAGATCTGGAGTACGACAAGATTGTGTCCTGTCCCCTCTCTTGTTCATAACATACATAGACAACATATGTAAAGAAACCAGCCAAACAGAGACTGCAAGAATACCGCATGACGAGAACATAGAAGAAGAAGAAGCATCTGCATATCTAACCATTAAAGAACTCCTGTTTGCGGACGACCAAGCACTAATAGCAAAGTCAGAAGCTGAATTACAATACCACATGAATAGTGTAAACGAAATGTGTAGGGAACATAACATGAAAATTAGCACAAACAAAACAGAGGAAATGACTATAACTAAAGAAGAACAAACAACAACAATTCCCCTAAACGAACATCCCTTGAAACAAGTAAAGAGTTCCAAGTATCTAGGAAGTATAATATCGTCAAATGGCAGATCAGAAGACGAGATCGAAAATAGATGCAATAAGGCAAACCAACTTATTGGACAAATGGCACCAATACTAAAGAACAAACATGTATCAATAACTACTACGAAAGCACTTTACAACACAATCTTCCTACCAACTCTATGTACCAATGCCAAACCTGGACAATGACAGAAAAAGAGAAACGAAAAATCACAACAACAGAAATGAGATTCCTGAGATGAATACTCAACGTATCAAGAAGAGATAAGATCAGAAATGAAGAAATCAGGACTAAAGTGGGGGGTTATAGCAGCACTAGATTTTATTAGAAAGCAGAAAGTCAAATGGTTTGGCCATTCAAGTAAGTAACCAGTCAACAGCATACCACAACAAGCAATGATGTACAGACCAGGTGGAAACAGAGGAAGAGGCCGACCACGTAAACATTGGACGGAGGGAATAGCAGAGTCCATGGGGATATCGATAAATGAAGCCCATAATCGGGCACTCTCACGATGTTTATACTTCACCTCGACACCGCAAGGTGCAAGAGGAACATGATGAGATGAGATGAGATGAGATGAGTCGCTGTGTTCATACTTTATATTTAAAGTGAACATCGCAAATAATGAAGCTTGACTTTAATAATGTGATAAAGGCTGATGAAGTACATACTGTAATCTTTGCATTACAGTTAAACTACTGGTATGTGTTCCTCCCTTTCAAAGATACATTGTGCATATACAGTGTATTTACCCATACCAGGTAGTGTAACTATATTACGCACATTGTAACACACAAACACACGTGGTCATCCTTACAAACTTGTGTGTATGTGTTACAATGTAACACGCACACATATATGCTCACCATTTCTTTTTTTTTTCATATCCCATTTACAGGACACTGAAGTCAACGCCAGAATTTTTCAGCAGCTGTTGATGTCTTGGCAAGTTTTACGTTCAGTAGTTTGCCATTGCTTTCTGAACGACCGGCTCACAACCTTTCCGTAAGAAACCAACGCGACGCGATCCGCTGCGGAATCTCGCGCAGCCGTGTTTCGTACGTGGGTATACGGGATTACGAACAGCATCCTTATCACCCTTTGCCAGGGAGACCGACTCACCAATACTAGCTGGTGTAAATGTATGACTATGTAACACGTGTAACACATTAAAATAAGTCCAGTTCTCAAAGACCCCATTCTAAAGTACATCATGACTATTCGCTCCCGCGACTGCATGCTGTATCAAATTAATCAAATTATTGTATGCAGAACAGCTTCAGACAGAAACATTGTTTGACCTTCTGGGAACCAAGGGCAACGTGTTTGCGTTGAGCAAACGATGTTAGGAAGAATAAAGGCAACATTGGAAAGTGCGGAGAGAGGTGAAACAAAAGAAACCCACACGCAATTAAACGGATAAACTAGTAATGACATGAGAAGAGTTTGTCCGTCGATTTCTCGTTGAGGCAAATGAGAATTGATTGTTATGTTATCTACAATTGTAAGCCACTCGCTATTCTGAAAGGAATATGTCTAGTGACAGGAACATATGTATTCTAACATTCCAATGTTTCATATCTGATAAAAAGAGCCATGCATAAGAATTAGATGACTTCTTCTTCTTCCTCCTCTTCATATTATTCTTTTCATTCCTCCTGCTTTTCTTTATGTTTCTCCTATTAATTTTCCTCCTCCTCTTCCTTGTCGTTCTTCTTCTTCGTCGTCGTCTTCCTCTTCTACTTTCCGATTGCTTGCAATAAAAATATATATGCAATTGTTTCCTACATGTAGTTTACAGATCTTGCAGGCCTCTAAATCTCATATAGATTATTCATCCCGCCACAGATTAGACTTTTGTGACCTGTGTTTGTGTATAGTATTTTTGCTCTGCAGTGTGAGGTGCTGATAAGTGGCTTAGAAATTAAGAAATATGGTGTGAGGTTTTGGAGGGAAGAAATATTATGTGCTGGAAAAATACAGCGTGTTATTGACTTTGAAAACGATAGACAGAACAAAAGTATAGCGGATTGTTAAAGTCTTTTAAAATACATTGAAAGTTAGTATAGCAACCTCATAAATTATGACATAATAAATTATACGTTAAATGCAACACATGTGATGTCACAAAGACGACCTCATGCTAAACGTTCACATGAACTCTAAACAAAAGTGATATTGCAGTTTTGACAACGGCAGCAATAACTCGAGCAAAGTAAAGTAGCTGCAGCATTAGCAATGCCAGTAATAATTGCAACGCCTGTTAATGAATTGGGAAATGTTACATACATGCACCGAGTGCAGGACAAGGGAGATATTAACAGTCCTGTATCAGGCAAACAGCGTTATTAAACAGATCACACCATGCGGCAGACGTTCCATAGTGTAAAAAGGGGCAGATTAACCAGGAAACAAATGTGTTGAATCTGGAAAATGTCAGATTAGAACATATCAATAAGAAAACCATCAGTCTATGTTGCACGCAGGCTTATAGCCATGAGACAGCAGCATCTCCATAGATATTAAAAAATAAATTTGTTATTTACAAAAATATCACTAAGATTAAAACCAGAAACACTTGACATGCCCAGAAAGCCATTCAGACGTCTAAACCAGAGAGTTGACAAAAGCTCGGGTAAGTACGAGGAAAGTTCAAGACCACAGTTGTTTCAAATCGGACAGAATGACCTCCACTTCAGGCACGAGGCAGCTTAGCGACGAGTCATACAAGCCTATAGAAGTCATACACGTTAGAGAGATTACACGTTAGACTCAAACAGACACGCAAGCGATACACTTACAGGTACTTTACATGACCTGGACAGTATCAACTACACGTTCCATATGTATACTTCAAATGTTATTTTCAAGAATAATGTAATAGTTAAGGATGTGCGTGTGTAAGTGAGAATCAACTGACAGTTGACAGATAGAAAGTCCAGTGATTGATGCGACACAACATTAACGATTGTCAGCAGCGATAGCCCACAAGAAAGTTCTGTCTTCGGGTATATATGACGACTATTGTATGCCACCGTTTGGTACCGCACTAGATTGCCCCCCCCCCACACACACAAACACACACACACGCCACACGCGCACACAAGCACGTGCTATAGGGCTAGGACCCGAAATTGACGTAAATGAAAGTACGTAGAGAATCCTAGAAGCCGAAAGCTCAGAGAAACCAAGAGATGAGTTGTCAACAGAGAGAAACGTCATTCTGACGTCACCAAACAACAAACAGAGACTTTCTTTGAGTTTGAAATAGCAGGCTGTGCTGAAACTATCAAGACATGCAAACTGGCGAACCAATAGTTTTACATAGACAAAGTGGCTGAAATATGAGTTGAAGATATGATAACACACTCATATGAGATGATGCTGATAATGAATGAACCAACCGCTGAGGAATTTTGATGGAATTCAGAAGCGGCGAGAAATAGACTTAGAGGAGAGAGAGAAGGTCGTCAACGGACATGTAATGTAAGTCTGAACCAAATTAATTAACAACGGTATTGTTAGAGTTAATATTAATATTATATACATTCCATGATATAGTTACCGCCCGACCTGTCAGCACAGGCACGGTAAATATGGAAGTATTTATTTGTTACTAAGCAAACCCGATGAGCTGTGAGAGAAAATAAACAGCGGTTAATGTTCGATTACTCATGTTTGCGACTTGATCTTATTTCTTCTTTGGGTTTCAAAAACCAACTGCGCTGTTGAAGTTTTGTTAAAGAGCGAGCCGACAGTTACATTATTCCTGTTAAAAGTTCAAGAATTATTGACAGCAGCGTCTTGGCAGCACACACACACGCATACACACACACGCACGCACACACACACGCACGCACGCACTCACGCACGCACACACAAACACAACACAACACACGCGCACACATACAGAGAGAGACAGAGAGAGAGAGAGAGAGAGAGAGAGAGAGAGAGAGAGAGAGAGAGAGAGAGACTGTAGTGTGTCAAAAAGCATACCGCGAGCAAGACTGTATATAAAGTGTATAAAGGGCCACCAAACACTCGGTCCGCAGTGGACTATGCATGGGAACTCCGAGTGAGTGACTCCGCTGGCTGCTGAGGTTTGTTTTAGGTGTGTATCTTCAGAAATAAACATGTCAGGCTGCCACATTGAGCTTGCCACGTTATTGTATTTGCATTCTATCATCTACGCAATAACCTCCACCCTACACCCCTCCCCCACACACACACTTACATAGTAGCCTATCTGCAATCAGCGACACATGCAATAACGGAGAGAGGGTGAGAAAACATAACTATTAATGTGTGTCATTGCTGATATTACCGGGCTGAATATAAGAGGGCGGACGAAGGAAAGCCGCTTGTCCCAGTGCAATCAACACTAAGTGTACGTATTTATATTTTTATTTCACCTATGAAAGATGCAAACGCTTTGCCAAACCGGAGATTAGAACACGTGCCTAATTCAGAGAGTGTTATCACAAACGCTCCTGATGGTTAAGGGACAATCATTAAGCCAGGAAAATACTGTGCTTCAACTAGAAATACATCAAGAAAATCTAGGGCAGAGACCTAAATCTTTAAAAACTGCAGCAGAAATGTTGTTGAGTCAGGAACATAAACAAAATCACATATCTATCTCCAAAGCAGTAAGTAGTTTCAACACTGAATATAAAAAGAAGTGCCGAATTCAGAGACGCACTCCACTGACTGTGTCAGAAATCCAAGTGTTTCTTCTTCTTCTTGTTTTGTCCTTGTAACGTGCGTGTCTTTACGCTAAGGCAGGGAGAGGTAGAGGCTAAGAATCGTATAATACAATCAAGGTTACAGGAGTGAGATAAGAGATGTGCCGATGTGGGTCAGAAAGGTGGAGTAAGAAATGCCAAGACAATGGTTGGCCCAAAAACACAATGGACAGTTATATCACGAAGATGTCAGTCTTAGTCACTAGTGGGCAGAGAAGAACGTGCTAGAGAGAGGATTGAATAAAGGGAAACCCAGCATGGCATTTGCAGAGGAAGTGGTGAGTGGGAGCAGAGGATAAATGGTGTTTCTTGGGAGGTCCCGGAAAGAGTGAATAAAGAGAAAAGTCTGAGCAAATTGAGAGACAGCTGAGTCTGAGGCTAAGTGAGGGAGACTTAGCTAGAGCATTCAGTCTGAGGCTAAGTGAAGGAGACTTGACCAGACGGTGGAGTTCTGAGTTGTTGACCAAGGAGGGGAGCTGGGTCCAGAGAAAAGAGACTCGGTGGTTAGATTCAAGGACGGAGAAGAGTCCGTAACAGGATATTATGCTAGGCCAGTAGACGGCAGTAGTATGATCGCAGGAATTTACTGTGTTACATTATACTCTGAGTGTTCTAGAACTGTGCATATGCAACAAACACACACACACACACACACACACACACACACACACACACACACACACACACACACACACACACACACGTGTTCCTGAAGAGTGTTGTAGCATCGAGTTTGTTTCGAATTAAAATTGTGTGTGCTCAGGCCAGTGTTCTACGTTGATTCATCGTTGTTGATCAGTCGTCCCACACAATATTCACACTGACGTCCACTAGACACAACCATAGCCACTTCTATCTGTCAAACACCTTGTGACAATCCTATTGCTTTTGTATTTGCATGCATATAGAGTTTGTCGAGACTCCTGTCTTTTCCACTTTTCACATTCGGCAGTGGGGAGCGTTTTGTGTGATATTCACTGGCACAGGAATGGAGCATAATGGGGATAACCCGTTGCTGTGAAGTTGGAAATGCGACTAACTAACTAACTAACTAACTAACATACTATTCAGATGCTTATATTCTTGTCTTAGTGGTTTTACATTTATATTTACGTATTTTCGGTATACCGCACTGATGTTCGTCGGTTTGTTAATATTTTTATCAAACTTCTGACAGCAATTATTCAGGCGATTTATACGATACTGGAGATTCGCATTGCTTTCATACAGTAAACTCCGGTCATCTGCAAACAGCAACTCATTTAAACTCTCTGGTTGTAGATTTGCTTCTTTAAAATCTATCCATATGGATAATAAACAAACGTGGTGATAAATCACGCGACGTCAGGTGTTAAACACGGGCGTGTTTTAGGTGTTGAAATAACTGTAATATAGTGGATCCCATCCCATTGTAACATACTTGTCAATGAAGGCGCTAGAATGGGCAAACACATTGGAAAACTATCTGTTTGATACAGCTATAATATATGATGGATCCAAGAGTGTCTAATAAACATTCGAACAATGAAGTATATAATAAAGCAAAAAAGTATATTTAGATCATGCGGACACAATAAAAAAAAAGTGACATACCTGACTAGTTAGTCACTTCTCGTAGACAGAATAATTAACGTTTAGGAAAATAGATGAAAATAATGCCATAATGTAATAAAACTAAGAGAATGAAATAAATACGAATAAAACACAGCACAACACTCCGAGATTTCAGTAGTCAATACTTTTGTCAAGAACAGTACAAACCTAAACATGAAGCTTGTACTATATGTGACTAGGGTTGCCAGATAGGTGGGCACCAAAAGGAGGACATAATAACATAATAAGACAAAAAGAAAGGCAAAGGAGGGCATAATAAGACAAAAAGGAGGACAAAGGAAGACATATTGAACGTTTCATTTAAATCGTTCCAGATTAAACCCACAATCAGTACAATTTTATTACAATAGCTGCCAATAAATTTTTTATCATAGCAGGTGGTTGGTTTACAGAAAGAAAATGTTCTTTCAAAGCAGTAAACAGCCTCAACAGCCTCTCAACAGCTGGAAAGAAACTGAGCCATCTAGTTTTAGAGTGATAGAGTAGTTGCTGATAGTTAATGTTGACATAGTCACACAAATCCTTTACAGTTTATGTTCTGACAGTGTATATAGAAAAGTAATTGAATATCTTCAAGACAATAGATTCAACGTCAATCCACATTAAATCTGCGCCGTGTCGGATGCAGTTGAACAGAACATGAGCAGAAAATCCAACACCTACTAATGGCTTGCTCAAGGCTTCCTTCAAATGCGAGAACACATTTCTACCTTCTCTTATGTTAATGCCGCTAAAATTCACATTGTTATTGTCACCAGCGAAAGCAACACATTTGGAGTACAAATCATGGTTTTGGAGTGTTCTCAAAATATACTGTTATATAGTTTCTGAGGTTTCATTTGGTGTGTTGTCTAACTCGAGAATCTTAGTTTGGATTCCACCTGCTTTCCAGTCAAAGTAATGAACAACGATCGGAAATATTTTCTGTGAACCGTGATTGCTATCATCTGTCGAAATACTGAAACATGAAATACCACTTACAGATGTATCCAATTCATCAACAGTGTGGGGGACGATCACCTGGTTTATTATTGCTTCAGTCTTTGTTTCTGCACAATGTTTAGCAATTTTTTTTTCTTTCCATTTTTACCAATTTCTGAATCTTCAAATAATGTGTTCATCAAACCAGCTGTACAGATCATCGAGTTGTAAGACTGATGATGACAAACGGTATGAAATGCCAAAGTTGCTTCAGCCGCATGCGCTTTCAGCAAGACATTTGAGTACCTAGGCTGAAAAAAGAGAAATGTGCTAGATGACGCGGACACTTTGATTAGGTTTCTAAGTCTCTCATTGTCAACATGGCACTCCAAGTCAGTAGTTCCTTTGTTGACAACGGACAAGTAACTATCGCAGATCGTACACTTTGCCACATTCTCGCTGCGTCCTTCAACGAAGCATGGAAACTTATTTTTCATAGTGTTCAGGAATTTGCATTTTCTCTTTGTAGAAGCCATTTTCATAAACATAGACGGCAAAAATTACAAATTAAAAAAACAATTTTAAGTGGCGTCTCTGCTACCGGAACCGGAAATAACATTAATATTTTGACCATAGAGACTACAGCATTGTTAGTGTTACCGAATAGAGCAACAGTTAGATTCAAATTATACAAATAATTGGTGTTTCACATTTGGTATAAACAGGAAAATTAAATATTATTAAGCAACGGGTTTTAATTAAGAATGTAAACACACGGTAGAGTGTAGATACATTGTAAGTTGTAACAACAATAAATAAAAAATAATAACATAACATATTAAAATAGCCGGACATTTTAAAGGTGACTTGCTTTGACTGCTGAACGGAGGTCATTAGGCTAAAAAGGAGGACATGCCATCTCTTTGCCGGACGTCTGGCAACCCTATATGTGACATAGCGTCATCAATATGCCTTTCTCGATCCGGGTCGATAGCTAGCCTTAGTCTTACGACGATATTATTTTAATTAACTTTCGCTGCATTCCTTACGTGACAATTAATAGCGAACAGAAAATGGTGTGTAAGAGGTTAATCACAGCGTTGTTGATTACGGGGTGAAATGTCTGTGCAGATAGGGAGTGTAAACAGAAGCAGGACAAATTGATGGTCAACATCACGCCCATTGACTGTCGGGTTAGAGAATAATGACTGTGCAATGTACAATTACCCAAAGTGTTTTTCTCGGTGTTTTGGGAAAATTAGATAGATAGATAGATTGATTTAGGAACCGACATCACAGCATTCGGGACATTCCCATAAGAGCTCCGTCCCCACAGGCTCAATTAATGGAAAATCGCGGGAAAACATGTGGGATCAGAGAGTAACGGGGCAGGCGACGAAAGTTCCTATCAGGAAACATCCTGAAATGTTATTATGAGTGACAATCACTGATTACCTGACAGCCAAGAGACGATAACTAACTGATTCTCCTTCGCTTAAAAGCTGGATGAAAATTCTACTCGGGGTTCAGTTGATATTTATTTTGAGTGAGTTTCGGTGCATTAAAAAAAAAATGTTGGTGACTTTAATTCTTACATATAAATATATGTAAGAATTAAAGTCACCAAATGCAAATTCTTGTATATAAATATTTTATCGCTAATACAATTCTGCCATCAGTTAGTCCATTTGACCTTGTCAAAAGTATCGAAGTTAGAAATGCGTAGGACATGTGTGAACAGCGCTAATAATTTATGTTATATATATATGGTAAGGTGACATTTTTATAACAATAACAAAATATAACTAAAATGATTAAGAAGGAGTACAGTGTTCGTAGTTTGGCTGTAGAATAAGAGATCAATATTAGAGATGGGCGCAACAAATATGCTGCAGTACCTGCGCAACACATCTTAAACTGCGGTTGACTGGCAAAAGACACATTATGCCTTTTGCAGTCCCAGTGATTTGTTGAGACCGGACTGATCATCTCAACAACTGTTACTTTTGCATAGTCATTACCATTGGAAAAGGAATATCAAAGAAGAAAAGGACTCTGGAATATTCTAGCATATCCTATGCAATTGTCCTGTACCACATGGCGATTATCGACTAGTCCCGGAGTCATTTGCAGCTGCTTCCATTTATGAAGAAGAGGACTTTGGTGGCCCTGAACCATCAACCTCAGGCGACCCAGATTTCGAGCAAACTACATCCACTAAACAGACAGTTAATAACCCAAAGTGAACTGAATGATCTTGTAATAGATCTGAATATACAGAGGAACAAGGCGACGCTTTTGGGTTCCAGATTGCAACAGTGGAATCTCCTGGCAGAAGATGTTAGAATGTGTGTGTGTATAGGAACCGTCAGAAACCTCTCATTACATTCTTTTTCCAAAAGGATGAACTTTCTGCGTGCCACACCATTTCTGGTTCATGGCAGCCCTTAAAATCAATTACAAATTGGAAGAGTGAAGGATTTTCATTGATTCGCCCAAGACGAGTCTTAAAGATGTTTTGTTGAATAATGGTAATGTATTACTGTCAATTTAAGTAGTTCACACAGTTCATATGTAAGAAGCTAATGATAATATTAAGCAGCTTTTGAAGTGTATAAACTATCATCATCATTGATCACTTTGCGGTGACTTAAAAGTGGTCGCTCTTTTGTTTGGATTAGAGGTTGGACACACCAAGTACTGTTGCTTTCTCTGTGAGTGGTATAGATGCACACAGATTGATTATTACATTAGTAAACATTGGCCAATCAGGCAGTCATTGCAGCTCGTCAATAAGAACGTTAAGAACCCAGAACTTGTCGACACCAGCAAGATTTTGTTGCAACCCTAGCACATTAAGACGAATCTCATAAAACAAGGCAATGAAGAAAACAGATGAGGCTTTGAAATACATCATCAGAAAATGTCTAAGACTAAGTGAAGCTAAAATAAGAGAGGGAGTATTTGTTGGTCCGCAAATTCGAAAAATTCTTCATGATGACGAGTTTCTTTGCGTGTTGCATGGGAAGGAAAACAGCATGACTAGCATTCAAGTCAGTGGTAGAAAACTTTCCTGGAAACACAGAACTGACAATTACAATAAAATTGTAGGAAATCTACTTCAGAAGTAAAAGTCTTGGCTGCAACATTTCTTTGAAAATGCATTTACTGGATTTTCAAATGTGGAGCTGTCAGTCGTGAGCATTTTGAACGATTTCATCAGTGTATTGCTGCTATGGAGACAATGTATCAAGGCAATTGGAGCCCTTCAATGCTTGCAGATTACTGTTGGACTTTGACAAGGGACATTTCATCGAGTGGCTACAAGAAGCAAGTAACCAGAGCTCGAACAGCCACTGAATAATGACGGAATGTTTTTTTTTTTTTTGCGCTCGCTCTCTTTGAACTCAGGCGTAGTCCATTCACACTATTTATACTTGTGATGTGCGGAATGTTGCATGTGGATTAGCTTTCATTATTATTAACAGTGTCCCTAGCCATCAGGCGAACCCACTCCGACTTCAGAGGTACTTGTAATTTACGTCCCCAAGTGAAGGACGACAGGTCAACATTTTAGTCCAGCTGTCCGGTGTAAGGATTGAACCGCATACCTCGGCATCATCACACCGGATGTTCAATAACAAGCGTTGTTACCCATTCGGCCATGTAGACCTGCTCGGAATGGGTTCAAATGTGCCTTTTTAAAGCATTATATGTGAACTTTAAATAATATTTTTATTATTGTCTACCATTTTGTGTTGAAATATCAATTAATTGAGTATGTAATCACAATGTTTATAAGGCTAAAGTAGAAAAACTAACTGTTCAACCCAGAGAATTATTGTAACATAAATTGATCAGTAAAAATAAACAGAGCCAATTGGTGAATTTCATTATGGTATTTGAAATCAGCGTGTCAAAATCAATAAGAAATTGTGTATTTACATTCTGATAACAAATAACTTTTGAATGTGTGTTTACCTTTGGTAACTAGAATTGTAAGCATATGTCCCATAGCAAAAAGTAAATATATACGGCAACTAATTGCTGGGAGATTATATGGAAAGCCGTGACAAACAGGATACACATACACATACAGGTACTGATTACATGTTTAATGAGCTCTCCGATGACTCCATCCCACGTGCCGTCTTCCTTTTTTCTGCCGTATTGTCCGTCTACAACAAATCGAATATGGTAGTCGTAACCAACATTGCGCGACACCATTTCTGCAAGATCTGAGCAGTAGCCGAAGAATCGATGGTGTCCAACTAAAGGTACTCCATCTACAGCTGCAGTTGACGACTGGAGGTATGGCTCTTCCTGTTAAATCAGATTGTGTTTATATTATTAATGAAGAAAGTTTGCATACAACCGGAAGTCCAACACTTGGAAATATTAGTATTCTTATAATAGACATTAATGACAATGATATAAAGTTCATGACTATGCAGTGACGAGTTGAAAGCTAGCAACCATAATCTAGTGTTCCCAAGTTGTACTTAATATGTTACATTAAACATTGCTACACAAACATGCCTAGCTTTAGGACAATTGTCTAGAGGACAATACTAACTAAACACTATAAGGATACATATGCCATCCACATAGAGCAGAATTGTATGTGCATTGTAAGAATGTTATTCTTGCTATGTTTCTCAATTTCATCACACATCTCATAAAATATATTTGTTGGCTATCTTTGCTATTACATTTCTATATTCATTTTACTGTGTTTATTTATGATATGTGAGTATATATATGTTCATTATAAATATATGTATTAAAAATATATATTTATCATTATCTTATCTCATCTTGTTTTTCTTGTACTTGCGGTGTCGAGCTAAAGCATAAACAGCGGGAAAGTGCCCGTTTATGGGTTTCATATATCGAGATTTTCATGGACTATGTTATTCCCTCTGTCCATCGTTTACATGGTCGGCCTCGTCTTTTGGGTACATTTGGTCTGTACATCATTGCATCTTGTGGTAACTGTTAGTTGGTACCCAAGTTATGTGGCCGAACTATTCCACTTTATTTGTGCTAATGAAATCTAGCGCTGCTATTAACCAACCCCTCCCCTTTAAAAAAAAAAAGTCCTGATTTCATAATTTCTGATTTTCATCCTTCTTCATACGTTGAGTATTCTTTTCAATCATCTCATTTCCGTTGTTGCAATTTTTCTTTTATCTTTTTCTGGCATTGTCCCGGTATGACATTGGTAGCATGCATATGGTAGAAATAATGTGTTGTAGAGTGCTCTTTCAGTATCTACTGATATGTGTTTGTTCTTAAGTATTCGTTTCATTTGTCCAATGAGTTAATTTGTCGTACTGCATCTGTTCCCGATCTCGTCTTCTGATTTGCCATGTGATAATATTATACACTTTACGTATTTGAAGCTCTTTACTTGTTTCGGGCTGTTCTTTTATGCGCATCTTTGTTGTTTTTATCTTCTTTGGTTATGGTCATTATTTATGTTTTGCTGGTGCTAACTTTCATGTGTTCCTCGCACACTTCGTGTATTCTATTTATATAGACTCTTACAGTTCTGCTGCGGATTTTCCAAGTTCGTGTTTGATCGTCCGCAAATAGGAGTTCTGTAATGGTGGGAAATATATATTAGTTCTTTATAATTAATGACTTCCTCGTCCATGTAAGAAGAACTATAGTACACAGACATTTTTCTAATATTTCCCATTTAGTATAGTGCGATATTGTTCTGTGGTCGATGAGAAAATGAACATCTTGGTATAGTTAGACAAGGGCGTTTTTAGACATAATTGACGCGGAATCAACAAAGGTCATAGGTTGCCGGAAGTGTTAATGTATGAACAAATATGACATCAATACATGCAGATTAACATGAACAACAAAAGCCTTTAACATATATATATATATATATATATATATATATATATATATATATATATATATATATATATATATATATATATATATATGTATATATATATATATATATATATATATATATATATATATATATATATATATATATATATATATATATATATATATATATATATAATTTTTTTTTTGTTTTTTTTCATTGGCACCTTGCCGTCTTGACAGACGATAGTTTGTGCTTTAAAAAGGCATAATAACTTTTAACTATGGCGGTAGCGAGTGTGACTGATAAGGCCAATTTGCGCTGTAAATGTCCGTTCACATTGGGTGCATCTGAACACGTGGTTATTTCCACCATCATGCACCATCTTACGTCTCAAACGCTTGGTGTGTGACTTTTCTGCAATAATTTTCTCCTTTGACTTTATTCCATTTCTGATATTTGCCCTCCATGCAACACGTTCAGCGGCGACTTGCTCCCAATGTGCATTATCAATGCCTGTATCAATCATGTCCCGCTTACACACATCTTTGTATCGTATTAGAGGCCGACCCTGAGATCTCTTACCCATCTGTAATTCACCAAAAAAGATATCCTTTGGTATTCTACCATCATCCATCCTCCTAAGATGTCCTATCCATCTAAGTCTACGAAGACTGAGCATGGAATAAACTGTCACACAACCTGATCTTTCCAATACTTCAGTATTTGTGATTTTGTCGTGCCACTTAATACCAAGAATTCTTCGCAGACATCGCATATGAAAGCTGTTTAAACGTTTCTCTTGGTGTGAGTAAGTTGTCCAGGTTTCATAAAGAAGAGTACTAACGACACAGGCTTGATAGACAAGGACTTTTGTTTTGGCAATAATCTTTCTGTCTCCCAGACTCTGTTTCTTAACCTATTCATTGTTGTTGCTGCCTTACCAATCCGGATGTTGATTTCCTGATCTAGGGATAATTTGCTATTTATCACTGATCCTAGATATGTAAAATGGTCTACCATCTCTAGTTTGGCGTCGTCAATAAAGATTGATGGTACCCCATGTGCACCTTGTGACATAATCTGTGTCTTCTTATATATATATATATATATATATATATATATATATATATATATATATACGGACGTGTGTGTGTGTGTGTGTGTGTGTGTGCGCGCGCGCGTGTGTGCGTGCGTGCGTGCGCAATTTGTAGTTCTTAAGAAGAAAATAATAGAACTCCCTTAAAACTTAACTAATATTTCTTTTATTTGATTGTGGCTTAGTTTAGTTTAGTTGATGGATCAATATCGCGACATACGGGTGTATCCCATAAGTGCTCCGTTCTCCTCCTAACTCAAATCTGAGTCTGGAGAAACTCACCTCAGTGCACGAACCCCGTAGCACCGGCGAGGATCCTGCAATACTTTGGGTAGATTTTTAACTCAAATGTTTGCCCGGGTAGCGCCGTTACGCTATTCTTTTTCGATTTCCAATTGCCAATGGATTTTTTACGTGTGCAACAATACACACGGGCGTCCGATCTCACTACCCAGAGACCAGGGGAAATATTATTGCTAGAAGTCCATGTGAAAAAAAAAAAAACCCGGTTCTCACCGGGGCTTGAACCTGAGACCTCCAGCAATCGAGGCGGACACCATACCTCGAGACCACGCAGCTGCGGATTGTGGCTGCAAAGACCAAAGTTTGTCGCATACACATTCAATATATAGTAGACGTACGAGATCATAGTACATCAGATATCGTATTCACTTAGCTCAACTGACAGAAGACAAGTGTGTACAACATTTTTAAAAATGTTATTTTAGTGTAAAATAAAGAGGTATCAATACGTAATGTAACGTAATGGTTGAATGGCTTACTTACATCAATGGAAGTAACGATTCTTGTCCTATTATCGATAGTGCGATTAGCTTTGTCCAGCACCTGCTCCTCTCCATGAGCTTCAAACATATCATTATGCCATGTCCCGACCTGAATGGTTTTGAATGAAATAAGAAGTCATTGGAAGAACGGCTTCTCACGGGAAATTTGTTTTGTACAAATACGATTTGCATGCTTTGAGTTAAGGCAAACATATGGCAATCAAAAATGTATTCACCACTTTACATAGATGACAAAATTATGATAGGGAATCGCAGGATCGTATTGCGCTAAGGTGCTCTCTGAATGTGCTGTAACTGTGCAGATACAATATATGTCGATATATGTTCAATGCTGTAATTGTTCCTGGGGAGTAGTGTATCATCTAATTTGTGTCAAATTAAACTGTGATGTGCGCAGATTAGCGTTCGCTATTGATTTATAATTGATGATCAATCGTTCAACACAATATTCACACAGACATCCGCTAGACACAATCAAGCCACTCCTTTATGTCATACCACCTTGTGACACGTATGTCCAGACTCGGATGGAGTGGGTAGACAGAAAGTTCCTACATCATCACCCAGTACTGACTCAGGGTAACTAGTGTGGTGATAGCTCCCCTCACTCCAGGAACATTGGACAGTGAATGTCATCTTGATGATCCTAAACCCTAAAGTAATATAAGACGAACTGTCACGTAGACAACGTCTGGGTCTTGCCATGAAATCAGATTGCCATGTTGACAGTACTAATCGACGGACTTTTTGAAAAGTCACCTCAGGTGGAATCTAACTGTTTCAAAGTCATTCAGCTACCTCACATGGTTGCTCTCATGGAAGTAGACTGATCAGGCCTGCTCCCAGTGTATGGACCTCGCCGAAATCATGGCTAGTCGCACTGGAGTGAGCACATATGGCCAAGTTCTCTCTTCATAGGCTACAAGCTTGAATACAACTGTTGAAGGCAAACCCTGCAAGGAGAGGATTGAGTGAGAGCCTTAGGCAACAACTCTGACATACATATCACTCATCATAAACGCATGCTATCAGATTACGAGTAACCACTTATCACGGGTTAATGGATACTATCCATCAAATAAAAAGTTCAGGCATGATTTCACTTCCGTTTTCAAGCAGCACCTAGAATTGCTCATCTGGGAGACACTGTTCCAGTGAGTACCGGTCTGGTCGTAGCAGTACCCCTGCCCCCTCATCATGGTACCTCCCATTCTCCCTCTCAACCAACTCTTCAACCAACACAGTAAAATACTTAAGTCTTACATTAGTGTAGGGGTCATCTCTTATGTAGAATTGTTAGTCCGGACAATTCCCTTCCATCATCATCATCATCATCATCATCATCATCATCATCATCATCATCATCATCATCATCATCATCATCATATTATCTCCTGGGATCCCCGCCCAAAGAGAAACCCTCCTTGTTACCCCTCTCCCATAGAAGGCAAAGAGTTTTTATAAATGTACAGGATATTACACCCCCTGTAGATGGTGAAAGTCCAAACCCGTTCCCTTACCCCGTTAATTTGCAGTGGTCCAAGTGTGAACGGTTCGACTCGCCTGATTAGACCAGTCATCTCAGATTAAGAATGCAGCAAGCATCCCATCTTATAATTCCCGTCGTCTCTCGAGGTATAGAAGACCCCATCCTCATCATCACTCTAACCCTAGTATATGTGTCCCCAGACAATGAGGATAAAGTAGAGTAAAGTGCTGAGTATACGCCATAACGTTCTCATTGGACTCACGACGCAAATGCCACACGCTATCCCTCCCGGATACGCGCTTTACAACCACACGTCGTTCTTTTCGGAAACGCGAGGATAATACACACCACGACTCCATATGAAATAACAACACAACAAACGTTTCTGGCCCATCTATCAGATATGGTCGATCCGATTTTAGAGAAGATTATATGGTGCTACGGAGAAAGGCAATCCATGTATGAGACTATGAAGTGTATTCAGTTTAACGAAGGCTTGCCGGATATGGGACAGGTGATAAACGCCGTCTAGGTGTAATAGATGACCTAACGTCCGTGACAGATGACAGGGTGACTAAACTGTTTACTAAAGGTAGTCATCATCGCAACCTCAGCGTCATAAACATAGTACAGAATCTCTGAGACAATGAGGAAATATAGATCCGATCCATTGTGATGACGTCATATGTTACTATATGAAGAGTATGGATCCAGATCGGTGACTTCGGAAACTGGATAAATAATTTTTTTAAAACTGGCGGGAGATATCTTGGGTTCTTCCGGTATTTCCGGTTGACTACGTCCGGTCCATGGTGTGTGTGTGTGTCTCCCGGACAACGCGAGGCTATCGGAGCACGCGGTAGGTGCAGAGAACGCGGGCGGAGTGGGAGACCGACGGCCGAGCGGCGCGGTGACGGCGCTCGGTGGGATGAGTTCGAGTCCCATAAAATACGTGGTATGGATGGAAACATCCCTTTACGGCTCTGATTGCAGGACCAACGGGGAGTGGAAAATCCGTCTTTGTGCAAACATTTCTGGCTCATCTATCAGATATGCTCGATCCGATTCCAGAGGAGATTATATGGTGCTACGGAGAATGGCAATCCATGTATGAGACTATGAAGGGTATTCAGTTTAACGAAGGCATATCGGATATGGAACAGTAGACAGGCCATTGACGCCGTCTAGAGGTAATAGATGACCTAATGTCCAAGACCGATGATAGGGTGACTAAACTATTTACTAATGGTAGTCATCATCGCAACCTCAGCGTTATATACATAGTCCAGAATCTCTTAGCGAAGAATAAAGAGCAAAGAACCATAAGTTTGAATTCACATTACCTAGTGGTGTTTAAGAACCCACGTGACGGGTCTCAGATTACCAACCTGGCCATACAGATGTACCCAGGCCGCGTGTCATATGTCCAAGAGAGTTTTAAGGACGCGACAGCGGCTTCACACGGGTATGTGCTCTTTGACCTTCGACAGCTCCGCTTACGAAGTCATATATTTCCAGATCAGCGTCAAGTCGTTCACGTCCCTAAATAATATGTCCAACCGAGTAAAACGTCACGGGGCCATGCTGCGATTTCTGAACAAGGCGAAGCCGGCTGACGTGAAAGCTGTAATTAAATTTGCTTCCCCAGACCTCATCCAATCAATATGCGATGCTGTTACAATGTGTTAAAAGGTTATGTTCCACCGACACCGGCTCAGAAGAGACGGTTGCAGTGGCCCAAGAACAGTCTGAGAGCGCTCACGCGTAAGAGACTATCTATCAAGAAGCGGAAACAGATACTGCAACAGGGTAGATTCATAGACATTTTATTAGGCCCCATTCTAAACGTGTTAAAAGGCGTCGTGGGCTTATAATGAAAAAAAAAATGATCCTGATCGACCCCCGGATGTTGGAACATCCCTACGTACAACCCGACACATTAACAGATAACTTGCGTGACTTGGATCATCAAATGTTACAAGTCCCGGAAACCGAAGATCTACCACCGCGGGAAAAAGACCGCGTGTATCAACAGACTTTGCAGCGGTATCTGAATCGATTTAAGCAGTACAGGCATAAACCATTAGGGACAGTGGGTATCATAGAACAAAAATCCGAAGTAAACACTCTGCATTTCTTTACCACTGAGAATTAGGATGTGAAAGCCACAATAGTGAAAAGATTCAATCGATCCCTTGAAGAAAGAAAGTGGCGCTATTTCACCAAGACCAATAAACTTCGCCACGTCGATGGGATAGATGAACTGATCCGAAACTACAACGGTTCGTATCAAAGAAGTAATCGCATGGCGCCCGTGCAAGTAGACTATACGAATCAAGACGAGGTGTGGAATAACCTGTATCAGAAGAAGATCGTCAGAAATGTTATTTTACAGCCGGTGACCGAGTCCGAGTGGCTCAACCCAAACAGACGTTTAAAAAGGGCTATATGCCATCGTGGACAGAAGAACTGTTTGCCGTCAGTCGTATTTACCAGACCAGTCCGGTGACGTATGTGCTAAAGGACGATTCAGGGGAGGAACTTCAAGGCTCATTCTAACGAGAAGAAATACAACTCGTCGGAGACAAGCAAGTGTGTACGCGTCGAAACAGAGTTACAAGAAAGACCCAGGAGAGGTGGTGGTAAAGAGTATTTAGTCAAGTGGTTCGGCAATCCCAAGTCATTCAACAGCTGGATCTCAGACCTAACCAGATACTAATGGAAGAAACCAACGTGGAAACTAACTCACAAAATAACCCAGAAGGGGAAAGAACGTGGTCTTTGTTTGGTCAGCGAATACCACGGCTAGAGATTGTCTTCTTCTGTCAACTGGTCGTTATATACACCATCATTGGCGTATCACTATTCAATCTGTCTCGAGGCAGCGTCAACGCAGCCGAAGGCAAGCTGTGGATCGCTCCTCTAAGCAGATGTCTGGGATACATGCTACCAAGCCCTAAAACATGAGTTTCAACGTGACATTACCGTGCAATGCTTCGCCGAACATGTTTCCCAAGAACACTCCAGGTCACTATTTCGTCAAATTACCGCAGACGATTGAGGTGAGTCAACATTACGAAGTGCGTCTGGCCGAAATTCAATTTCCCAACTACTACTGCAATGTTCTAGAGCATGAAGTGTGGATAAGATACAACTCAGCCAACAGAGGAATATCCAGAAGGCTGTGTCCCCCAGGTTTATAACCTCACCAGACGCGTTTATAGCGGAGCTGAATCGAGTAATGAAAGAGACGGAAGTGGACGATCAGACGCGAATCAGATTATAACCCAATAATGGAAGGTCAAGTGGCGTTAGACCTGAATAACGACCTGCAAAATGTCTACGTCTTCTGCGATCTCATAGCGGCAAGACCAGTCGGAGACGCCATGGTCCCACTACTAAGGACGGTTCCTATCATGAATCAGCTCTCGATCTTAGTTTTTCGCGCCTGCGACAAACCTCACTACGTATCGCTGAGTCGGTACACGGTGGAAATACTTTTAACCACCGAGACGAGAACAAATATCTCATTCACTACCGAGACTTCAGTGCTGACGTTACATATTCGAGCTCGGAAAAGATCATACCTAGAATAATGGTGAAATACGTGGCGTTACGTCGAAACCCCAGACTGTACGAAGACTTTTACTGTAACCAAGCTGGACATGGCATGCCAGTGTTTGTCGGTGGTCGGAGTCAGAGAGGTCGTGGTATCGGCAGTTTTTTTTCAGTGGACTCGGTGGCACGATTCTACCCTGGCTAAGGTGTCGGTACGGGTCTGCGTGTGGCCCAAGATGCTTTTGCTGATAGGAATGTTGGGAACCCTTTAAAGAACACGCCAAACAAGCCGGTCAGCGTCTACTGCAAGGATCTGCCAACCATGTTAGCCAATCAGGTAGCGGTATTAAGAGAAAGAGACGTGCAGCGCGACCTGGTGAACCCAGTTAACGTATAAAACTGATCTTCGCACCTTTTCGAGCTCACAAGAAGAAGCAACAGTGCTCGGATATCCTTTCATAATGGCTCCTCATTCCTGCGGGTGTCTTCATTCTGATCTGGATCTATTTAGCGTACCACCCACGCAGACCGCCGTAGAAGAGGGACAGTTTCTGGAGATACACCCTTTAGCGTCGCTAGCCCCCCTCCCCCGGGGCACCTGTAGAATTTGCCACGTCTGGGGCCAGTGAAGAGTATCTGGATATGTTTAACACTTTCTTACACGTCAGAGCTAAAGTCACACTATCAAATGGTGACAAACTGCCACCCACGACCAATGTCGCTCCAGTCAACTACTACCTGCACAGTTTATCTTCTCAAGTGAATGTCTCACTCAACGACACGCTAATCACCCCTAGTAAAAATACATATCCGTATAGAGCCTACCTCGAAGAGACGCTGAACCATGAGGAGGAAGCCAAAAAGAGTCATCTCTCAGCCGCCCTCTATTACTATGACACGGCCAAATTCCTCGTTGACACGCAAGGCAAAAACAACAAAGGACTAAAAACACAGCGTCAACTAGCCAGTGAGAGTCAATAAATAGATATGATGGGTCGACTACACACCGACATCTTTATGCAAGACCGCTACATGATCAACGGTGTGGATGTGAAAATTAAGCTGACTCTGTCCAAAGCCACCTTTAAGCTTTTGGCCCCCCGATGGAGCGCTTGGTTATTCATCCATTATAACGTATGCCACGCTGGTGGTTCGTAAAGCCAGACTAAATCTGGCCATCGTGCTTGCCCACGCGAAATCATTGATGAGAGCCAACGCAAAATTCCCGTTCAATCATGTGGTGCTAAAAAACATTAGCTATCCCCCAGGGTATGCTATCTCACACTCAAGACAATCTGTTTATGAGTCAAACACCCACTCGCATCGTGATTGGACTTATTACATCATCAGCTTTTTAACGGTTCCTACAGCTATAACCCGTATAATTTTCAAACGTTTGGTTTGACGCATCTGAACGTAACCGTCGATGGTAGAGCTACCACCAGCAAACCACTAACCCTGGATTTTTAGCGAAACCAATAGGGCCGAGCCTATTTTGATACTAACCTAGCCATGGGTCTAGTGGGCAAAGACGCCGGCAACTCAAATGACTATAATCAATTCAAGTATGGCTATTCGTTGTATGCCTTTGATTTGAGTCCCAGTTTACTGGATGGAGACCAGTTTTATATGCCGAGGACGAGCCTTTAACACTGGAATTTAAGTTCAACACACCCACACCAGAGACATTACAAGTCATTGTTTACGTCAAGAACGACGGGTTAATTGAAATTTCCAAGACCAGACAAGTGCTAACAGACAACGCTTCATAATGAACACACAGCAGATTATCAGGATACTACTAGCTAATACATATGTTTGTCGAATACAGGTCAGAGTGTGCGCTCGAGGTCAGCTACCCAGACATCTAGACAGAAGCAGACCAGCGGCTTTTATCGTAAACACTGACCCTAATTATAAACCAGTTTCCCACTCGTTCGCCATGTACTTTGATGGGTCACGCAAATGTGAGTACTTTGACTCGTATGGTCTACCACCCTTACACAGTGACCTGTACAAGTTTATTGATCATCATTCAGACTCACCACTCATGTATAATACCCATGTCTTACAAGATGTAATATGTTGCGCAACGCCTGTGATCTCTATGCTATTTCATCCTGATGAAAGGTCGTGGAGCGAGCATGGCCCGCATTCTTTAGCCCTTCTCAAGCCTACATTGGGTCAACAATAGGATAATAGGACGCCTAGTCGCGCCATACGTCATGCCGCTCAGACGATTTACACACTAGTATATAAACCCGATGCAGGTACCATTAGCTCATTCCAAAGATAACTACAGCTAACTGGATCTACCTGGCTCGTAATGGTGGCATTGTTAGACTAGTGGGAGATGGTGCCAAGGCCGTATTTGTCTCATCCTACATGAAAAACAACCTAGCGCAGCATGATAGATGACAACATGACAACTAGAAAGAAGACAACAATACAAAAACAAGAAAGAGGAAAGTCAAGCATATCACTGGGGGGGGGGGGGGGGAAACAACGAACAAAACAATAAATCTTCGTTTTTCATAAATTTTATTGTTTTTTTCCCCATCAAAAAAGAAAATCAAAAAAAAATCCAAAAAAAAAAATCGTTTGCACAACATTCAATATTTTCAATACAAACAATGAAACCATGTGACAGATAGTGACACACAAACAGTCTTTTATTGTCAATGATATGGACAATTCACTGTACCACACACTGTATCACACACATATGACCACTTTACATAGATCGAGACATATGTATATATGTATATATATATATATATATATATATATATATATATATATATATATATATATATATATATATATATATATATATATATATATATATATAGACAGCAAAAATGTAGGGGATAAATAAGAAAAAAAATAGAAAAAAAAGTATGGTACATGTTTACACTAGTGTGTTATATATCTAGGGGTGAGGTGCTATAATTGTCTGCGTGTACTTTCCTCTTAATGTAGAAATAAGACAAGGCCTCTCCGTGCTGTTGATATGTGCAGACAGAGGAATCATGTGTTTTAAATCTTATATTTGTTCCTCCAGTCGCTGTCTGGGTGTCAAGTACATTTAGAACACTGTCTCTACCTAGGTGGGTGTTGTGATGTTTTGTCAGCCCTTTCGTGCTGGCCTCGGTATAGTCTCCAAAACAGTGATAGGTCTTGCTGCATAAGGAGACCATCCCCAACCCCTCATACTCCAAATTAAATAACCTAGGGGTTCTTTTGTTGTAGACTCGCTTAACCTTACACGTGTTACAGGCTAGTACAACTCCCCTACTCCTAATAAAATCCCGTTGATGGCTATCACAGACCTCAGATGGGAACCAGGAACTATAGACTCTATATAATTCTTACTGAAGCTCCGGTCTGAAGGCATGTGCTGGGATCAGTGTGCTAAGAGCTAAATACAAACTGTGTCCATCTTACACTATTGAAAATCCTCCCTAACTGTAAATTTATCTAAAAAAAATCATAATAAAATTCAAACATGCGCAACTCTGCGTACAGGTACATAAAGAAGCCTATTTGTTGGGGTAAATTCCATAAGATGGTCTTCTTCAGAGACTCTACCTTAAACACATCATATGACAACATGGTCATTTTCTTGAACAGAGGCTGATTCACCAATTTTGACGTGCCAGCCCAACGGCAATATGAAACATTGGTGTGGTTGGTCTTGTTGGTTAATGTTTTGCCATAGGCTGCGTTTCCCAACAGTTTCATTGTCTCGGCCTTTATGGTATAGGCCGTATTGCGATCACCGTCACGTTTTGCATCAGATACCTCTTTACCAAACTTGTCAAAGCACTTCTCAGGTGTATACTCAATGAATTAGTATACTTTGGTGACCTTTAGACCCTGTGTCAGATAGCATTGTAACAACGGTGTGGCGAATAGGATCTTTTCTCCAACATAATTACCTATCAGAGTCCGACGTGAGCCATTCAACAGCTTATGGGTCTCGGCGAACTGCCGCATAAGATCACCAATGTAGGCTCTAGACACATGAGTGGAATTAAAGATGGGCGTCATTTCAGAGAAGTACTCTTTATACTCGTCTGGTACGTGGATGTCACACTCTATCAATCCAAACAAAGTCTCGTCTTTAACATCTTTGAGAATTTTGTCTTGGTCTATGGCCTCGTAACGATGCCAGGGTGCGGCGTATGGGATGGGGTCTTAATGAAGCTCTTAACTTCGCTATTAGCCTTTTTGAGAGTCTGCCACTTACATTCCCACATTTCCACGACCGTAACGTTAACCTCTTTTTCCAGGTACTTGCGAATCTCACGCGTGTTGACATAAGTTCGGCCAAAGGTTTCTGGCTCACCGCTTTAACATCACGGCCATATTTCAGCACACAGTCTGAGTGCCCGTGGAATAGGCACCCGTAAAACTGGTAGAGGGTTCGATCCTTTGTATCTCATCCATAAACTCTGATGTGTCGTTCTCCTAGGGATATCTTCTGCTCATTAAACTGGAATTTTAGTTCTATGCCTTGACTATGTTGTACCTATGCCAACCACTCTCTGCACTGGATGACATAAACTCTAGATCTAAGGGGCTTGAACCCATCTTCTGCATTTTGTATCACAGAAAAACCCGTGGGCATGTTCTGCATCAGAGCCCACAGGTATAGAGAGTTCGCATCGTACCCTTTCACACTTTTAACTAGCTTACCCCCTCGAATTCTATGATGTATGAGCGAGGGTCCCCCTACCATATTTTGTCTAATGGTGGTGTGCAGATCACTCTCCTTATAGGAGCAAAGAGCAAAGGAGATGTTTTTGGGTGTGGTCTTAAACAACTACTTTAGGGTCACAGCGGGGACAGAAATGGCATCCTTGATAATATCTACACCTAACTCTTTGTAAAATTCAACTTGTGCCTCTGATGCCCCAATAAATGGCTGTACGTCCTTGTTTTTGTACCAGAGTAAAACGTCTGCCAGTGTCGACATATGGTTCTCTCTCCATACTCGCTGGCATTCTTTGTATTCGGCAGCTGAAATGTTGGAGTTTTTCATTTGCGAATGAAATACCTCATGTGGGGGTAAGCGAGTCACTGTAGTCTATTTAATGAGGTGATATACTCGCAGCAAAACACCCCCTTCGTCTCCTCAATGTGATAGGCCGCTAAATATTTTGAGTAACTAAATCCCAGGGCTACCGGTAAATAGTTTACAATATCTAAAAATTTAAGCTTTTTGGTGGAAATGGCCCTTAAATTATTATTCCTTTTCACTATATAATTGAAGGGGTCATCAGTGGCAGAGATGAAGGACTCTATCAGAAAAGGTTCAACTAGATTTATGTCATACTTCCCTGAGTTGAACCCCAAGACCGGCCCTTCCCTCAGGTACTCAACTAACTTAACCACTAGCTTGTGTTCATTTAGCCCTTCTAGGCTGTATATACCCAATATAACTTTGTCCGTAATTCGGCATACAATGCATCAGCGATTTGAGTCATATAGTCAACCATCTTCTTCACCAAGTCGTGAGGATTACCCGCTGTCATGTAGCAGACGGGGTAATTGAACCCAGGGACATTAGGGGCTATCGACCAGCTAAGGGGGACGTGGTGTTCTAAAAAAATTTGGTTGACTTGGTTTCCCCTGGTAAATTGCTTTTCACAAAATATGCCTCATAGTCGTAGGCCGCTCTGAAGGGATATATATAATCAGTTTTCACTGGGACCCCCAATGAGCTGATGGTCACCCACATAGTCTCTGTTACGGAATAGACATCTCCATTATAACTGTTTACAGTTATTCCCCCATTGCAGGTCCGAGTATGTCTATTCATATCCCGAAAAGTATCCCACAATTTCCCACACTCAATACACCCGAATTACTTGGCTACTCTATCAAAATAATTAATGTACGTAAAGTGGTCCATATACAGTAATACCTACATGATGTTTGTATGTTTCCCACTACTGCGAATATGGGAACCAAGGCCTAGGTCTCATTGAATTCAAACAAGTCTAAATTTACCTGAGAGCAATTTTCTTTAGCTGGCAGGCCAATAAGCCGAACTCCTAGGAAGCTGTCTAACGATTCTAAATTTTGATATTTCTGCCACTGGTTAGCTAAGCGATATGTAGGTTTCCTAAGATCTGTCACGGGTGATCCATTAGATACCGCTAGACATCGAAAGAAACATAACATTGAGTGTATGGCTTGTGGCTTGAGTCATGCTGTAAAATATTGATGCCCTATTGCATCTTATGTGGTCAGGTAAATCGTCTAAGCAGCACTATATTGGGTGCTCATTTATGTGGTGTACATAAAAACTAGTCGCGGGGATTGTCTCTACCATGTACTTATTGTCAGGTATGTTATGTATGGCATAATTAAACATGTCACTGTCCTGAACTAGGGCTATAAAATCGTCAAAGTCTTGTTCGTTGTTAACTAAGTAAAGAACGTCGAGTTGGCATGCATTATTTAAGGATTAATGGAAAAACCTAAGTTATCTTGTCTCCTTATGTCGTAAAATCATGTGATGGGGATAGTTTACTTTGAAGCGGTTTGTCTTACTAGCAAATACTGGTTTTAAAGTATCAGTCCAGTCAATTAGTTGTGTTGAGTCTGAAAAACAATGTAGGTCGATATATGTATGTTGATATTCTGATGTGTCCTAAGATTGAGCCAGATGTCTCTATATTTCTGGTGGACTTCGTCGTCGGTGGTTTTGTCTACAATTTTTAGTTCCTCATCTATCTCTACTTCCTCACCTATGTCTATGGCGGCTTCCTCTGCTTGCACTTGATCAAATTTCTATGTTTTAACTGCTTGTGTGTCTGCTGGTGTTTTCCTTTTTCTTGATGTAGTGTCTGATGCTGTAGTGCTTGGTGTTGTAATATCCATTGATGAAGTCTGGTGATGTGTTTTTATGTGCTTTAACGTCTCTTTCCTATTGTATAAGTTACCACAGATGTGGCATGAATGGACTGTAGTGATGTGTACTGTCTTAATGTTGCGTGTAAGATTAGTTTTTTCCCAGTGAATTCTCTACCACAGATAGAGCAGAGAATCACAGATTTCTGAATAGGAGAACAAAGATTGCTGATGAGACAATAAAGCGTTTCTAGTGGTTAATAATGCTGATAGCGCGTTTCTGATAGTTGATATTTTTTTAATGTTGCATATTCCTTTTAAGACGTTTCAGTCAACATCAGCATTTTCAGCTGCTGTTGGTGTACTAGGCAAGATTACACTCAGTAGTTTGTGATTGCTTTCTGAGCGACCGGCTCACATACCCCCGAGTTCTACCAGTGAGCCTCGAACCGCTGCCGGTTCGGGTGCAACTGCGTTACTCACGAGAATATACGGGGTTACGGCGAAAGTCGTAAACCTCTTTGCCAGGAAGACTGGCCTATATTGAGTTGATATTAGCTCAGTAATATTGTCCAACTTCGGGTAGTAGATAGCACAATACCTTTGTAGGTGTAGTATCTCCACCACTATTTGTAACTTCCGGAAGTAAATAATGAGCACAACCCACCATTGGCAACGCTGATCGCATTCTGGTATGAACCTAAGGCCTATCCACGTCAATATGGAAGCACTCGTTTGAGCTCGTCAGTAGTGCATATCCCTGACCGGATCCGGAAACAAGCTCCAGATCACGCGTGTAAAGCGGGTGTGTAACCACGCGGCACACACTGGACACAGCCAAATTATCATAACAGAACACCACAACGTCACCCATCGTAGGCTATGCTCAAGATTGCCCAATCGCCGCGACCGACGTCCGTCAATCGATGTAGACCCGAACGATCAGGACTTCTCACCGGCAAGGAACACCAGAGCCTACGATGGGTGTCGTTGTGGTGTTCTGTTATGATAATTTGGCTGTATTCAGTGTGTGCCGCGAGGTTACGCTTCATACGCGTGATCCGGGGCTTGTTTCCGGATCCGGTCAGGGATATGCACTACTGACGAGCTAAAACGAGAGCAAAACTCGAGTATAGTGCTTCCATATTGACGTGGATAGGCCTTAGGTTCATACCAGAATGCGATCAGCGTTTCCAGTGGTGGGTTGTGCTCAATATTTGGATTTCAAATTCCGAAGCAACAAATAAATCAATTTGATTATTGCTTGCTGGATTGTAGGAGGCCTGGTGTTCCTTGCCGGTTAGAAGTCCTGATCGTTCGGGTCCACATCGATTGACGGACGTCGGTCGCGGCGATTGGGCAATCTTGAGCATAGCCTACGATGGGTGACGTTGTGGTTTTCTGTTATGATAATTTGGCTGTGTCCAGTGTGTGCCGCGTGGTTACACACCCGCTTCACACGCGTGATCCGAATCTTGTTTCCGGATCCGGTCAGGGATATGCACTACTAACGTGCTCAAACGAGAGCGAAACTCGAGTATAATGCTTCCATATTGACGTGGATAGGCCCTTAGGTTCATACCAAAATGCGATCAGCGTTGCCAGTGGTGGGTTGTGCTCAATATTTGGATTTCAAATCCCTAAACAACCAATAAATCAGTAAATAATGATATGATATTCAAAATTGTATGCTTTGCTCCAAGGACTCCATGGGCTAGCGTACAGTGAAGACTATTTTTGTAATCTTCCAGGCGTCTTTTACAACTGTAAGTATGGAACGTCAAACAGCTGTGGAGAAAAGATATTTAACAAACAGGTTACACTCATTATTTTGATTATATGTTTATCTAAAACAAATTATTTCATATCACAATGTTTAAAGAAATATCAGCAATAAAATTTGAGATTCTAGAATGTAATGTCACATGACATGTAGTACTATTAAGAAGGGAGTCTTCTCCGTGACTGTTCTGTTAGTAATTCGTACTTCTGGTGCTAGGGAGCTAGACTATTTATATTGTAAAATATGACCTCGATGGAGCAATTCAGATTTGCTAATCCATTACCACATGACGTACTATTATATTACCCATACCACTTATTTATATTAGTGACCACAGACCACCAATGCAAATGTTGACAGCATACGTACCTCGTGTTGCTGAATGTTGTATCGAGTTGACTCTTGGGTGTAAACAGCTCTCAATTGCCCACGTCTTGTCTGTTGTAGCCCGTATAAGGCTGTAGAAGAAATTATAGGTATATAGAGCACACAAGTAATACCATACAGGCTATATTATACACACAGAATAGGACACAGAGAATTTTGACGTCTGTTATACATGAGATAACCACACGGCAAGAGAGATAACTGGATAGTTATCACATAGTAAGGGAGATAATCACCACAGACTTTAGACTCTCATGTGACAGTGTCTTTCTGGCGAGTGCGCAGAGATGTTTACCATACAGTTAGCCCAGATAAACAGATACACAATACATGTTATATTTAGCGGAGGACATACCTTTCTGTGCGTGGTAGAATAGCTGTGGTCCACGTGTCAATGAGGGACTGGTTCAATTCTGTAAAAAGGATAAAGGTTTTAGTGACCAGAGAAAACACACATAATGCGCTAACACCTACCAACAAAGATCACAGGGAATGCCATTAACCACCCACCAATCTCTGATATTATCTCTCTTTCTTGCCCGCTCTCGCCTCTCTCTCTCTCTCTCTCTCTCTCTCTCTCTCTCTCTCTCTCTCTCTCTCTCTCTCTCTCTCTCGCTCTCGGCAAAAGTGGAAGAAGATTATGATAGTGATGATGATGTATCTTGGAACACGGATAACTACAGATGAACGATACACAAGATAGCTTAAGAGTAGTTTAGGAAAAGCGGCAGCCATTATCATGACGTGCCTCGAGCCACTCACCAAGCTCTGATCCTCTCTCTCTCTCGCCCACTCTCTCTTGCCATCTCTCTCTCTCCCCCCCCCTCTCTCTCTCTCTCTCTCTCTCTCTCTCTCTCCAGGATACGCAGAAGATGAGGAGCTGTATTTCTCTGCTTCACATCAAAAGTGGAAGCTGAAGAAGATGAAGATGTTGACGATGATAATGATGGTGGTAATCATGATGACACACACTACAGAAGACTATGATAGTGATGATGATGAGAAGCACCATTTCTCTGCTTCACACCACCAGTAGAAGATGATGCTGATGGTAATGTTTCCGTTTGACAACGGCGGCGGAATCCGATATAGTGATGATGCTAGTGGGGCTATGATATGACACGGCATATGCTGATGATGATGATGATTATTATGCTGTTGATGGCAAAGGTATGTGTTTGGGCCCCAGTTCAGATATATACTAACATAGATGGCCAGTTGTTACGCCACAGAGAAAGGACACGCACTGCATTCATTGAAATGAATAGTATTTGATTGAAATGAGAGTGCTTTACAACGCTATTTAGACCCATTTTTAACGCGTTTCCGACGCTGTGGAGAGACATGATATGCCAGTCGACAGGACACACGATGCTGAATATCCTGCTATGATTTGTTCATATATGTTTATAGTCTAATTGTTAACCGTTGCTTTGTGCTTTTGTTATAGTTCAAAATAGTTGTAACGCTATTGATCTTACACCCCAAAACGCAGAAAAAGCATTGTCAAAAAGAGGAGTACATTTTTCCGTTTTCAAAATAAAATATTTAACTCTTTGCCGGACTCCGTTGCAAGTATTTACTACCTTGTCTGATCGCAGAGAGATAATCAGATTAGGCGCTCAGCGGGCACTCAGCCAGTGAGCAAACACACTGCGCTAGGGTAATTGGCAATTAGTGCCAGGACGCCAGCTAGTGGAGAACTCTGGCAGGCGGTCATATCAGTGCACGTTCGCCACCACAGGTTTAGAAACTAGCAGCGATTCTCAAAAATAAATTTGCGGGGGATTTTTTATGCGTTTATTAATTAATTAATTAATTTACCTATTTATTTATTTATTTTTTCACACTTGGTTTGAATGGCTAAATATTTATTTTCTAATATGGCTGTACATATGTAATTGCTCTTTTTTCGTGGTATGACCACTGGGAAGACAGAGAAGTAAATACCTGGATGACTTGTCCACGTGGCATAAGACAAGCTCACGGAGCTGATCCACGACACTGGTGATCGAGTGGGATGGTCGAACTGCAAACGGTATGGCACATGATGACCATCCATCCATCCATCATGTGCCATGCCGGTAAGCGTGGGCGGTCATGTTCTGCCATCTCACTCGATCACCAGAGTCGTGGATCAGCTCTGTGTTTCTGTCTTGACAATGCCACAAGGCCAAGCCATCCAGGTACTTGCTTCTAGGTCTTCCCCTTGGTCTGTTCCCCTAGATCTTACCAGTTGTCACCAAATTCTCCAATCCATTTCTTCTCATAACATGCCCAAAAAATTTTGACTGTCTACGTCTAATGTACATGATGACCCGACTGGCTAATATATTTCACAATTGCGGGACACACGAATAGCTATAAAACTCACCGCAGGCTTTTTTCTGTTTCTTGTCCGAGCTGTTCTTTCCGGGCTGATCGCTCCGCTTGCGTGTTTCAGCACAAAATGAGATCTTAACAGCTGCAGGCTGTTTTTTTATAGCAAATCACGTGGTACAGAGTACAATCAGTTCAGTCCGGCCTATATGCTTGATATACACTTTCTATACGTTCCAGCTAGAAAACCGCTGCCTTGCGTTTTCCCACCATTGAATCAGGCGTTGAATAGTAAAATGCTTATATCGAATATGTTGAGACATGTTTTAAGTCAGCTATGACTCATGGTTATTTTTTTTTCGACCACCCACGACGATGTCTAGGCATGTCTGGACATGTCTGTCAAGAACAGCGGTTCTAAAGTTACTGGATACTTCCAGAACACAGAGGAAGAGAAAGAGAAAAAAAAATAAAGAAATAAAGAATAATATAAAGAATGAAAGAAATAAAGAAAGAAAGAAAGAATGAAAGAAAGATATAGAAAGACAGAAAGATAGAAACACAACTGGGCCGCGTGGTATATCTTAAGAGTCCCTGGCGCTCAGCAACTGCAAACTCGACAGTAATTTCACATGTCATGAGTTGAACTCGGGGTGAACTCTACCTGTTGGAAGTAACATGTTTTTCGTTCGCTATCAAAGGGAGACTATTTATTCTAGTTTGCAAAGGGACGTAACTCGCGTTGTTTATTATAGTGTTTATTTCACAGATATTTTATAAGTTATTAATTATATTATTTCAAATGTATATATTTATTTTTAGATTAAAAAACTAGGTTATACCTACTAGAAATATAACTATTGAATACGTTATTAGATTTTAATTATTAATGTTAATATATTCCTTCGCTAGTATTTATCCACCATATTTTCACCTATCGCTTAGAGGTAAAGTATGGGTACCCTATATGGACACCGGCGAAATGTTGGTAACTAGCATTCTGAGCCTTGAATATTGTCCAAGACATAACAACCAAAATACAAACACGAAGGTGAAATCCTACAACACCCAGAAAAACACCCTTTAGCACACTATTACATTGGAATTAGGCTACCTTACTTAAAACCTATTAGGAATACATCCTCACATTACTTTGGCACTCTCCCAAAGTTCTACAAAACATGTATTTCAGCCATTAAAGGACACGAAAAATTACTACACAAGAAAACACATACAGTCTACAGGCATTTAGTTAAATTACAAGCAACTCCGGTACATCTCAGAATTAAAAGAGGACATATATACAAATACCTGGGTACGATCTTCAACTGCTCCAACATCATAAGGGAAGAAATACAAACTAGAATCAACTCTGGAAATAAGATATACTATGCACTACAACATCTACTAAAATCAAAGGCGCTATCTCGTAACACCAAAATCACAATATACAAAACACTGATCAGACCAGTTGTGCTGTATGGCTCTGAAACCTGGAGTACAACGAAAGGAGACGAAGCCTTGTTACAAACCTTTGAGAACAAAATTTTAAGACGCATCTTTGGACCCATTAGGGATACACAAAGTGGAGAGTGGAAAAGAAGAAGTAACAAAGACATTTATGATCTGTTTAAGTCCCCGCTAATCACTGGTATCATGAAGGTTAATAGACTACAATGGCTGGGGCATATAGAAAGAATGGAAGATAATAGGGAAACAAAACTCGCTTACACTCAGGAAATAAATGACCGTAGACCCCGAGGTAGACCAAGAAGGCGGTGGAGAGATAATACATGTACAGACCTACAAGCACTTGGAATCAACGACTGGCAAGAGAAGGTCCACCAGAGAGACGAATGGAGACGAATTGTATTTGCAGCAAAGAACCTCAATGGCTCGGAACGCTGAAGAAGAAGAAGATATATATTTCATAAAAGATTATACCGAAATGTTCTCTAATATTCACAACAAGCAGATTACCCCAAAAGCAAAGGAAATTACATATAGGCTTGTTTACAGCATGACCCCAACAACAGAGAGAACAGTAAAAATAACTAAACAAATACTACAGTGTCAGCTTTGTAGACGGAACGTCCAAGAATCAGAAGAGCACATCTATTACGAATGCAACACAATCATGCCAACAAGAAATCTCCTACAAAACATCCTAAACACTCATACCAAACAAACAACAGATGTTTACAAAGCAATAATGATACATTCCATTCCTTACACCACACAAGACATCCACACAAAGCTACTTGTGCTATTGGCAGAGTACAGAAATCTTATATGGACATTAAGAAACAAAGCACTATACATATACAGAACAATCAACAAAGAAATTGTCCAACAACTTTATCAACAAAAAGTCGCAAACATGCTAATCTTAGCCCCACAAGCGCAAATCTCGTAAAAGATTTGGCTGAAGACAGCACATATTACAGAAGAATCAAAGAATTTGTTTTAAACAAAGGATACTACAACTATAAATGTGTTTATTGATGGTATTAATAATCCTACAATTATATTATTATTATTAAAAATACTATTATTATTACTGCTACTATTATTATTAATTTTCCCATTATTATATTTGAATGTGCAACATGAAATATATTGTGGATGGGTGTCTATGAGTGTGTGTGCGCGCGCGTGCGTGCGTGTAGCAGCCTTTAAACCAAGTCGGTATCTCAAGTATTAAAATGATGTTATATGGTAATGATATGTTTCAAAAGAAAAATATGCACCACCATGTATAAACAAATTGAATGAGCCCTTTAAGTACCCAGTAAGCTAAGGTGGCTTTTAGTGGCCAGGTTTTAATTCCTTCCCATTGTATATGAAACCCAGACTCTATCACAACTTTGGACCAATTATCTGCCTGGAGACAGGCCATGGACTCTAATTACTAGTAGTAAATCCCTGATTCTTGTTCCCCAAACAAAAGGTATCATGGACTAGAGCGTCACCCTGTCATTTGTCATCAGGCAACAACACCAACGACCTTCGCCTCAGTAGCTAAGTGACCCAGAAATTACAAAGAAGCCACATTTTAATGGAAATGATATTTTAAAGTTTATTGTCCAAGCGCGGGGCATTTAAATGTACTGCGGTCTCCAGAAAGCACGAGATTTTGTGTGTGTGTGTGTGTGTGTGTGTGTGTGTGTGTGTGTGTGTGTGAGAGAGAGAGAGAGAGAGAGAGAGAGAGAGAGAGAGAGAAAGAGAGGAGAGGGTGAGATGGACAGGTGTTTCATGCATTCCGCTTGCGGAAGTGGAAGTGAAGCATATGCAAGGAATGTGTATCTACATGCACTATGCCACAAATGTCATATTATCATAACTGTATATATGTATGTATATGTTTTATTCACAATGTCACACTTAGCACTAACAAACGGCAACGCTCTGTAATATATACAAACAAAAGAAACACACACTACAACGTGTAAATACACATTGCCTTGTATGAAATATTAGTCGAAAAAAAATATGAATCTAAAATAAATGTCATGAAAGGTTGGAAAATGCTGGCAAAGAGAAATATGTCCAAATCTCTAGAAAGTATTAGTCAAACGGATATAATTATCGTCAGCTCAATAGCTACATGTTTTTAAAATATGACGCTGACTTCGGAGACAGCACAGAAGACCACACATTAATAACTTCAGCAGGGTCAGATATACTGAATAACAATAACAGCTTTGAATTGTCGGGATGATGTTCACTTGTTTACTATTTATTTGTGTACTTTTCTTGTTACTTTCTTCTGTTCATACTGAATGGCTTTTATCACCCCTGTCTATCTATTTGTCTGTCTGTTTAACCTGTACTTGATGATAGTGGAAGATCAATAATATACACATTTTCTCAGTGTGTATGAAATAAAAAGCTAGACATAACACTGCACTTAAGGCGATGCTAACCTATAAAAAAAATTAGATTTTTTGGTCAGTTTGGCTATGTTTGGAATAGTTCATTTTTAAACACCTTAGCATGTCTTTTATTAGATACGGCGCTTGTTTTTCTTTAAAAACTGTTAATTTAGTGCAATATTAATATTTTACTGAACCCACTGTTTAGATAAGACAACTGCAAAAGCTTTAATGGGATATAATCCAGTTAGTGATAGAATCCTCACTATTAGACTTAAAGGCCGTCCAAAAAACACAACTCTCATACAGATATATGCACCTACTTCAACAGCAGAGGAGGACGAAATTGAAGATTTTTACAACACACTACAAGACACATTAAATAAGATTGGTCATAATGATATAGCAATAATAATGGGAGATTTTAATGCTAAAGTAGGTGCAGGAAGAGCTGAAAATGAGAGACACATTTTAGGAAAATTTGGATTAGGAAATAGAAATGATGCGATGCCGGTGACAAATTAATTGAATTTTGCACAGAAAATGAGTTAACGATAGCCAACACACTTTTTAAACAACATCCAAGAAGACTCTTCACATGGAAGTCTCCAGACAGTTTTACCAAAAATCAGATAGATTATATTTTAATACAAAGAAGATGGAGATCAAGCATAACATCTGCAAAAACCCTACGAAGTGCAGATTGTGATACAGATCATCAGTTATTAGAAGCAGATCTGAAATTAAAACTCAAAAAGCTTACCCGAGGACCAAGGCCACTTCGTTTTGATCTCACACAAATACCGGACGCATACAACATAGAAGTTAGGAATCGCTTTGGGGTCTTGATGTCTGTACAAGAAGAAATGACACCTGATGAACTGGCAGTACAAGCTAGAGATATCTTGATAACTGCAGCCAAAGATTTCATTCCGACCAAGAAAACGCAACGTAAGCCATGGATTACATCAGACACGTTAGAATTAATAAAACAACGAAGGGAGCTGAAACAGAAAGGAGATGAATCCGATAGCAGGATGAAGTATAAATCTTTAACTCGAGAAATAAGAAAGAACACAAGAAAGGACAAAAATCAATATATACAAGATAGCTGTACCAGAATAGAGCAATATCATGAGGCTGGAAGAGATTATGAAATGTTCAAGGAAATGAAGTTATTGACAAGAAATGTTCAACCTCAATTGAATGTTATCTGTGACAAGATGGGAAATACCTTAACAGAATCTAGACAAATTCTAGAAAGATGGCAGGAGTACTGCAGTGGAATGTATGATATGAGTGACAGTGAGGATATGAATGAGATACATGAGCCAATGACAGCAGAGACAGAACCTGAACCCTCATTAGATGAAATTGCTTGGGCTATAAGGAACCTGAAGAATGGTAAATCACCTGGATGTGATGAGATACCAGCTGAACTAATTAAAGCAGGAGGAGAAGAAAGCATACACATATATCATGCATTATGTACAAAGATTTGGAAATATGGTATATGGCCAAAAGATTGGAAGAGAACTATCTTCATTCCAATACCAAAAAAGGGCAACCTGAAATTATGCACCAACTATAGAACTGTTGCCCTGATAAGTCATGCAAGTAAAATTCTACTAAAAGTCATAATGCGACGATTTAGTAAGAAAATGGAAGAAGAGATTAACGTAGTTCAAGCTGGATTTAGACAAGGAAGAGGAACAAGAGATCACATATTCAACATGCGTTTAATAATAGAGAAGTGCAGAGAATTTAATGTAAACCTATTCTCATGTTTTGTGGATTATTCAAAGGCATTTGACTGTGTACAGCATCAGAAACTTTGGGAAATCATGAGAAATATGGGCTTTCCTTCACATGTAGTACATCTCATAAAAATGCTATATCTAGACCAACAAGCAGCAGTTAGAATAGATGGCGAGACATCAGATTGGTTTGACATCAAGCAAGGAGTCCGTCAGGGCTGCGTGCTGTCACCCTATTTGTTTAACCTGTATGCCGAAAATATAATGAGAAATGTAAGAGATGATATAAACAGGGAGCCATATGATGCCCTAAATATCGGCGGTCATGACATACCAGAGATTCGATATGCTGATGATACAGTATTACTATCCACAACACAGAATGGCATAGAAAACCTAATAGCCTCAACACAATTGAATAGTGAAAATCACAACTTATATCTTAACATAGCAAAAACTAAGATAATGCATACAGATAAAACTACTATGGAGAAAGAAATATACATTAATGGGAGAAAATTGGAGGTGGTGGAAAATTTTGAATATCTTGGGTCATTGATTACGAATAATGGTGACACAATGAAAGAAATAAAACGGCGACTATCCATTGCTCTTCAAAGACTAAAACAGATGAATAAATTATGGTGTGGGACAGACAGAACTACAAAAATTAGATTTTTAAGAGCATGCATCTTTCCCATTGCAACATACGCCTGTGAGACATGGACACTTACTAAACAAGCTGAACAGCGCATACATGCCTTTGAATATAAATGTTATAGACGAGTTCTAAGAATATCTTGGGTAAAGAAAAGAACAAATGCATCCATACTTCAAGAGTTGAATATTGAGGAGGGATGGCTATTAAAGACGATAAAACAAAGAAAATTGAAGTATTTTGGTCACTTGAAACGTCACGACAGTTTGGAGAGAACAATAATGGAAGGGTATATGCCTGGGCTGTGGGGTTACAACACTTTCTCTCTGTAATCCCGTTTATCACGCAGAGTCTCGCAGCGGAGCGAGAACTGAGGTGGTTCGACCCCCGCTCGTGACTTGCGGATACTGAGCCGGCCGCTCAGAAAGCAATGGCAAACTACTGAGCGTAATCTTGCCAAGAGATCAACAGACAGCTGAAAGATGCTGCTGTTGACAGCTAAGTCCTGTAAAAGGATACGCAAAACATTTTTATTTATATGCCTGGGAAGAGAGGAAGAGGAAGGCCAAAGAGAAGATGGGTGCAGGATGTGGCGGATGATCTCCAGATGCGTGTATCAGACGCGGGACATCTTGCTTGTGATCGAGAAGTTTTCCGGAGGGTTGTTATGGGAGCGAGGTTCTGTAAAGGACATGCTACTGAATGAATGAATGACTGAACCCACCCTAGGTGTAGAATTGTCTACTTATTGAAAATTGTAACGAAATTGGCGTTTTTTGAAACCATTGCAAAGATATCTCGCCGATGCGTGATCCACTTGTTTCATCCATCCATCCATCATGTGCCATGCCGGTAAACGTGGGCGGTCATGTTCTGTCATCTCACTCGATAACCAGAGTCGTGGATCAATGTAACACGTGTTTCATACATCATTGTAAAGGTCACGAACTCCCATAATTGTTCGTTAAACTTCGGGTTCGTTTAATTTAGAGCTTTTCTGTGTACGACGGTTTCTTTCGAATCAATAATCTTCCGGAAACTCCCATATATGGAACACCTCGCCGAATGTGCAAATCCCCGTTGGTGGAAACTGATCACGTGGGTTTCCAAGATGGCCGTTTTGTTGTTTTTTCGCTTGGCAACCGATCGACACGAGAATTGAAAAATGCCTTTTCCCAAGAAGTTTAACACCTAATTGTTCGTTAAAATTCGGGTTCGTTTAATTGAGAGCTTTTCTGTGTACGACGGTTTCTCTCGAATCAATAATCTTCCGGAAACTCCCATATATGGAACACCTCACCGAATGCGCAAATCCCCGTTGGTGGAAACTGATCACGTGGGTTTCCAAGATGGCCGTTTTGTTGTGTTTTCGCTTGGCAACCGATCGACACTCGAATTGAAAAATACCTTTTCCCAAGAAGTTTAACATAAAATCATCTGCTCAACGTAAGAAATCACGCAGTCAATAACTGGCAAATGCTCGTGAGCACCGAAAAGCCTACCAGAACTTAAAAATTACAGAAAAGTCTGAATTTGACTCTAAGATAACTTTTTTAGTATAAAAAAGCATGAACATAATTTGTTTTCCCCCGTTTTCTCATTTTGCCATATTTGTTTTTACGTTGTTTCGATTTTTTTTTCAAAAACTATGTGTCACATTACAATGAAACTTGGCAGACGTATTTTTCATTATATTATGTACAATTTATCAAGAGCATTTGTAAAACTATCATTTAGTTTTTGTGCAGTAGTAAAAGATACAAAAAAATTGTCCAAAAAAAAAAAGTTGAATATTGAAGAGTCTATTTTGTGGATTACCCAATATCATTTGTCAGTGACTTCATATACATATGCCACGACGTGGGGCGGACCGACGCGAACCGGCTCGTGTATGGGGGATGGAGTCGGACCGGGGGCGGAGGCACCCATGGATCGGAAGTATTAAACCGGAATTCACAACCGGAAGTACCACCAGAAGTACCCAAGATATCTCCCGCCAGTTAAAAAACAAATTATGGTTCCAGTTTATGACGTCACCGATCTGGATCCAATCTCATCATATAGTAAAATATGACGTCATCACGATGGATCGGATCCCTATTTCCTCATCCATTATGACGTCAATTACTATTACCTATATATATATATATATATATATATATATATATATATATATATATATATATATATATATATATATATATATATAATAGCGTTTATGAAACATGTCTTGATATTTTTCTAGACTCATTGTTCTTCTAAGTGTGCCATGGTGCCCACTAGCTCGACCAGTTCAAATGAATCCTTTCATATTAAGGGGTCGAACTATTGTCGCACTGTTTTGAGAATAGAATTTTAGCAAGCTATTTTGCAATCCTGTGTTGGGCAGAGCTGACAATCGATAAAATACGTCTTAGTTATATCCTTTGCTAATGGAATTTAAGGATGCCATAGGGTTTATGAGCCCCGTGGGAGGAGTAGCTGCGCAGTCGCCTCATTGATGCATTTCTTAATTTCGTTCTTAGTGTTTGCATACAAGGTCCCTGGACCTGGATCTATTGGACACTATCGATCTCAAACAAAAGTACATGGCGTCAATGGACACTGCGTCTCTTTTCAATAACGTAACCCTGAAAAAACCTTGACAATTATATGTGATAGTATAAAAGAAAAGAAAATGAAGTTAGGCCTTCTGACATCCAAACTTGAGAAACTCCTATTTCTGTGCACATCTAATATTGCAATTTGCTTAAAATATTCTACGGCCACATTGATGGAGTGGGCATGCAATTAGGGGTGGAGGTGGGGGGGGGGGGGGTGTCCTCTACGTCACATTCTAGCGGATATCTTTATGGCGCACTAATCAGAGCAAAGAGTCTCGAATAAGGATCTTTTTCTATACTCCCGATAAGTGGATGATATATTATTCATCACATTGACCAGACAACAAACAGGAACGATCTACTCCACAATACCCCATACTAACAAGAACATCACTATTTATCACGAACACAATGACACGTTACAGCCTATATGTAATAGTATAAAAGAAAAGAACATGAAGTTATGCCTTCTGACATCCAAACTTGAGAAACTCCTATTTCTGTGCACATCTAATATTGCAATTTGCTTAAAATATTCTACGACCAAATTGATAGAGTGGGAATGCAAGTGGGGGTGGGGGTTGGTGGTGTCCTCTAGGTCACATCTTGCGGATATCTTTATGGCGCACTAAGCAGAGCAAAAATTCTTGAATAAGAATCTGTTTCTTCTTCTTCTGCTTCGTTCATCCGGAGTTGTTTTTTTTTTCTTTTTCGGACGTGATTGCGTTGTGCCTGTTTACAGCAGAGCTGCGTTCTTGCGCCGTTAGGCCGACTCATCCAACTTCTGCGGGAATTTGTTGACCGGGTTAACCTTCCCGGGGAATCTGTTTCTATACTACCGCTAGGTGGATGATATATTATAATGTTTGACATATCCTTTACAGGACATCGCTGTCAACATCAGCATCTTTCAATTGATTGTTGATTTCTTGGCAAGATTAGGCTCAGTAGTTTGCCATTGCTTTCTGAGCGGCCGGCTCACATACCCAGTAAGTTACCGACGCGGTTAGAACCTCTACCGATTCTCGCCGTCGTCATGTTACTTACAAGAGTAGACGGGATTACGTAGAAAGTCGCTAACCCCTCGGCCAGAGAGACAGGTTGGATGATATAGAGACAGTTAATTAGTCTTTTCTTTAGGAATTTCTGTGCAATCGACAGACTAAAAAATGCCTTCCTCGTCAATTTCTTAACACATCATAAACTATAGTCATAGAGATAATACAGGAAAAAAAAAGTGTTTCGAAACTGTATTCGACTAACAAGAAATGATTGCTGAAATAATATTGAGACTTGCAATAAGACTATTCCAGCCAGTTATATGCAAACTGAAAGAGTTTGTTAAAAAATTTGAAATTTCCGTAGGGATAACAAGTGCTCCACATTTGAACGATACCTGTGACTATGTGTTTTAAACCTTTCAGCCAAAGTATTATTCATTGTGTTCACTTCATATGATAGTTAGCTCTGAGATATGCATACCATACAAGGTTACAGGTGTGAGGTGAGAGTAAGGCAGATGTGGGGACCAGGAAGGTTAATTAGAAAGTGGTATTGTGGAGCACGTATCAACCTAGATTAAGTCACCCGTGGAAGGCTAAAACGTGCTAGTGGATGGATAGGCAAAGAGAAACCCTAAAATGGAATGTTCGTGGGAACCGGTAATTGGGATCAGGGGTGAATTAGAGTTTCATGGGGTGGGGGGGGGGGGAAGTACAGGGGCAGCAGATAAAAGGAGAGTAAGTTGATGGGTCTGGGAGAATTGGAGTCTTAGGGAAGTTGGAAAAAACCTTTGCTCGGGGAGCTAGACGTGGACAAGACGTGGCCCAAAAGGATAGGCTCAGGAGAGTTGGTTATCCTCGTTCTAAATGAGAGTTCGGCGTCACAGTTCTTTTATCGAGTCGTCATAAAGGCCCGTGGAAGGCAGTGTTGTATTCCATGAGAGTGAAAAGGATATATGTAGATCTATCCCGTATGTTCCTGAATAGTGCTGTGCATTGTGTTCATTCATAGCTAATAAATCTCATGTGTGTTCAAACCAGTGTTCTACAGTGACTCATAGTTGTTGAGCATAGTTAATGATATGTGATGTGATACCTGTGGCTGATCCATCCTGCACTACTCAGTGATATCAGCAAATTATAGGGACCTTAGACAACAGCCAATGTCTGCCTGTTTCAGGGGATTGTGACAGGTAGATATTTTCTGGAGCCGTCATCAACGGACCGCGTGCACAAGCAAATTGAAACAACGTCACGACGAAGCTTTTTCATAAATGTGAAAATCAATCTTTATACTCAAATAGATAGCAGTATACACGCCGGAGCAGTACAGCGTGAGTTGAAAATACACGTATGCAAATCACCTAGAGGCGGGACATCAGCGGTGGACTGTTGTCCACGACACACTGACAAGGATTACCTCGCTGAGATTACCGTTGAAGAAAAACAGACAGAAACATGGATAGACGTGTCCATTAATGACAGCCAGAAACCTACTGACAAGAGAAGACAAGTCAAGCTGTTAGAGCAATATTCAGATGGCCTGAATGATGTACCAGGGAAGACAAACGTGATGACACATGACATCAAGCTAACAGAGGACCAACCAATTAGAGTGAAACCATATCCTATCCCACATCATTACACATCAGCTGTAGATAGTGAGATAACAAATTTACTGAAAATGGGGATAATTTCCAGATCAGATTCCACCTACTCTTTTCCCATGGTCGTTGTTGTTTCTCCATCAAGAGTGACGGTGACCATTCATTTCATCCAGTGGGGTTGAAAGTATGTAGCCGTAAGTTCTAAGATGGCTGATAAAGCCTATTTTGGCTCGAAATGTTCTTTGACAATGTGGGCAAAGAATGCTTGACGTTCTGGGAGGAGGATCTCCTGCAGTGGTTTTTATGTCCAGCTTTTTCTTAACAGCTCTTGCGATCCTGGCTGCTTTACAAGTGACTGCACCCTTGTGTATTGATGTACGCAACGAACTTTGGTCTTTGGTAGCAGTATCCCGGGTGTCAAGATGAATTCCAAAAGCTTACAATAAGATTTTCAGTGTCTTTGAAGAGCTTCCTCTGGCCGCCTTCGGAGCGTTTACCACAATGCAGCTCACCGTAAAAAATTCGTTTAGGGGGCCTGTGATCTGGCATGCGAGTTAAGTGACCAGCCCAGGGAATCTGATTCTTCGTTAGTAGAGTGTATACGGGGCATGGACGCTCTTTCTATAGCTTCAGTGTCTGGGATTTTGTCTTGCCATTTAATCTGCAATAGCCTCCTAAGGCAGACTGTGTGGACATGGTTTAATTTCCTAGCGTGTCGCTGATAAACAGTCCAGGTTTCACAAGCATATAACAGTGTGCATAATACAACTACTTTGTAGACTTTCAGCTCTGTTTGCAGGCTTATTCCAGTTCTGTCCCATACATTCTTGTACAGTCTGCCAAAGGCCGCGCTGGCCTTGGAGATCCTTGCATTCACTTCGTCATCAATTGTGGTGGCTTGTGACACAGTGCTGCCAAGATAGGTGAATTTGTTCTCAACACTTAGTCTATGACCATTCACATTGATATTCTGCACGGTGTGATTATTCCCTGGAACTGGCTGGTATATAACTACAGTCTTCTCCAAATCGATATTAAGCCCAAAGTTGGCACAGGCATATGAGAAAGCTGAAACATTGTGTTGCATGTCTGCCTCTGAGCTGGCATATAGAGCGCAATCATCAGCAAACAGCAGCTATCTGACGGTGTCACAGCTAGTTTTGGTTTTAGTTTTCAGCCTTCTGAGATTGAAAAACTTTCCATCCATGCGGTAGTTGATGTCTATTCCAATGTAATTGCTCTATAAAGGCTTTCGTCAGCATAGCTTAAAATGTGAGGCTGAACAGTGTTGGTGTCAGCACACGTCCTTGCTTCCCTCCATTCGTGACAGAAAAGGGCTCAGACAGTTCGTCATTTTCATGTACTCTTGCCTGCATTCCATCATGAAATAGCCGCACTATTTGGACAAACTTTCGTGGACAGCCATATTTCGCCATAATCTTCCACAGTTCTTCTATGCTGACTGTATAAAAGCCTTGGTAAAGTCAGTGAAAGTGGAGAACATTTCGGAGTTCTGTTCCCGACATTTCTCTTGCAACTGCCTTGCAGCAAACATCATGTCAACAGTTCCACGTTCTTTTCTAAGCCACATTGACTCTCAGGAAGAAGATCTTGATCGAGAAGGGCCGTGAGGCGATTGAGAAGAATTCTGGCGAGGATCTTCCTTGCAATTGAGAGCAATGAGATGCCTCGGTAGTTGTCACATGATTGGCGGTTTCCTTTACGTTTGTAAAGATGGACTATTGACGCTTCCTTGAAATCTTGTGGCATGATCTCGTTCACCCATATGTTTGTAAAGTCTTGGTGAAGCTGCTCTATTAGGAACGGCCCGCCTGCCTTGTATATCTCTGCTGCGATGGAGTCAGGACCAGGCGCCTTGCCGCTGGAAAGTTACTGGATAGCTTTGTTTACTTCCATTATGGCTGGCAGGTCATCAAGTGTATCATTAGTGGGAACTTGAGGAAGGCAGTTAATGGTTTTATCATCGAAGAAGGAAGCTGCATTTCAGATGTTTCTGAAATTCTCTGTCCAGCGTTGAAGGATTTCTTTCTTATCGGTGACCAATGTTCCCTCATCTGCACTGAATAAGGGAACTATTCCTGGTGATGTAGGACCATAGGCAGCTTTCAGTGAGTCTTAGAAGTATTTCACATAATGTCTGTAAACACAGCCTTGAATTTCATCAGCTTTGTTGCTCAGCCAGGAGTCCCGAATGTGCCGAATTTTCTGCTGCACTACTCTCCGAATGTTACTGAAGGCATCTTTTTAATGTTGACTTCGGGTCATTCAAGTATGCCCTGAGGAGAAAATGTTTCTCGGCCAGCAATTGGTTGATGTCATCGAAATCTTCATCAAACCAGTCTTTATGCTTTCGGGGAGGGGGTAGTCATTAGAAAAAAAGGCAATTATCTAAGATTATGTATAGATTTTAGGAGGCTGAACAGCGTCACTATTGTGGATCGGAGCCCCTGGTCAGTACTGATGATTTACTGACGCAGATATCATCTGTAAAGTATTTAAGCAAGTTGGATCATGCAAAAGGATACTGGCAAATACCCATGAGTGAAGCAGCCAAACCACAAAAGCGTTTGCCGTCCCACAGGGTCTATTCCAGTGGAACTACATGCCTTTCGGGTTCGTTAACTCACCAGCGACATTCGTTAGGATGAGGAGGACACTGTTACATGGACGCAAGGATATTATCAATTATATAGATGACATGTATCTGTTTAGTAAAAACATGGAAGATCACGTTACAGGTTTAGAGTTCTTGTTTGAGAGTCTGAGACAACATAATCTGACTGTTAAGCCATCCAAACTCCAAATTAGATATGAGGAAATATGTTTTCTTGGACATGTTATTGGTAGTTGATTATTAAAGCCGGAACACAAATGTGAAGAAGAAAACCCGATATTCAAATATAAAGCGAAGAAGCAAGTTAAGAGTTTACTTGGGCTAGCAAACTTCTATAATAAATTTATCAGGAACTTTTCATCCATCACACTAATGCCGTCTGCGTTGACACAGAAGAGCATACCCAACAAAGTTGTATGGACACAGCAGTCTAATAATGCGCTCAGAAATATAAAACATGAATTTTATAGTAATCCCATTTTAATCCGCCCTAATCTTAGGGCAGAAGCATCGTCGACAGGAATCGGCAGATGTTTGATGCACGAGAATAACCACCTTATGCTCCAGTGCTATACGTCAGCAGGAAACTCTAGCCATCCGAAGAAATATTTTCTACGTTAGAACGTGAGGCCCTGGCGATTATGTGATCGGTATATAAACTGTCCAGGTACCTAATGGGAAGAAAATTCATCCTGTAAACTGATCACAGACCATTAACATTCATCCATACTGCAGCAATGAAGAAAGTGTGTGTTCATCGATGGAGTATCTTGCTGCAGGAATACTCTTTTGTACTGATGCCTATACGTGGGGAAGACTTTCTCTCCAGAAATCACCAATGCAAGGTTCAACGACAATTATGAACACGAGATAGTTTAAGATGCAAATTAATTACGTGTGGTGAAATGTGACACTGCTCATTGTCCAAGCTTCACAGCCATACGGGGGTACAGGTGCTGGTTAGTATATCAACATTTGCTTTCTCGTTTCTATGGACATCCATTTATTGGTCACTATATGAAAATCCAACGTATTATTTTATGTATGATATGACGTATTTGTACGCAGGTTGGACTTTTTTTTTAATGTATGGGCAATGTGTTAGGTTGATTGCTGTTACCTGCTCTAGTATTTAGTGTGGGAGTAGAGAGTATGAGGGATGTATACTCGGTGCTACTCACGCACCGTCACTTTGCTCGTTCACGAATTAGAGAAGTATTGTTCACCCATCATTTGAGAACTATATTTTCTTTGAGGAAGGGGTAATGTAATGCGCATGATTACGTCCGTCCAAAGTACGGTGGATGTGGAGGTTAAGAATCTGAAGATAACGCAAGGTTACAGGTGTGAGGTGAGAATAAGGCAGATGTGGGGGACAGGAAGGTTGATTAATAGATACAGCTGACGGGGGAGCCCCAAGACAGTGGTATTTGGAGCACGTACCAGTCTAGATTAAGTCACCCATGGGAGAGTAAAACGTGCTAGTGGATGGATAGTCAAAGTGACACTCCAAAATGGAATGTTCGCGGGAATCGGTAATTGAGTTTGGGGGTGAAATAGAGTTTCATGGATGGTCCAGAGGAAGCGGATAAAGCGAGAGGAAGCTGATGGGTGTTTGAGAATTGGAGTTTTGGGGAAGCAAGAGAACACTTCGCCGGGAGAGTTAGACGTGGGCAAGACGTGGCCCAAAAGGAGAGACTCTAGAGAGTTGGTTAATCTCGGCCTAACTGAGAGTTCGGCGTAACAGTTCATTTATCGTGGTGTCATAAAGGCCTGTGGAAAGAGTGAAAATGATATATGTAGATCTGTCCCGTATGTTCCTAAATAGTGCTGTGCATTGTGTTCATTCATAGTTAATAAATCTCATGTGTGTGCAAACCAGTGTTCTACAGTGACTCATAGTTGTTGAGCACAGTTAATGATATGTGATTTGATACCCGTGGCTGATCCATCCTGCACTAATCAGTGATATATGCAAATTATAGGGACTTTAGACGACAGCCAATGTCTGCCTGTTACAGAGGATTGTGACAGTGGATAATGGACACTATCGATCTTGAATTCCCAATATTGTCTCGTCTAAAATGATTTTCGAGCTTTTATCATTTGGAAGAAAACATTGTCATTATTGATGTTACTTACATTAGTTATGCCCCTGTACATTGTCACAGCCTGGACATCCACCGAGTAATCTATTCTTTGGCCTCCGGAATCAAAGCGAATCAAGCCACTCTTGCCCATAAATGTCATCTGAAACAGATATCTCTTTGAAACACTGCATTCAGTAATTGTGGTCTTAAAGAGCGAACATGTAATATTATGTAGTCTTTCATGTAGTATTCAAATGAATATTGTAATGTATATTCTTCGATCTGTGAGAAGTTAGTGGGCACACACACATACAGAGAGAGAGAGAGAGAGAGAGAGAGAGAGAGAGAGAGAGAGATATATATATATATATATATATATATATAGAGAGAGAGAGAGAGAGAGATAGAGAAAGAGAGAGAGACTCGACCACACACACACACTAATAATTAATAATTTATCTGTTATGTAGGACTCGTGTGGTTATCCCGCTGTTTTGGTTACACTTTAAAAAAAAAAACATATTTCAACTGATGATTTTTCACACTTGATATATACTTTTAAAAAGTGATTTTCCCCACTAATGAATACTTAATTATAAAAAAAAACAGTTACAGTCTGTATTAGAATATATGGTCAGGTTGAAAGAAGACATACATTTTGGAAGACTTTTGCTAGAGCATGCCCATATTTCCAGCGCCACCTAAGCTGAGGTAAGCATGTACTCTCTTGTGTGACTTGCCAGCCATTAACGTTTCCAAACACAGACGTTGAACCTTGGTGGCGCTGCAGCATCATCAGAGACTGAAACAACAGGCTGGCAGTATCCGTGGACATGTGCTCCTCCGTCTGAAAGCACGAACATGTATGATTGAATATATTTCATAATAATGTGACGTGGGAATGCACAACAAACACATTCTACTATTGACTACCCAATCATGTAGCAAGACAAGGGTGAAGATGTGTGTCTTTGTGTCATTATTCTGGGTTTTCCCAGCAGAGAAGCGTTAGTTACCTATTTTATAAACATGGCATATGAAGGTGATTTCGCCAAACTGGGTGTGAATCAGTAATGCAGGTTATAGAACGCTGAAGTCAATCTGCAGACTAGATACCTTATCTGGCTAACGTTGCACGGATAACTATGACTATCCACAGACTGGACCCAACATATGGCTAACGTTGCAAGGATAACTATGTCTATCCGCAGATGTGAAGTTCCAGTCTTGGACATCTCGCCAATTTCTGAGCAAAGACAGCCGACCAATAATGATGTTTAATCTCATAATTTTCATGAGGATTCATATCGAACTAATGCATTTTACATGGTTGTAAAAATATATCCCAGGATGGTAGAAATTTTTCGCGAACCTAGAACCAGACCTTTCTGCTGGTGAGGGAAAAGATAATAACAGAAGATCAAAATCTTGAATCGTGAAAAAACAACACAGTAAGAATAATATCGCTAAAGGAGTCGCCGAACTAAGACTAGTGTGTTGGTATGTCTGTTAGTGACTTTTAAGTAGGGAATGAGTTTGGTTCATCATTTATCTCGAGTTAACCAGCAAAGACAACATGAAGGACACACTAAATAAAAAATGATCTGACACTACCAACGCATTGCATCTTGCCTTGGAATACAAAATACATTTTCACCATCAATTAATTTTCTTAACGTTAAATGCGTTTTAGGAAAAGGCGTCATCCAATGGGGGCTAAACAATAGATAGACCACGTAGTGCCTTGGTTTGTCATGAATACAATCTATATTTCTCGGAATTTTGCACAACGAGATTTAATGGCTTGTGAGATGTAATGTTTGTTAGCATTTAGTTTGGCAGACAATGTGATTCAAAATTGCGAGCAGCCAGGGAGGCGGTAAGAAGTTGAACTAGTCGGTGGGAATATCAGTTTTTCCGATACTTGAGAATAGGACTAGTTTGTTTACGTGCATGTAGCATAGGCTTGCAAGGCGTATATTATCAGAAGACATTACTCTACAGCACCGGACAAAATATTTCACTTACGAAATATTAATGATCAGCATAGTTTTGCGACTGTAAGAAAAACTTGGAATACCAGGTCGCCAATCTCCATGGCACAGTTTGGGCAAACAAATATAGGCAATGACTGGAGATGCAGAAGCAAAAATGCTTTTACTTGTCGCTGTGTGCATGAAAATTGTTGTGTAAGAAAAGGTGTAAAGTCAGGTGTACGACAAGGACGTGTGTTCTCCCTAATTATTATAATATACATTGATACTATATGCTAAAACACAGATTGTGAAGAAGTTAAACATGTTAGAACTATTATTTGCCGAAGACCAAGTGTTAATAGTATAAAATTAAGAGAACCTTCAGAACCACCTACATCAAGTCAATTCCAAGTGTGAGAAATATAATATTAAAATAAACATTAGAAAGACGGATAAAATGTTGATACGCATACAACTACCCTATATGTACTAAAGCAAATCTCATGAAAACGTTGTCACATTCGCAACCGCGAGCGCTATCAAGCTAGTCACCTGAACAAGTCAAGAAGCCTGATACGGGGGGAAATTGCACATGGCAAGAACACCAAAAGACAAGTGGCAACCAAGATGTGCAGCGTGGGAGCCGACAAGAAGACGAGCCGAGAGAATCTACCTGCGAGCTTCAGTAAACAAGAACCTCAAGCAACCTGTAACGAATCTACCACGAGAAAGGTCGACGACAACCCACCTCAAACAAGAGCCAAACCTACTGAGAAGCAGAGGGAGGAGAAAGACACCAGAGTCGGAAACACCGACTCAACGACAAGCAAGTGTGATGTCAAGCGTATCTAAGTGGAGCTATCAGATGAAGACCTACAACCTTGACGGCGGTGACGACAGAGGGCAGCGAGATGCCGACCACAGTATCAATCAACAAGACAATACAACAGCCAGAGAGATTCACCCCAAGAGTCAATCAATGTTCCAGATGCCAGAGGGCCGGCGACAGCAGAGCAGCATGTCGCAATAAGACGGAAATCTTCCGGTACTGCGCCGATCACCATGCCTTCAAGGAGTGTCCGTTGGCCAAGTTGGACATGGACTTCCGAGCACCCAACAACAAAAGAAAGTGCGCCAACTGCCAGGGCAAGCATGGAGCAAGATACTTAGGCTGTCCGTACCTTCAAAGACACAGAGATGTCTTAAAGTTCGCCATAACTACAAAGACACCATATAAGGACACAATGCGGAGGTGCGATACAGCCACGGGTTTATCACAAGCTGAAAGAGATCAACTGCAAAACCAGATAGACGAGTTGAAGAAGCAAGTCAAGGCACTGTTGACGCCGACTCCGACCAGCGACAATGAAAAACTGCTTGCTGAAATAAAGGAGATCCAAAAAAACATCAAGGAAGAAGTGGAACTTATGGCTCTAATAAAGAAGGAGAACGAAGAAATCCCACAAACCATTAAACAAGAGCGAGAACTACAGAAAGCTGAAATGGAACTTTTCCAAAACAAACCAACAGAAGCCATACAAGAAAACACAGAGAAACCGCAAGATGAAAACCAAGAGACCGAGCCTGAAACGCAAACTAAAGCCAGCAGCCCAACCACGACGCCCAGGAGGGAACCACTCTCCCGCCCGATCTCTGAAGGAGGCACAGAATACCCACTTAGCAGGGAGGAACTCCAGCGCAAGGAATTCAGAAGGCGCTGGGAAGAATAAGAAAAGAAGAAGCCTAAGAAACTCAGGGGGAAACCGATGGAATACCCAATCTTACACTATGACTGTAAGACCAACTTCGAGTACTATATATATGACGATTTGAAGAAAATGTTGACCAAAAAAATATAAACTTATAAAAAAAAAATATTAAAAAAAAATAGCAAACTATGTTAACCAAATGTAAAAAAAAATAGTCGCCAAGTAAATTATTATTGCGCCTAAACTTATAAAAAGTAGTAAGGTTTTGTTAACCAAAGGCGAAAAATATTCACCAAGTAAAGAAATCGCATCCAAACTTATAGAAAGTAGGAAACTTTGTTAACCACCTGGGAAAAACGTTGATCAAAATAGGAAACATCTCATCCAAACTTATAAAAAGTAGCAAAATGTGTTAAACAAACGGGAAAAATCTTGATCAACTTATAAATATCTCACCCAAACCTGTGAAAAGTCGGAAACTTTATTAACCAAAGGTGAAAAAAAAAATCAACCAAAGAGACAATATATTTACTAAACTTATATAAAGTAGGAAAATTTGTCAGCCAAATGGGAAAAAATGTCGGCCAAATACAGAAATAACGCAACCAAACTTATAAAAAGAAGGGAAAAGATTGACCAAGTAACGAAATATCTTGTCGAACCTTATACAAAGTAGGAAATTTTGTTAAGCAAAGGCGAAAACTATTAAACAAGTAAATAAATATCGTATCCAAATGTATAAAAAGTAGGAAACTTTGTTAACCAAATGGGGAAAATGTTGATCAAAATAGGAAATATCTAATCCAAACTTATGGAAAGTAGGAACATTTGTTAACCAAAGGGGAAAAAATCTTGGTCAAACTTATAAATATCTCATTCAAACCTATGAAAAACAGGAAACTTTGTAAACCAAAGATAAAAAAATATCGGCGGAAAAGAAAAATATTTCAACTAAACTTATAAAAAGTAAGGACATTTGTCAGCAAAATGGGAAAAATGTCGGCCAAATACAGAAATATCGCAACCATATTTATAAAAAGAAGGGAAACGATTGAGCAAGTAACGAAATATCTCGTAGAAACTTATACAAAGTAGGAAACTTTGTTAACCAAAGCGAAAAATGTTGGCCAAATGTCAAACAAACTTACAAATATCTCAAACTTACTTATAAAAAGTAGGAACATTTGTTAACCAAACGGGAAAATTCTTGGCCAAGTAAGAAAATTTGTTAGCCAAATGGGAAAAACATTGAACAAATAACGAAATTCATCAACAAAAATTTATGAAAAGTGGGAAACTTTTGTTAACCAAAGGTGAAAAAATATCGGCCACAGAGAGAAATATTTCAACTAAACTTATAAAAAGTAGGAACATTTGTCAGCCAAATGGGAAAAAGGTCGGCCAAACACAGAAAAATCTAAACCAAACTTATAAAAAGAAGAAAAAAGATTGACAAAGTAACGAAATAGCTCGTCGAAACTTATGAAAATTAGGAACGATTGTTAACCAAATCTTGGCCAAGTAAGAACATTTGTTAACCAAATGGGTAAAATATTGACCAAGTAACGAAATACATCATCCAAACTAATGAAAAGTAGTAAACTTCGTCAACCAAATGTGAAAAATGTTTCCCGAATATCAACCACATTTATAAATATTGCAATCAAACATATAAAATGTAGGAAACTTTGTTAAGGAAATGTGAACAATTTGGTTCAAGTAAAGAAATATTTCAAACAAACTTATAAAACATAGGAAAATATGTTAACCCAATGTAACAATTTTGACCAAATTTCAACCAAACTTATAAATATCTCAGCCAAAGTTATGAAATCTATACGTGTCTCTTATATTATGTATCCCTTTATTATTTGCAAATTGAATGTTTCAAGTAGAAATTTAATTGTTAATTTTTGTACAATTTTATTGTTGAATTTTTATTTTTTGATTTAACAATAGTGTCTTATTACATAAGATACTTTTAATTTCCTGAAATACAGCTTTTGTTTACATAGGGGACAGACGATTATCTCTAGTATGTTGGAAATTGCCCAGTCAGCAGAAAAGAGGTTGTGGTGTGATCAAAGAGAATGTTAGTGTTAATTGGCATGAAACGTTTAAAGTCGGTTAGAAGCTGAGGTAGATGGTATTCAAGGGGTCAGTAAAGCAGACGTGGTTTTAAGAAAAGGTCGACTTCATAACAGACACTGATGACTGGTTTGAGCCATGACGCCTTTGCAGATATGAAATGACAACATTAGCTATTTTTCCCATTTGGTCAACAAATTTTTCTACGTTTCATAAGTTTAGATGCAAAATTTCTCTACTTGGCCAATATTTTTTCAACTTTGTTTAACAAAGTTTCTTCATTTTCCTAAGATTTGACGAGATGTTTATAAGTTTGGTCGAGATATTTATGTATTTGGCAAACGTTTGTCCCATTTGGTCAACAAATTTTCTTACATTTTATAAGGTTGGATGCAATAATTATAAGTTTGACTGAAATTTGGTAAACTTTTTCACATTTGGTTAACACATTTTCCTACATTTCATAAGTTTTGTTGACATATTTATAAGTTTGGATGATTGATCGATTGATTGATTTAGGAACCGACGTCACAGCATTCGGGGCATTCCCATAAGTGCCCCGTCCCCATCCTCAGCAGCCGCCAAAGAGTTCCAACGTCAATAGTTCCAGTAGCAATCTGATTATTTGTGTGTCTGGCCTTTCTTCTGAGCGTCGAGCGGTTGGATGAAATATGGCCAAACATTTCACATTTGGTTAACACATTTTCCTACTTAGTATAAGTTTGGTTGAAATTTCGCCAAAATTTTTGCTTTGATTAACAACGTTTCCTACGTTCTATAAGTTTGGCAAAATTTTTCACAATTGGTTAGCACATTTTTCTAATTATCATAAGTTTGTCTGAAATATTTATAAGTGTGGTTGAAATTTGGTCAAAATTTTCAAATTTGGTTAAAAAATTTTCCTACTTTTTATAAGGTTGGTTGAAATACTTCTTTACTTGTCCAAAATATTTCACATTTGGTTAACACACTTTTCCACTTTTCATAAGTTTGGTTGCAATATTTATAAATTTGGTTGAAATTCGGCCAACATGTTTCACATTTGGTTGACAAGTTTCCTATTTTTCATAAATTTGGTCGATGTATTTCGTTACTTGTTCAATATTTTTCCCATTTGGCTAAAACATTGTCTTATTTGGCCAAGATTTTTTCAATTTGGGTAACAAATGTTCCTAATTTTCATAAGTGTGGTTGAGATATTTATAAGTGTGGTTGAAATTTGGCCAAACTTTTCACATTTGGTTAACAATTTTCCCAGTTTTTATAAGTTTTGTTGAAACTTAGCCAACATTTTCGCTTTAGTTAGCAAAGTTTCCTAATTTGTATAAGTTTCGACGAGATATTTTGTTACTTGCTCAATCTTTTCCCACCTTTTTTTAAAGTTTGGTTGCGATTTTTCTGTGTTTGACCGACATTTTCCCCATTTTGCTAACAAATGTTCCTACTTTTTTATAAGTTTAGTTGAAATATTTCTCTTTTTGTCCGATATTTTTTCACCTTTGGTCAACAAAGTTTCCGACTTTTCATAGGTTTGGATGAGATATTTATAAGTTTGATCAAGATTGTTCCCTTTTGGTTAACAAATGTTCCTACTTATCATAAGTTTGGATGAGATATTTCCGATTTCAATTAATGTTTTCTCCATTTGGTTAACAAAGTTTCCTACGTTTTATAAATTTGGATGCGATGTTTCTTTACTTGGTGAATATTTTTCGCCTTTAGTTAATAAAATTTCCTACTATGTATAAGGTTCGACGAGATATTTCGTTACTTGGTCAATCTTTTACTATATTTTTATAAGTTGGGTTACTGTATTTCTGTATTTCGCCAACATTTTTCCCATTTGGCTGACAAATTTTTGTACTTTCTATAAGTTTAGTTGAACTATTTCTCTATTTGGCCGATATTTTTTCACTTTTGGTTAACAAAGTTTCCGAATTTTCATAGGTTTGGATGATATATTTATAAGTTTGGCTAAGATTTCCCCCGTTAAATTAACACATTTTCCTACTTTTTATAAGTTTGAATTAGATATGTCATATTTTGATCAACATTTTCTCAATTGGTTAACAAAGTTTTCTACTTTTTACAAATTTGGATGCGATATTTCTGTATTTGGTGAATATTTCTCACCTTTGGTTTACAAAATCTTCCTACTTTTTATAAGTTTATTCGCAATATTTCTTTACTTAGCGACTACTTTTCACATTTGTTTAACATAGTTTCCTATTTTTCTTAAGTTGGAACACCTCGACATCAATAGATCACGTCCAACTTTTTATAAGTTTGGATGATATATTTGCCAGCATGGTCGACATATTTTGCAGTTGGGTAACACATTTTCCTACGTTTTATAAGTTTGACTGATCTATGTATAAGTTTAGTTGAAACGGATATTTTTTTTTCACCTTTGGTTAGCAAAGTTTCCTACTTTTCATAGGTTTGGTGGAGCTATTTGTTAGTTTGACATATATTTTTCCCATTTGGCTAATATATTTTCTTATTTGACTGTTGAAGTGCACGATTTTCTGGATGTGATACGGGCCTATGAGCAGCCTCATTGAAAAAACATATATTGGTCTTGAAAATGTATTTCTGGGGAAAGATGTAAAGTCCCGTATAGACACACAGAAAGGTAGTTATCGTGTAAAATGCTTGCTTTGAGTCGTGCTACTGTCGCTGGTTGGGGCAGTGGACACGTGACATACGATGTTACATGCGATTGCCTAACGTTGAGTCGGGATAGTTTATTGTGTTAGTGTGTAATATTATACATCTGATAGGTTGCAATAGCCACACGTCTGTATGACCCTCTAGTTGTTAGGTAAAAGGCATGTCTTCCTCGACGGGCATCGGTAATCACAGCTCTCTTATGCAACAGACATAGTCGGCCAATGTGATGACTAGTTTACACGCGCGTATGTGTATTGATGTCGAGGTGTTCTTTGGTGTTACTCGAAGGACGACGCTAACGGATATTAAAAAGAGTGAGAAGATAGACCATTTTAGCCCTCGGATGCCATGTTGACGATGTAGTGCAATCACTCACATACATGGTGATCATCGTGAGTTAGGTTCCCTGGGTCGACAACCTATAGAGCACTTTTTTCTGTAGTATCTCTCTAACCGTGTGTTCGGGTTTACCATTACACATGTGACCGGATGCGACGCCATCTTTGAACAATTGAGTCATTTGCCACGTTTTCTGCGTATATCGTTATGCATGTCACTGAAAGCATCGCCATCTTTGACCGGCTTTAGCCAGTGAGCACGTGCACTGGCTGTACCCTTATGCAAGTGACAGACAGCACCGCCATCTTTGAGTGGCTGTAACTATTACCCACATGTTCCGACTGTATCCTTATGCCTGTGATCGGAAGCAGATCCCCACGTGGTCTGGTCGTAGTCATTACCCTCGTGTTTCGGATGTATCATTGCACATGTGATCGGCTGCGACGCCATCTTTGACCAGCTTTAGTCAGTGAGCACGTGGTCTTGTTGTAGCCATTACCACGTGTGAGAGAAAGCAGCGCCAACTTTGACCGTTCTTAGCTAGTTAGCAAGTGTCTCGGCTGTACCATGACACATGTGACAGAATGCGACACTATTTTTGATCAGTTGTAACCATTACCCGCGTTTATCAGATGTACCCTTATGCATGTGACACGGGAGTCTCTGTGGCGAAGTGGTCAAGCCGTTTGACTCTTGCTCCGAAAGTTGTGGGTTCGATTCCGGGCCGCGTCCTTCGGTTTACGAGTTAAATTTTTCGGAGACTTCTGTGGGTCGTCGCTAAAATCTACGGAGTTCATGCTTTGTGCGACGCTTTCCGCGCTGCGAAAAGAGACCGAGCCATATGGGATAAAACCCGGTGCAATGAAGTTGACCCTGTCGACTTTTAAGCGACTTTTTTAAGCATGTGATACGGTGTTTGTAACGCCCCTTGTGGTTCGATTGTAGTCATTAACCACGTGTCCAGATGTATTTCTTAGACAAGTGCTCGTGTGAATGATTGTAACCATTACACAACCCAAGGACGAGTCTGACAGTGTTTAAGTCTCATCCACTACTGATAGTAATATCCGCAATTATAATATATAATCGGTTAGTTTACAAGAGATATATCTGGAAAAAGCGAAGGTGTTCTGACGATCGGTTCTGTAAATATGCAATGACACTGTTAGTGGTAGTCCTCCTAGCCCGTGGCGACATCTTTAATTTTTCACGTTACATATCAAAAATACTATTTGTACTACTTTTAATATAACGTTTACCATTTTATATATATACAAGACCGGAAGCAATTACGTATTATCACTAGACTATTTGACATTAAAGATTCTTTGTCTTAAGGCTTGTTGTGACGACACATAAGCGATATAAGAAAGTATTTCATGGTCTGCGTTAATCCTCAACAAATGTGCACCACATGTACCTACCATACTACTACACACTACTTACTATGACACACGCATTTTCCTCGCCAGATAATTCACTGCGACCAGGCCATGTAGTTATTCTTCGCTACTAACAGACACACACACAGTCATCAGGAGGCAACATACTGACATCCCATCACTGTCAGCCGCAGCCGAATACAGTGTAAGACGACCATTCACATATACAGATATACACAGACACCCGTACATCCAGACATAGAGACACACATATATATATATGGATATATATCTAGACAGTTAGCCGGATAGATAGACAGAAGGATAGAATCACGCCGACAGTCACGCACACACATACACCCAGTCAATAGTCAGACAAGTACCGGTATAACACCAATGTCACACAAGAGCGAATACTCACGCCATCCACTGGGTCATAAACTCTGCCACGCCGAAGATAGGAAGCACTTACCTAGCTTATCCACTCACCCACAGCTTACCAATGATTTTAACTAAGCCGTACCCACAACAACCAATAATACCGACCATCTTTACTTTATTAAGGTTCACATTTAAAGCTCTAAAACCTATGATGATAGTGTTCGGTATTAATTATATACCTACTCCGCCACTAACCCACCCCTTACAAACAATATTCACTATGCCGTAACCACAACAACCGATAATACCGACCATCTTTACTTTTTTTACGGTTTTCATTTGAAGCTCTGAAACAGTATTATAATAGTGTTCGGAAGCACTTATCTACCTACCCCGCCACTCACCCACCCATTACCAACGATTTTCACTAAGCCGTACCCACTACAACCGATAATACCGACCATCTTTACTTTATCAAGGTTTTCAATTGAAGCTCTGCACCCGTATGGTAATAGTGTTCGGAAGCACTTATCTTTCTACTATTCCACTCACCCACTCCTTACCAACGAATTTCACTAAGCCATACCCACTACAACCGATACTACCGGCAATCTTTACTTTTTTAAGGTTTTAATTTATCGCTCTGAAACCACATGATGATAGTGTTTAAGCCAGTAATACTCCCACGTTTTCCCCCACCCCACGCCCGGTCGTTTTTTAATGTTTTTTTTTTTTTCTAAATGTTTATAATTAATTATATATTATTATGACCCTCTCAATAGTTATCTGCCCTTAGAATCATAATAATTTCTTAGAATTATCGCCCTTAGATATCATCCCTCCATACTACCCCCCAACTTCGAGACCGAGAAGGATTGACCTCAATCCATCGAAGTCAAGGTCAACCCATAAGGTCAATCCTAAAAACCTAATCGTTTCGGCTCATGTATGTGTTACAATTCTTGATAACAACAAATGAAAACGGACTATAAAAATGATAGACACAGTATGTGTAGAAATTCAAACAATGTTCCTCAACATGAATGACAGGAAGACAGAAGTAATTATAATATTACAATAAACAACAACAGATACTGCCTAAATGTACATTTAAAATGTTTGCGTATCCTTTTACAGGACTTAGCTGTCAACAGCAGCATCTTTCAGCTGTCTGTTGATCTCTTGGCAAGATTACGCTCAGTAGTTTGCCATTGCTTTCTGAGCGGCCGGCTCAGTATCCGCAAGTCACGAGCGGGGGTCGAACCACCTCAGTTCTCGCTCCGCTGCGAGACTCTGCGTGATAAACGGGATTACAGAGAGAAAGTGTTATAACCCCACAGCCAGAGAGACCGGCACATTTAAAATAAATGGTGTTAATTTTGGGCAAGTGCAGACATTCAAATATCTATCAAATATCTATCAAATATCCAATATCACATGGATAACATCAAATGATGCATCACAGCGATAAAGAACATAATAGGATAAGCAAAAGCTGCATTTTATAAAATAAATCAAATTGTATGCAATAAATACCTGTCATTGGAGATTAAGAACATAATTAGTTAATGTTGAATAGAACAAATATGCACGATCTTCTTCTTCTTTTTATATTTATCTATTTATGGCTTTGAAATCTGGACAATTAGTAAACAAGCTAATAATCTTTAGAAGCTTTAAAGGTGTGACTTTACAGCAGAATGCTGAACATTCCTTGAACAGCCAAAATAGTAATCTAAATGTTTTGAAAGAAGCTAAAAGGGAAAGCAACCTTATTACAAGCATTAGGAAGAGACATTCGTCATTTGTTTGCAACATTATGAGAAGAAGACTAAAACATTATGTGACAACTGGAATGATTTGTGGAACAAGAGATACAGGCAGACAGTGAGAGCAATGTCTTGAAATCTCGCATCATGGCACGGACGAGTGTCAGCACATGGATTGATACATTGGAGACAAGATATGGTGTTGCATGATCGGGCACGCCAGAGGAAGGCCACTTGATGATAGTGTTGATGATGTTCTTAGATTTCAACACAGTTGTTTCTTATTTTTCTAACTATGCCATTTTCAGCATTTAACGAGTCTACAAATTTAGTTTCAATGAGTTCGGCAATTAGTATTTTTAATGTTTATAACAATATCAAATGGTTCCTGAAATTTAAAGCATTACATTGTACTTTTCATTAGCCATTTATTATTATTTACCATCTACATGCTAAAAAGGGCGATATGTCTGATTGCAATAATTGGCGTGGTATCACTCTATTGTCAGTACCAGGAAAACTTTTTTGTAGCTTGTTACTTGAGAGATTGAAAAAGGCTATAGATGCAAGGCTCAGAGAAGAACAAGCAGGCTTCAGACCAAAACGGTCATGCATAGACCACATTTTCACCCTCAGAATAATCATTGAAGACTCCGTAGAATTCCAGTCGAAATTAATCACCAACTTTGTCGACTTTCAAAAAGCCTTCGACAGTATCCACCGTCCTTCACTTTGGAATCTACTTAACATCTATGGTTTTCCTACCAAATATACCAACGTCATAAAATCTTTCTACAAAGAGACACGTTGCAGTGTAAGAACAGAAACAGGCAACTCTGACTGGTTCTCAGTCGAAACAGGAGTGAAACAGGGTTGTGTCTTATCACCGATGCTCTTTGGAATAGCTATCGATTGGGGTCATGCGCAAATGCACAAACAACACAAATATGGGTATCCATTGGGTTGACACAATTCTAGAAGACCTGGACTTTGCCGACGACATAGTGCTTTTGAGTTCAACACATCCGGATGCCCAAGAGAAAATAAACCACCTCCAAAATGTTTCAGGGCAAATTGGTCTCCAAATTAACACCACAAAAACAAAGACTATTGATCTTACCAACAGTTCAGATGACACCAAATTGAACAGCTACATTCTTGAAAAAGTCAACAACTTCACATACCTAGGAAGCAAAATGACATCTACAGGGGACTCAACACCAGAAATATCATCTAGAATCGCACTGGCATCTGGTGCCTTCGATAAACTGTCAAACATCTGGAAGTCAAAGACACTCAGCAAACACACAAAACGTAAAATCTTCAACTCTTGTGTGATTCCAATGTTATCGTATGGATGTGAAAGTTGGAAATCAACGGTAGCTTTAGATAAAAAATTAGATAATTTTGAGAACAAATGTCTTAGAAGACTTCTAAACATCCACATAAGAAGACGCCGTTGGAACTACATCGGCCATGTACTCAGAATGGACCAAGCCCTCATATGGTCACCGGTAGGGAAAAGAAAACGGGGAAGACCAAGAGAGACCCTGCGTAGAACCATCATTAGAGAAGGCTCATTCAACGGCCAAGTAAATATCCAAGATCTACAACAGGTAGCAGCGAACCGCCAAGCATGGAGAGTCAGGACTTCTGCCCTATGCGCCGCCTTAGGCTCAAGAGGAAAGACTAACTAACTTACGTGCGATTGCCTTCCATTCTTATTAATATATTACCACATGCATACACAACATCCATTGTATTTATTAATGTTTAGTTAAATGCGAATGTACACACACTTTCATTTGTAGTAGTTAAGTTACACTGACTATTAATATAAATATTAATATAAAAACAATATTTCGGAGACTCTTGGGGGTCGTCGCTTGAGCTACGGTGTTCGTGCTTTGTGCGACGCTTCCCGTACTGCGGAAAGAGGCCGAGCCATATGGGATGGGATCAAATCTCAGTGCAATGAAGTCGACGCTGCCGACTTTTAAGTGACTGTTTATTTACAGTGATTATTCCCATTTATAGCGGATCGCGTTGCGTTGGTTACTTACAATAGCAAACTACTGAGCGTCATCTTGCCAAGAAATCAACAATAGAGGTAAAATGCTGATGTTGACAGCGATGTCCTGTAAATAGGATTTGCGAAAAAAAACTCCCATTTAAAAGCCTAGTAAATTACAAACGAAACCCGGCTCACAGTTTAAAACTACGTGGTATTTATAAATCAGGCTTTCGGCTTGGATAAGATCTGCGCAGTTTCAAGCAAACACGAACTACTGAGTCCAGACGCGTAATTGTACAATCCATGACCATATTGTCACTAATGACGTCAGCGTGAAAAAGTCGAATTAATAACACGGACCGTTGTTCGTTGCTAGTTGGATTAGTGATCTGTGATTCTAGTGCAGCCTACGCCATAATTTGATCTACCAGTCGGTGTCCGGTAGACGCAAACCCTTTCTCTGCGGCACTGAGACGATAATATAGGCCAAATGATCTCTGCAATTCTGTCTAGTTTAGGGTAATCTATTGTCATAGTGGTAAAAGCAACTCATGGCAAACCCCACTCCAACAAGTGTAAACGGAACAGATCAGCGTTAGCATCAATTTCCTATTTATAAACTATGTGCAAAAGAGGCATAACGAAATCAAATTCGAATCATATTCCAGAAATTAAGGGGGTTTGGGGCAGCTCTGACCACCGAGTATACATTAGGATTAACAAACGTCTTTCAAGTATTTCTGGCTTTTACTTGGGATGCTACAAATTAGAATATTCATTTGCCATATGATGTAGTGGGGAATTATGGTTTAGGTACAAGAAATGAAAGAGGGGAAAAGCTAATAGAATGGGCAAATATCAATGAGATGATAATTGGAAACACATGGTTTAAACACCATAAAAGACGACTGTACACATGGATAAGCCCTGATAAGAAAACACGCAACCAAATTGACTACATACTAATTAATAAAAGATTTAGAAATGCTTTAATTAATGTAAAGACAATGCCTGGTGCTGACTGTAATAGTGATCATGTACCACTATGTGGACAAATAAAAGTAAGATTATAGAGAGGGAAAAAATGGTTAAGAGCATGAGACTTAATAAAGAGGTTCTGAAAATAGATAAAGAAATGCAAGAACAATACAGAGTGACTGTGAAAAATAGGTACAATGCAATAAAAAAAATACAGAGTATAGATGAACAATGGGAAATGTTAAGGGACTCCATTCATCAAACTAGCAAAGAAGTATTACCGGAGAGAGGCAAAATAGCTAAGAAAAAATGGATGAATGAAGATATCTTAAAACTGATGGACAAAAGAAAACAGAGTAAAAATGACAAACAAGAATACGCTAAGATAAATAAAGAAATAAAAGATAAATGTGGGAAGGCTAAAGAAAGTTGGTTAAACGAGCAATGCAAAAAAATTGAATTAAATTCCATTAAAGAAACAAAAAATATGCACAGACAAATCAGTGAGCTTACAGGAAGAAAAATAAGAATAAATACAGGGTGTTTGAAATCAAAAACAGGAAAAATAATATTAGAGGAAGATGCTATAATGAAGAGGTGGAATGAGTATATAAGAGAATTATATGAAGGAGAAAGGGGAGAATTAACAGAAGATAGTAACTTAGAAGGTCCACCTGTTCTGAAAGAAGAAGTCGCTGACGCTATGAAACGTATGAAGAAAGGAAAAACAGCTGGGCCAGATGAAATCACAATAGAAGAATTAGAAGTATTGGGAGAATTTGGAGTAGATATATTAACCAAAATGTTGAATGATATTTACAGCAGTGGATATTTACCCAGTGATATGCTGAAATCTTTATTTATAGCTATACCAAAAAGACCAGGAGCAATTGATTGTGAAGATTTTCGTACAATTAACCTTATAAACCATATCACTAAGCTTCTACTCAGAATCATAATGAGAAGAATCAAAAAGAAAATAAAAATGGAAATTAGTGAAGAACAGTATGGATTTGTGGAAGGAAAGGGCACAAACAATGCAATTTATACATTACGGACACTAATAGAAAGGTCAATAGAGAAACAGAGAGACATATATTTGTGCTTCATAGATTATACTAAGGCATTTGATAAAGTAAAACATGATGAACTGATTAAAATGTTGGAAGATATCAACATTGATGGAAAAGATTTAAGAATAATAAAGAATGTTTACTGGAACCAAGTAGCAGCAATTAAAATGGGAAATAAAGAGGGTAGTTACGAACAGATAAAGCTAGGAGTACGACAAGGGTGTGTCTTGTCACCAGATCTTTTCTCCCTGTATAGCGAAGTGATAATGAGAGAGATCAAAGAGATGCCAGGAATACTAGTTGGAGGTTATAATATAAATAATATACGCTATGCAGATGACACAGTATTGGTGGCGGATAATTCAACAGACCTACAACAATTATTAGACGTTGTAGTAACAGAGAGTGCAAGGAAAGGACTCTCCTTGAATGTCAAGAAAACAGTAACAATGGTAATATCAAAGAAAATGGTGACACTAAAATGTGACATAGAAATAGAAGGGAAAATCCTTAACCAAGTTGATAATTTTAGATACCTAGGGGCATTTATAACATCAGATGGATGTACAACAGAGATTAGGAGTAGAATAGGGCAGGCAAAAGCCGCTTTTAAGAAAATGAAGAGTATCTTATGCAATAAGTCACTATCACTGAATGTAAGAAAGAGAGTGCTGAAATGCTATGTAGAACCAGTTTTGCTGTACGGCAGTGAATCTTGGAACGTAAATGAACAAATTAAGAAGAAATTAGAAGCAACAGAGAAGTGGTTCCTGAGACGAATGTTGCGAATTCCTTGGACTGCCAGAGTAACTAACGACGACTGCCTGAAACAGGCTAATGAAACTAGAACATTATATACAACGATAAGACAGAGACAAACATCTTTCTTCGGCCATGTGATGAGAAGAGAGGCATTGGAGAACATCGTAACAACTGGAAAGATCGAGGTGAAGAGAGGCAGAGGTAGACCAAGAGAAGTGATGCTGGATGGATTGAGACGGTGGCATGGAGGAATATCAGCACCAGAGTTGATCCAGAAAACCAAAGACCGAGATCTATGGAGAGCCATGAACGCCTACGCCAGCCGGCACGGCACTTGATGATGATGATGATGATTTGCCATAACAGTTTAACACATTGCTAAGGGCTGTCAGTAAAATGTGGCCGATGTCCCAGTCGAGGGGACGCCGCAACGTTAGCCTCTAAGGATTTATCTAGAGCAGAGGTTCTCAAACCACGGCCCGCGGGCCACTTGTGGCCCGCCAGTTGTCAGAAAGTGGCACGCGAGGCCTCGAGCAGTCATTTTCCGCAATGACCGTTATATAAAAAAAAAAAAAACAAGGAACGTTCCAGACTCACCGACAGTAACCTTGCTGCGATTATGACTTCGGGCACGACAGATGTGTGCCCAGACATTGATAAACTTGCATCTGAACTTAAGTAACTGCTTACGAAGATCACTTACAATTGTAAATTAATTACATTAATAGCGATTTTCGAAACTGATTTACAATTTAAGTTAAAAAAGGTAAGAATGATATTGCATGACTTGTATAATGTTATAACGTTGTGGCCCGCTTAACTATCGAAAATAGTAGATATGGCCCTCTGCTTGAAAAGCTTGGGAACCACTGATCTAGAGTGTTGTTGTTACAGAATAACACTAAAATGCCGACACACACTGATCCTAGGAGGTAGAGGATGTCGAACACGTCAGGGGATGTTAACACCGTTTCTCGGGTCATCATCAAGATACATTATTGTTTTGGTATAGCAAAAACAGCAATATTGTATGATACATGCCCAGAAGAGAACACTCGATGAGACAAAACTATGACCTTTCAAACAGTGCAACTCAATATTGGGGAGAAAGCATTGCACAGTTTAATAACTTTACTTAGGTAAAAACCTAATTATTTTAAACTGAAATCGTTTATGTACTCAATGTAGATATTAGAGGTAGAATTGTAACTTTTTTTTCCGCGTTTCCATCCTGTTTCAGGATATTGCGGCCAACATCAGCATCTTTCAGCTGTATGTTGATTCCTAGGTTAGATTACGCTCATCAGCACGCCACGACTTTCTAAGCGACCGGCTCCATACTCTCATAAGTCACTGGCGCGACTCGAACCACTTCCAATTCTCGTGCGCTCACGTCAACCACGAGAGTATTCGGGGTTACGGAGAAAGCTGCTAACCCCTCGGCCAGGGAGACCGGCAGAATTGTAAAACTAAGAAGGGTAATTAGGAAGTAACAAAAACTCTGATAGAAAAGAATCTTCTTCATGATAATCATCATCTTCTTTTGTTTGCATTTGCTAGTTCAGGTTTCTTATTTGGAGTGGACATTTACATGGCTCTCTAATCCACTCTGTAATCTGACAATTTGGTGACGTTGTTGTTACTTATGCTATCATTTATTGCCCAGCTGTTAAGCTTCCCACATATATGTTTCTTTCTCCTTTCCTGCCTCTCTTGTCCTCTGTAAGGCTAATTTCTCTAACCTACATCTTTTATTTATACCCCACATATTTTATTTATCTTTTTTCTTATGTTTTTGATGAGTGAAATTGTAACCCTTACATCTGTAAGTAAACAATTCATGCCAACATTTCTGGTCTTTTCTGTCTAAGGCAGGGGTGGACAAACTACGGCCCGCGGGCGCCAACTGATTTTATACGGCCTGCGAGGGCATTTAGGAATAATGTTTACTTCGTTTTTAAATTATTTTGTTGAATTTTAAAGAATTTCATGTACCGTTATGATTGTTTTAACATTTTTGATAAAATATCTCTCTACTTATCTATTTTTGTAAACAGTCCTTGACCTTCGTAATGTAATTCTTCCTCTTCTTCTTTCATTCGTCTTAAATATCTCTATAACTGCAGTGTTGCCTCTTGTATGAATTTAACTGTCCTTTTTAGTTCACTCAGCAGTCCATAGAGTTTATCTTCCACTGTCGTCTCTCTAGGCCAGAAGGTTTGCCTAGACATGTTGTAATTTGGGAAGTCTTTGAGTATGTCCTCTGCTGTCTGCGACGATAATCCACATGCGCACATGGCTGATTCACCTATCTTGAATCTTGTATAAATGTGGGTGCGTAATCTATTGTGTCTTATTCTGAGGCGCAGAATAATGACCTGTTCTGGTCTGTCCATAACGTGCTAGTCGTCTTGAGCAGGTTTTGGTGGCCTTCTGACTGATTTGATCATTATTTTCTTTTGGTGGTATGTAACGGGCACATCAGGCTGTTCTTCTTTTGCTCCTTCCTTAGCCAATCGATCAGTTCTGTCGTTTCCGGGTACTCCACAGTGGTGACCTTATGCTGGCTGCTAAGTTCAGAAAGTAGTGACCTTAGTACTGGCAATTTCCAAGACATCATTTCGTTTTCGTTGAGGTGAGTATCTTGCAAGCAACATATGCTTACCTTTTCTTGGTCCAGTATGTTTTCTAGTTCTATTGATTTGTTGCTGAATCCCTCCACGTTCCAGTGCATTAGTTTTAGTGTTTGTTTGGTATGGCCAGACGCTCTATTCTCAGGTCCCCTGGCTCAACAGGAAATCTGAGAAGGGCCTCCAGTAGCTGTGGTTGGACCCTTTCGAGGCATATGGCCCGGCACTGCACCTGTCGTGGGGTCCAAAGTAGGGCGAGCACCGTAGCATTTAGCAGTAGTCGACATATTCCATTACGCGGGATTGGTGGCATCCTGATTTCTGTGGTGCGCCTCCTGGTTGGTTGACTCCGTATTCAGAACCTTTCCTTTGCTAGAGCAGACTGTGGTCTTACTCGAGTTTAGGTGTGTAGACACGCACACACATTTCTGCGAATGTAAGTACGTGCATACACATCTAGAGCGTTCTGGATATTTCTCGGCGCCAGTGACCCTTTTCCTGTAAGTTAAAACAGTTCCGCCACGAGAAGGCCAGGAGTTGGACTTTTGCTGCATAGGTGATGAATGCACGAGCCATTAGGGTATTTATGCAAGGTTGAGCGCTCACCCCAACCTGGCCCCTGGCTACATACAGCAACATTTGGAACTATGTAATGCTAAAATGCGAATTTATCGATTTTTATATAGAGAAATATTTATCGACATGTAAAAATTTAATAAGGATGATTTTATGAAAAACATATTTCTCCAGTGAATAAAATGATTTATTTTGCAAGAAAATATTAAATTTAAAAGTCTTTTACATTTATAAATTATTTCCATATTTACAATGTTCAAATTGATTTATTTGTTGTTAGAGGAACTGAATGCCGCAGCGACCACTTCCTTATTGGGGCAAAATATAAAATAAAACGTAAGAGAGCTTTCTATGCTAAACTACAAAGGTTACACCCAACATATAACAGAGAAAAACGACAAGAAATTAGTCAAAGAGAAATTTGCAGATAAAATAAAATGTAAACTTGAAATTCTACAAAACCCGTTGGAGGAAAGCGTTGACCAAACTTGGTTGAACATCAAGAATACAATTCAATCTACCGCAGAAAAATGTCTCGGGGTGTTAACCACGCATAGAAAGAACAGATGGTGTCGGATACGTCGAGATTGATGGCTCAACCCCAAAGAGATAAAGGATGCAAAATCCTTTTCCCCAGTGTGATCCTGCCCGTTTAATTAATTTAGCTGTGCTGACTCAATTGTTTGAGACCAGAAAGAGAGTTTTAGAGAACCAAGAAATACCTTCAGGAAATAACTGAAAAAGTTGTATTCCCTTTTTTACCCAAAATAGCCTTTAAGTGGTTCCTTGCCTCTCCTCTACCAACTAATTAATCCTATCTAGGGTAGTTTAAAACAATTTGACCATGACAAGTAAAAATACAATCAATACATGACATGACCTCATTTTTTATGATTTAATAAATAGAAACATGGATTTTGTAAATTGCATTCAAAATTACAATTTCCTGTCATAAAATAAGGACATATACATATACAGTAAATATACAGAATTGATGTGCCAATTATAACAGCTATATTTTTTCCAGCGGCATGTAATGCAAATCTGTTACTGGCCTGGATGGTCTGGAAAAAAAAGAACTGTCTAAACTCAGAATTCTCCACTTCCAGCTTCGGGAATCCCTCTGGTTATCAATTAATTGCTGTATGTTCTGTAGTCTTAGTGTTCCAGGTCTTAGTAGAACATAAGCTGGCTCTTGGTTTTATTTCCCTTTTGTTGGCAGGTAAATGTTTAAATAAAGATTACCTCTCCTATGAGACAAATGGAATGGTTGCAGGTAGGTAAGTTTCTGCACTACTCTATCAAGGGCATCACTCAACAATGTGCTCACTCAACAGGTGCTGCATTCAATCTTCACCAAGTCAGGTCTGGATTTACATGAATAAGATCACTACCTGAAATTCCATCAATCACATAATTCTAATGATATCATAAATATGACATTAGAAATTAAATGTAAAAGCCTAAGAACATAAGAAGTGAAAACAATAAAAGGAATCTTGTTCTTAGAGAAAATAAACATAGAAGAAAGATAGTCTTGGTGTTCTCAATTAGTTATCACCAACATAGTTGTTTGCTCTCACTCCAATCTTCCACTATCAGGTGTTAAAGGTTTAACTAGCAGATGTGCAGTTTCATCTTTACTTATGCCTGTCCTCAGGTCTATAGTTTAAGTAATACCTTGAATGATTTGGAATTTGACAATTATGTTGACCATTCTCTTCTTCATATTTTTCTATTCAGGAAAAGGGTCTCATACATTAAGGGTTTTTAAAAATCAGTCCCCATTGTAATGAGTGTTTGTTTATAAGCAATATAAGTACATTATGGTATCCATTCTTGTATAGTATTCTGGTGACTTCTCTTTTTAGTCCAAAGTTTTACGGAGAGTATATCCCCCCCCCCTCTTCACCGTCTCTATACTAATATTGTACTTCAGCTATCCGCATCATCATGCTTATTATAATCATTCTCATCATAATCATGATTACATTATTATCATTAACATCATCATTATAATCATTACAGTCATCATCATCATCCTTGTAGTACATTATTATCATTATTATCATGCTTACATTAGAAATCATTACATCATTCTAACATTATCATCTTAATCATTATTACATCATTATCATTACATTACAGTCATCATATGTGTTAACAGGAGGGACATGAACTGCAAAGTGGGATTTCGCTTAAGTTACAAACACAGATGCTGGTACTATGCGTAATGTATGGTATGGTTTGTGTCGTGCTTAGCACACAAAACTAGATGATTATAACATGAATGATATTTTATACAAAGTGTTGTTATGCGCCGGAGTGTTCTAAATTATTATTTAGTTTATGGGTTACGCCGAAGCAGTTCTCTGGTGATAGTCATGGCAAATCGCATCAAGTTGCCGGCTATCTTGAGATTGACTGTTGGCTTATACTCCCTCTCTCTCAGCCTGTAACTTCACTCACTCACCCAAATTCCTCATGCATCAGTCAACATATCCATCTGTGCACGTGAGGTCAATTCACTTATCTCAGACATCATTCATATGCATGGATGATCATTTCACTCAGTCTATAGACACATTCATATTGGTAGGGGTGATCATATATCCACACATCCTTCATACTGGCATGTAAGGTGGGTGATTTCCAAATAACTTAAAATGTTTACCATCATTGATATCACAATGAAATATCTCCTTTCACAATCACTCATCATACACATCATATCTGTAGGCATGACATCATGCCTATGTAGGTGCTTTACATAGAATACATTCATAGATTCAACAAGAATGACATTACAATGAAATCTCATCCCTCAACCTAACTTATACTATTTCCTGTGCATGCTGATGGGGTTTATGAAATGATACATTCACATCTGTTTAACAATGATGAACCACACATGACACAAGCATGTTCTTCAATGACATAGTCATGTGATCATTGGGCACACTTATGAAATTAACCCAGGATTTAGCAACATAACATCCAGGAGTCACCTCGTGCCCTCATAAAATACATACAATTTATATTGTATACTCAATCCATATTCAGGCATTATGAATCTTAACCATTCTAACATGCCGGTTGACTAAGTATTATTATGGTGTGACACAAACATTAATTCCATATGTTTATAACATTGAAAATACATGTGACACACCGCATGGGTTCCTTAACTCAACACAAACAATTATGATCCCTATATAATCTATTTGGTTCATATGGATTCATGAATTATAAGAAAACTATTTGTTTGTCCATGTGCTCATGTCAACAAGTAAATCTACTGACTAATGTGCTCAATCTATTTGACTATACACATTACGCTAATGTCTCTATCAGTGCTGGCATATTTAAATGAGTTTCCTCTGACCAGTGTGGGTACATGCACCATATGTACTTACCACTGTACTAAGAATTATGAGTTTCCCTAAGTCTTAAGTTACTCTAATTCATTGCAGATTGAGTTTCATGCTTAAGAAATAAAATGTATAACATGTGTCTAATGTTTTATACATTAACTAAGTTGTTTAGCTGCGAGAAAATAAACACTGTAGTTTTCTCCTAATGTACAGTTTATCTTATGATTATGATAACTGAGTATAATATTATTTAGTTTGTACTAGATTAAATTCTTAAGAACTCACCATTCCAAATAATTGTAGATTGAGTTGCTTAAGAAATAAACGTACAACTTGGACTAGTACAACTTGGACTAATGCTTATACATTACATCAGTTGTTTACTTTGGGAGAAAATAAAATTCACTATGGTTTTTCTTAATGTACAGTTTATATATAAACTATAACAATTAACTATATCATAATTAACTTCTTAAGAACTCAGCACGTGTTCAACAAGTCGACTTACCAATTCTTCTTCTAGGAAAATGTCTCACACTTAATCTAAGATTTAAAATAAATTATATTCACCTCATCCAAACAGGACGACTTTCAACACTTCAGCGACAGGTTTCCAAATCTGGGTGCGATGTTGTAGGCTGATGTTTCCTATCTTCATTTAAAATACTTATATTTAAATATTCTGTTTAGACATATCTCATCATTCCCTCCGCTCAGATCTTCTCCTCGCCTTGTGCTGGACTGGTTCACAAACAGACAGTTTCATTCCCGCTTGTGGCTTTTATTTGTTTTAGTTGTTCCGGTGGTGACGTCACAATGGGTCGAGGAAAAAGTCGGATTATCGCCGCAGGGAATGAGGCGGTGTCAAACTTTCACTATCGCCAGGAATTATTTACCGCACGTTACGCTTGTGAAAATGTAATATATCACAGATGGTTCAATCCAAAATGTGAAGAAACAGTCATTAGGAAAAAGAATGCCAGACAGCTATGGCTAAATGACATCAACAACATCCAAAGGAAGAGCAATATAGAAATGAATGTAAAGAGGCTACAAAAATAGTTCGACAGCAAAAGCGAGAATATATGAGTAATATAATCAAAGATATGGAAACTAATCACCAGAAAAACGAATTCAGAAAGGTTTTTAAAGAACTGAAGTCAATGAAACGAGGGCACCAACACAACGCATATGGTTTAAAAGACAAAAATGGGAATATGATAAATACCAATGAGGAAATGTGCAACACATGGAAAGAATACTTTGTTGAATTACTAAAATGTGAAGCTCCAAGTAACACTTTCCAATAGGAAGAGGTTCTAACGTGTGAACCACAAATTGAAGAACATGCATTTGAAGAAATCCTATATGTAATCACACGACTTAAAAACAGTAAGGCAACTGGGGCTGATGGAATTGCTGCTGAATTTATAAAGACGGGTGGCCATGCAATACATCTAAAGCTATACGAACTAATAATAAAAATCTGGAGGACTGAAGAATTACCCCATGACTGGAAAGAGTCATTATTGATACCTATCTTTAAGAAAGGAGACAAGTTCCAGTGTGAAAATTATAGAGGAATATCACTACTGTCCATAAGCTATAAGATACTATGGGCAGTATTATTAAATAGGCTTAAACCATATTCAGAATATATATTAGGTGACTACCAGGTTTTTTTTTTTTTAGACAAAACAGATCAACAATAGATCAGATATTTATCTTACGACAAATAGCCGAGAAAAATTGGGAATATAAAGGAGATCTCCATAACATTTTTGTGGGATTTTAAAAAGGCTTTTGATAGTGTCCATAGGAATAGTCTATGAAATTCTATGCGGGAATTTGGAATACCAAGGAAGTTAATCAACATGACCAGACTATGCATGGAAGATACTTATAATATAGTACCATATAAAGGCAGGAAATCAGTCCCTTTCCAAATAACATCTGGCTTGAAACAGGGTGATGCACTATCGCCGCTACTCTTCAATCTGGCTCTAGAGAAAGTTGTAAGGAGGTAAAGGAGGAATGTAAAATTGGAGGATCATTCAAGCTGCTTGGTTATGCAGATGATATAGATATTATAGGAGAAAATGAATAAAAGACATTGCAAATATTGACTCACTTAAAGGAAAAAAAACCAACAGATGGGGCTGGTTATCAACCAAGATAAGACAGAATATATTGTCATATATATATAGCTATATATGCACTACAACATCTACTAAAATCAAAGGCGCTATCTCGTAACACCAAGATCACAATATACAAAACACTGATCAGACCAGTTGTGCTGTATGGCTCTGAAACCGGGAGTACAACGAAAGGAGACGAAGCCTTGCTACAAACTTTTGAGAATAAAGTTTTAAGACGCATCTTTGGACGCATTAGGGATGCGCAAAGTGGAGAGTGGAAAAGAAGAAGTAACAAAGACATTTATGATCTGTTTAAGTCCCCGCTAATCACTGGTATCATGAAGGCTAATAGACTACAATGGCTGGAGCATATAGAAAGAATGGAAGATAATAGGGAAACAAAACTCGCTTACACTCAGGAAATAAATGACCGTAGACACCGAGGTAGACCAAGAAGACGGTGGAGAGATAATATATATATACAGACCTAAAAGCACCTGGAATCAACGACTGGCAAGAGAATGTCAACCAGAGAGACGAATGGAGACGGATTGTATCTGCAGCAAAGAACCTCAATGGCTCGGAACGCTGAAGAAAAAGAAGAAGTAGTCTTTATATATTTCTGAAATTTATTCTGAATTTACCACTTGTTTTTCGAATATTTTATTTTCACACACAGCCGGAAGTAGGTTTTTGTTCATTTCCGTTTTAAAGTTTTGTACAATTCTAACTGTTCGAATTTTATTAAAGCAATAAGTGTCAATAATAAACGTTCGATTGGAGATGAATGCCGTGTTTTTAATGATGATTGGATAAATATGTACTGTTTTATAAAAGGTGGTAGCAAATCAGTTTGCTTGTTGTTTTGTGAGTCAGTGGCTGTCTTCAAGGAGTACAATTTAAAAAGACATCAAACAAAACATTCCGATTTCGGATACACTTTAACAACCGAAAGGAGGGAAACGAAATGCCTTGAGTTGGTGAAAAATTTGGAGAAACAGCAAACTGTTTTCACTAAACAGTCTTCAATTCAAGATGTTGCAATTGAAGCTAGTCTTGTGCTGTCACACAGAATTATAAAACAGAACAAGCCATTTTCTGATGGCGAGTTCATCAAGGAATGTTTGCTAGATGCAGCAAACATTATGTGTCCAGAACAAAAACACAGATTTGACATTATTACTTTATCAAGGAGAACTGAGGTAAGACGTGTTGACAAGATAAGTGACAATTTGATGAATAAACTACAAGATGCAAGTAAACAATGTTTGTTGTACTCTCTTGCATTGGATGAGAGTCCCGATGTACATGATACTGCCCCATTATTGATATTAATACGTGGAATAAACACTTCTTTCAAACTCACTGATGAGTTACTTAGTGTTGAGTTTCTCAAAGACACAACCACAGGACATGATATATGCAATGCTGTTACTAACTGTATTGAAAGAACTGGGTTGGTTTGGAACAAGATGACAAGTGTTACAACTGACGGAGCTCGTGCTTTGACTGGAAAAAATGTAGGTCTGGTAAAGTTGTTAAGTGATAAGCTTAAAGCAGAATATCCAGACCACACATTATTACCACTTCACTGTGTGATTCATCAAGAAAGTCTGTGTAAAACTGTTTTGAATATCAAGCATGGTATTGACCCAGTTGTCAGTGTCATTAACCTCATAAGATCAAGAGGACTTAATCACAGACAGTTCAAGGCATTACTTGACGATTTGGAAACTGAACATTCCGATGTCCTGTACCACACAAGTGTTCGATGGCTGAGTCTCGGCAAGGTGTTGAGGCGAGTGTGGGAACTCAGAGAAGAAATAGTGATGTTCCTAGAGATGAAGGACATTGAATGTGACTTTAATACTAACATTGTCAATTAAGAGTGGAAGTTAGACTGTATGTTTACCATTGAAATTATGGAAAAGTTAAATGAACTGAATGGCAAATTTCAGGGCAATGTTGTGTTTGCACATGAATTGTATGTACATGTAAAATCATTTCAGGCAAAACTCTCACTGTTCTCCAGACAAGCAAGTGAAAAAAGATTTTGTCACTTTCCTTTGCTGAAACAAGAAACCATTTCTGGTGAAATGACTGAAAAGTATAAAGCCCAATTAGATGCATTGACTGAGGAATTTGGATGGAGATTCCAAGATTTCAAGAACTCAAAGCCACAGTTCAATATTCTCAGTTCCCCTTTTAGTGCAGAGCTGATACAGTTACAGAGGGCATACAGTTAGAGCTGCTTGACTTACAAGCAGATCTTGACCTGAAAGAGAAATTCAAGACAGATGGTTTGCTGGATTTCTATGGATCTTTATCACAAGAATCATTTCTCAACTTGAAAAACTTTGCAGCTAAACTTTTATTATTGTTTGAATCAACATACATTTGCGAACAAGCATTCTCTTTCTTGATGATCAACAAATCTAAGAATAGGCCTTTATTGTCGGACTGCAACTTGCATGCTGTCATGCGAATTTCAACAAGTAAATTTGATCCAGATTTCAAGAATATAGTCAAAAAGTGCAAGCAGTTACACAAATCTCATTAGGAATCAACAATTATAGTGACAGTGTAGTCGATTTGTGTCTAAACTAAAGCCATTGATAGATAATAAAGAATATTTGTTATAATAACAAGTTGTACAATCTCGTTAACAAATTAGTAGAAGTTTTTGTCCATATTGTCAAATATAATGTATAAGTGTATAAGTAAAATGAAAGTGCAATAATTAGTTATTTATACTGCTTAATAACCTATAAATAATTAATAATTACTTACTTATTGTCAAGCATTCGCACCCATGCTGAAGAACGGGCCAGACAAGGCGTTTTAGTAAACTGTTGTCGGTGCCTGTCGCATTGTTTCTACGTTTCTTAATGTTGATTATTTTAGAAAAAGCCTTTGCAGATGGCGATTATTATCTTGATCGATGCGTCACATTTAAGAACATACAACTCGAATTAAAGAAAATAATACTCGCATGCACACTTTCCGGTAGAATTATATGGCTCTGAAGCATGGACCGTGGGTGTGGATGATGAAATGCACACATCGACATCCGTGACGCAATTTTATCGAAGAATTGCACAAGCTAGTTGAATTGAAAAAACAAATAAATGAAAACCAGTCATTTCTAGAGAGTGTGATATAGGAAATAATCCATCGTAAAGCAATAGATAAGTGAAGGCGTTCAAGGCTTGGCCACTTCTAATACACGAAGAAACATCAGAGAGAGTACTAGAAGAACAAGATAGATAAAGGTAAACAAAGGAAATATTTATAAATCAGGCAAATACAGATATGTCACTGCAGACACTAGATAGGCACCTATTGAACTGACTGACCTGATAACTTCACACCCAGCCAAGGCGCTCAAATACAGAATAATGATGATGAAGTTGATGATGACAGGCTAGGTGGTAACTGCCTTGCTGTCTAGGGTGAAGGCAAATTTGTTTAAAGCTTTCAGTATCAAGCAAGGTGTGATGTCTTGAAGGTTGTTTTTTTTTTCCAAAGAAGCCCTCCCCTCCCCCTTTCCATAAACGCATGATACGTTCTCTTTTATTTATTTGCTTTATATGTGATCAACGATTGCTTCCATTAGTGGTTAGTCACAATGTGCATCTAGTCAGTGTGAAGTATAGCACTCATGACTATTTATACTCCAAACGTCCACCCCATCGCCATGGACATCTTCTGCAAAATGTCCTAAAATGAATTGAGTTAAAAGAGGAGAATATCATTCAATTTAAACCCATGGAGCTTGTTTTCTAACATTAGATCACGACGTTACTAAACGTCTTATAGATGATTTATTTACTTGAGCTGCAACTTTCTAAACTGTTGACTTAGACTAACGATACAGATGGGAGGATAACATCTCAAACTTTAAGACCAGCATTCTAACATTTTATCACTAGACAGAATGCGCTGAGGACCCGTTGCAACCAGTCCTCAAAGTGGAGACTACTTGGTTGATTATCTTAAGTGATTTACCTCTCAGTGATTGATTGTGGACTAGGACTGTCTCAAAGAGTCAGCTGGTGAAATTAGAGCGCATACAGAACGAAGCTATGCGGGTCATTCTGGGATGCACCAGAGACACCCCAGTAGTGTGTATGCGTTACATCCTTGGTCTGCCGACTGTTGATGGTAGGCTCAAGGTGATGCAGGCGAAGGCATACCTCAGAGTTGTTGCAGACACAGATCACCTGTTGCATGAGGCGCTGGGCGTAGTTAAGGGTCAGCGACTGATAAGAGGGAAATCATGGATGGCTCAGGTGGAAGATACGATCAGACAGGTGTGCATCTTGGAGAACATTAGGCGAGGAGAGGAGTGGGTCAGAGTGCCAGCGGAGCAGTCAGACTTGTGCAGAGTTATAATCAAATTGAGCCGGGAGTGCTGGGAGTGGCCAGCAGGGGTCACGGAAGTGGAAATTCAGCAACTAATTCAGGATAATGCTCGCTCGAGTGATGTGATTATCTATACAGATGGGTCGGTGTTGAGAGGTAAGAGCCTTGAGGTTCTTAGCAAAAGCTAATGGTCGACATTTGGTGCAGGAGATCCTGGCATATGATACCACAACATCTAGCTTAAGAATGGAGGTGGAGGCGGTCAGTGCAGCTTTCCGCTGGATGGAGAATCCGATACACACACATCTTGATTGTAACTGGATGGAGAAAACGATACACATACACATCGTGATTGTAACTGACTCAGATAGCATGCTGAGTAGAGTGAGGACAGGCAAGCTTCGTGCAGAGTGGCTTGCTTCGCTTCGGAAGTCATGGGTGACAAGCATCGTCTGGAACTTTTCTCCGGGGCATGCTGGTGTGCTGGTGAATGAACAGGCGGACATATTGGCTGGCTCTGTAAAACTTGGTGGAGTAGTGATGCATGACATGGCAGACGTGGTTGCGGCTTTGTGGAAGCACGTGTACACCTTGGAGGAGCAAATGGATCACCATGGTCTGGCAAGAATGAGACAGCGAGGAGTGACGAGGGGATCTGGCCGACGCTCGATGCTCAATGAAAGGCGAGACGGACATATAATCAGATTGCTTCTGGTACTATTGGTGTTGGAACTTTTCGCTGGCTGCTGAGGATGGGGACGGAGCGCTTATGGGAATGCCCCTAATGCTGTGATGTCGGTTCCTAAATCAATGAATCAATGAATCAATGAATCAATGAATCAATGAATCAACCAATCAATCAGTGATCTACCTCTTGCAGTTACATGCATATATCTGTCAGTTTTGTTTACTTGTAGAACTGTTCTTCATGAAGATTATATGCCATGAAACACCCCATGTTTACTATCATATATTTTGCAGGATATTGAAGCAATTTCATTTATAAAATTTTTTTTTGCACTATCCTATGTTCACTGTGCTTATAAAAAGTTAGTTGTATATCCTTTACAGGACATCGCAGTCAACCCCATAATTTCTTGGCTGTTTTTGATTTCTTGGCAAATTTAAGTTCAGTAGTTTGCCATTGGTTTCTGAACGACAGGCACTCATACCGTTGCATGAAAACTAACACAAGGCGGTCTGTTGCCAAATCTCCTGCAGCCGTGTTTCAAACGCGATATGCAGGATAACGATTATTGAGTCCGTAACTCCTTCGCCACTGAGCCAGGCACTGTGCTGATACATTTTGTTATATCAGATAGTTTTGCTTCTTTCAGAAATCAACAGACGATGGGTGAGGGTTGTGTTTTTGGCTACATTATCTTCAGGTCATGACTGAAGAAGTATACATGGCACAAGAGTATTATTATCCCCCGGCTCCAAACTTGATAGTGGCCTCTATATTCATCTGAGATATATATCATAAAGTATTGGCGCTTGGAAATATCTCATCATATATACATGGTTTGCAATGTGTTATAAATATATTCGCCAACTTTATACGAGTAAATAAGTGTGACTTTACCCTAAACAAAACATCGTTTAGTGAGTTAATTTTCAGTCATAGTCTGTTCATGCCAATAATATATCCGATGAAAACGCACATAGTTTAGTTAAACGCGTGTTATTGATAGAAATAGCGATACATATGATGATCATGTACGGTTAACAGTTAGTTTGTATCATTAAAAGACAACGTTTTCAGATAAGCATGAGCCAGTATACACCAAACAATGAAGCAGATATTGAGATAGTGATGATGATACTGTAAAATATACTGTTCAAAATAAGAAACGCAACATTATTGCAGTTTCAATTGCAAACTTGTACCAACATTTTATTTTAAGGAATTAATGTTTCAATCCTGGCAGGTTATGGCGATGCCGGTATGTAAGAAAAGGACCTCTGTAGGGTCTTCTAGCCCAAAGACCAACGTCGTGCAGCCGGTTCCTGACCGTTTTATAATTCAATGAGCTCCTGGCATTGACTGCACTGTGGAGGACGCAGATGCAAATAGATTCCTAAGGTGACGCAGCCTTATGAAGCGGTCTTCGGTAGCAGTTGTGATTCTGGGTCTTTCGCTGCGCGGCCGGTCTGCCACTGAACCAGTTTCTTGAAATCGCCTCCAAAGGGGACTAATGGTGCTTCTAACCACATTAAATTCTCTGGCTACTACACTTTGTGACTGTCCAGCCCGTAAACATCCAATGGTGACGAGTCGTTGTTCCGTAGTGAGATTAGCCATACTTGTGCACTGAATTTTCAACTGAATTTATTCGAGGAGCGTCAATCTTTTATATGCATTCAGTAAGTTTCAAGAGATAAACATGAACCTGTAACGAATTATTGTCAAAAATGTTGTTTAGACCTTGACCTCTATCACGACCTCATGAATCATGAGGTGAGTACAATTGAGGTAACCACGAGACGTTAATAACCAGATGGCACTTTCGATAGGTTGACTGATGTCAACTGATGATCAGCGAATATCTTTTATAAAATTAACACCAAAAATGATGCGTGTCTTTTTTTAAAAACAATATATATATATATATATATATATATATATATATATATATATATATATATATATATATATATATATATATATTGAACCTAACGAACACACCTGGCTGAGTCCTGTCATATCAACATGCTAAAATCTTGCTTACCTTTATTGGCTTCAAATGTTTCCTTTTATATTGAAGCCTTTTTAACTCCTGGAATACTTCAAATCCTGTAATGTTTATACCTCCATTGATGTATGACTCCAGATAAATAGTCCGTACGCTCTGTAGAATAAACGCATTGTTAGTATCACGCTAAGAGTAATATATATGTACCATGCTATATTTACAATATTTCACTTGTTATTATCTTAAAACAAATACACAGTACTCTTACCAGATATGGCAATAGGAAGTGAAACTGAACTTTTAAGATGTCCTTGTCTTCAACCTGAGGAAAAGACAAGATTCTACTATTGCACGTGTTTATGAAGAACAATCTTGATGTTATCAGGCAATGCTGCAAATATTGCCATGTGTTAATGTGACTGCTGTTGTCAGATACTTTGAGACTCAGGACTATTTCGCAGTTCAACATATAGTTTTCACTTTCATATAGTCTTTTCTCTGTCATTATATAATATGTGTTCAAAAGAATTATGTTTCTTTGTGTAGCACGTTTTCAGGTAATCTTGGCAACTCCAAAGGCGTTTTCAAAACAAGTTAATATTTCAACATGTTTGCTTGCACTATCAAATCTCTTTTGTGATGTTTCAATCTCGTACCTTGGTATATTTGTGGAGTCGAAATCTAGCAAATAATTATTCTTTTGTATTAATTTGTTACCTCTACAAATAAGTTAGAACATGTTACAGAATAATACGGTAAATATTTATAGTGTGAATTTTCAATCCTTGGATAAAAAGCACAATCATTTGTAGATTTCGCGTTAGACATAATAGTGTCTTTACGTTGGTTGATAAAGTGTTTAAAAAGCATCTGCAATGTAAACAAACGCGTAAGCAATTCTGCCTTAATCTCACGAACGTCCGTACGTATTTCAACATCATCATCTGCCATGCCTATCTATACGCGTGGACAGTCATGTTTCGTCATCTTACACCATCACCAGAGTTGTGGATCAGCTATGTCTTTTTGTCTCCACCATACCACTCAGTCTTGCCAGTTATCACCAAGTTATCCAATTTATTTCTTCTCATAACGTGTCCACAAATTTTGACTGTCTACGCCTTATTGTTGCTAACTTGATTGAAGATGTCTAGTTTATCATGATTCGTCAAATCACAGAGCGTCACAAGAAAAGGATATTAACACTGAAATTGGCAACATGGAATGTTTGCACTTTAGACGCAGATGGACAATTGGATAACATCAAATAATAAATGGGAAGAGAGAATATTAATATATTAGGAATGTGTGAGACGAGATGGAAAGGGACAGGGATTAAGACAGGGGAGGTTTTAATATTATATATTCTAAAGGAGAAGAAAGACAAAGAGGTATATCAATTATCTTGGATCTGAAAATATCAAAATCTGTTAAAGGATATTGGTCAGTGTCAGAAAGGGTTCTACTGGTATAATTAATCGGCAGACCTTTTGACATAAACGTCATTCAAACATATGCCCCAACAGGAGAAAGCAGTGAAGATAGTATTGAGGAATTTTATAATAACATGGAGAATGCTTTGAAGAAATTTAAAAATTCAGAAATAAATATCATAATAGGTGATTTAATGCGAAAGTAGAAATCAAGGCAATGAATGCACAGCAGGGAAACATGATTTGTATTGAGGAATTTTATAATGACATGGAGAATGCTTTGAAGAAATTAAAAAATTAAGAAATAAATATCATAATAGGTGATTTAATGCGAAAGTAGGAAATCAAGGCGATGAATGCACAGTAGGCAAACATGATTTGTAAGAACGAAACGAAAGAGGATAAGGCATGTAGAACTGGCAAAAATGCATGAACTGATCGCCGGAAATGCCTGGTTTAAGCAACATTCAAGAAGATTATGGACATGGGAGAGTCCTTACAGCAGGATTAGAAACCAGACTGATCACATTCTGATTAGCAGAAGGTTTCGAGATGGGCTAACAATCGTAAATACAGTTAAAATTGCAGACAGTTACAGTGATCACATATTGATCACAGGCATATTAAAGGTAAAGTTAAAGAAAATCAAGTATATAACAGGAAACACTAAATATGATCTATGCGCATTGTAAAATGACAAGCAAATACAATAAAAATTTTAACATAGAAGTGATGAACATATTTAATATATTGTATCGTCTAGATATCCTATGCCAAGATACGGATGATCAATGAGAAATATTGAAAAATGCAATCAGTTTGGCAGCAAAAACAGCTATTCCAAAATTAAAGAAAGTCAGTCGTAAGAAAACGACGACTGAAGAAATTTTACGACTAATTGAAACAAGAAGACACCAAAAAAAAAAAAAAAAAATAACCCTGACAAGTATGAAGAGATTCGCTGAAAATTCAGAAAGTTATTTAAGTAGGCAAAAGAAGCATGGCTCGAGAAAAATTGCATAGAAATTGAAAAACAATACAACAGTAAAAATGTCATGTTAATGCACAAAAGGATTCAGGAGATTCTAATAAAAGAACATGTACATCAACAGGCTGCCTAAAAAAGAAAGATGGAAAAATGATAATACAAAAAGATTAGATTTTACATGTATGGTCAGATTATGTGACAAACCTTTACAATGATACAAGAGAATAACAGTATGACATTCGAAATAATAATGAAGGACCACCGATTTTGATGATGAAAGTTCAGAACGCTCTTAACCACATGAAAACCGGCAAGACCTCTAGTTCACACAACATCACAAAAAAGAAATTATGAATGTCTTAGAAGAATATGGAATAGGCTAAGTCACCAGACTGATGAACGCAATATGTGATACATGAGAAATACCTCTTGAATTATGTAAGTCTATTTTATTGCAATCCCAAAGAAATCAGGAACATTGGAATACGATCAACATCGAACAATTAGTATAATGGGCCACATCACGACGATTTTGCTAAGAATTATCATGCAAAGAATTAGGAAGAAAATAGGAAATAAGAGAAAAACAGTGTGGGTTTGTAGAAGGCAAAGGTAAGTAAATTCTGTTCATATGCTGAAAACATTAATTGAACGTTTTATAGAAGTAAACAAAGACATAATCTTTGATTTTGCTTTCTAAAAGTAAGACATGTCAACATGATAAAGATGCTTGCAGAACTACAAATTGATGAGGAAGATCTTAGACTTGTGTAGATATATATTTTGGACAAATACAGTATATATAGTATATATAGTATATATATATATATATATATATATATATATATATATATATATATATATATATATATATATATATATATATATATATATATGGAAACAACAAGCTGCCATTAGGATTGATAATGAAGTAGGTCTATATCGGCCTATTAAGAGAGACGTGAGACAGAGGTGTGTAATGTCTCTTTTTTTTTCACTGTACAGTGAAAATGCTTTCAGAAATATAGAAGATATGAAAGGAATCATCATTGGTTGACTAACAACAGTAGCATTAAATAATTAATTCCGATGCCACAGTATTGATTGCAGACAATGAGCAGAATCTGAAACCTTTAGTAAATGCGGTTGTTGCACACAATGAAGAACTAGGGTTAGAATTAAATTGTAACAAGACACGGATTATGGTAAGTTATCAGTTATCAGTTGGGGTATCTTCATTGCACTCTGGACAGATCCATGGGTGCTCAGACCCCCCCCCCCCCAGCATATACATCAGCGTCCGGTGGCTAATAGTGCCAGTTCTGTGTTGGTTGACGAGGCACCTTGTTTTCCCGATGCACCTCTCGTGTCTGGCCGTGCCTATTCTTACTTCAAAGTCTTTCATCCTGGACAACGATGTGGATTCACTGACGGCAAATTCCTCTATTCTCGACATATCTTTTTTTTTTTTTTTTTTTTTTTTTCCGCGTTTCCATCCTGTTTCAGGATATTGCGGTCAACACCAGCATCTTTCAGCTGTATGTTGATTCCTAGGCTAGATTACGCTCATCAGCACGCCACGACTTTCTGAGCGACCGGCTCCATACTCTCATAAGTCACTTTTGCGATTCGAACTACTGCTAATTCTCGTCGCGTCACGTGACGAGAGTATTCGGAGTTAGCGGAGAAAGCTGCTAACCCCTCGGCCACGGAGCCGGTATATCTTTAAGGACGTTAATAACATCGGCACGATCCATGGGCTGGCCATCTGCAGCCAGCCAGTTTATCAGCTCGTTCATTTCCCTCAACTCCCGCATGTAAAGGTGACTTTACGGACAAAAGACTTCAGCAGCGACTCAGTCCACTGTCTACGTACAGATCCAGCTTCCGAATCATGCTCATTGAATCACTTAGTACACACATGTTGGTATAATGCTGTGATTCTAGCCATTTGAAAGCCTGTGTCACTGCCATCACCTCCATCGTCATGCTGCTCGTGGTCATGGAGTAGGCACCATTGGATTCTTGAACGGATTATGGTCGTCACTAAAAAGTAGGAAATACCACAATGTAATATACAAGTAAATGGGAATATTTTTAAACAAGTGAATCGGAACAATTGTCTCGGAACAGTCATAACATTTGATAGGAGATGCGTTGAAGAGATTAGAACAAGAATCGCAATCGCGAAGGTAGCCTTTTGCAAGATGTAAAACATACTGACCAATAGAAAGATGTCATTAGCATCGAAAAAAAAAGAGTGTTGAGGTGCTACATGGAACCTATACTTTTGTATGGATGTGAAGAGTGGGCAATGAGCAGACAAACTGTAAACCATCTGATGGCTGTGGAAATGTGGTTTCTGAGGAAAATACTAAAGATACACAGAATAACCAATAACCAAATCCTACAAGAAAGACATATTAAAATCGTAAACTGATTAGATAAATTAGACGTAGACAGTAAACATTTCTTGGTCACCCTATGAGAAGAAATGAATTGGAGAACTTGTTGATACCTGGCAAGATCAAATGGAAGAGAACAATGGGAAGGCAGAAAAGTAAATACCTGGAGTGCTTAGCCACGTGGTATGCTCGAGGCAAGAAAAGTGCGCTGATCCAAGAATCTGGTGATAGAGTGAGATGGCGAAACATGACCACCCAAGCTTATCAGCATAGCACATGATGAATGAATGTTTAATTTCTCTAATCAGTTGTCGTCTTTACATGTTGTTTTTGAGATTCCATTCACTATGGGTTTTCCTTATGTCCACCCGGTGAGTTGTGTAGTTCAGATTGGTAATAAATAATCTCCAACATTACATTGGTATCGTCCGATCGTGATAATATCTCCGAATGCACGACATCTCTAATTAATCGCCGTCGTAGTTTCGTGAATACACAACATCACCATCTGCGGTTAAGGTATTTACAGGCTGGATTCCGAGCTTGGTAATGCTAGTGGTACGTCGCTGCTGCCGGATAAAATAAGTTTCATGTCCTTTGCCGGATAAAATAAGTTACATTTCCTTTGCAGTACGTTGTAATCAACCTCATGGCGATTTTCTAGGCAAGTTTACGTTCAGTAGTTTGCCAGTGCTTTGTAAACGACATGTCCCTTTAAGTACAGCTGATCGATGTGTGGTTCTTAACCCAACCACCTCGCCAGAGCACAGGAATTTTAAAAGCGACCGCGATAAACAACATGGCCACTCTAGGCTCTCCACTGAGGGTCATCATTTCAAAACTACTGATGTGGCTGTCTCCAGTTTGTTTTAAAACATACGTCACATTACAACTTTATGTGCAAATCTGTTTTAATCTTTGCGCCATGATAATTTTCTCATTTAAATTATAATTACTGCATGATGTGTGTCACAGACCTCCACTTAGCTGTAGAGGTCTGATGATGACAGCAGTAACAAAATCGTGATGATGATGGTAGCACTCAGGCTCAAGAAAAGAGGGTGGACACAAGTATGGGATGATGATGACAGATTGACTACATCTCATGGCAGCAGCAAATGCCGATTTAATCAAGCAATAGAATATCACTCCGTGGATTGTCTTTCATTCAATGTCTCCGGGCAGTAGCGTAGCGTACCGGTCAGCTCCGGCCTGTCAACCACCCTCTCCTCTGGCAAGCAAATTTAGATTCTCAGCAGAGTCAAGTCACTAATTATCTGCCCCAGTTTTTCACTCCCAGTCGTACACCCGGTTATTGAAACAATCTACCGTTCTACCACTTCATTGTGTACTCTCACAGTTGAGCTCTCATAAAGGTAGCGGAGTCATTATTAATTATCTGTCATCTCCTTATCATCGCAAGACACAGGCTCACATACCTACGTAAGTAACCAGCGGGACGCGATCCGCTGCCGAATCTCGCATAGCTGTGTTTCGTACGTGAGTATACCGGATTACGAACAACTTCCTTATCCTCTTCGCCAGTGAGTCCGGCTTACAGTATCTTGCAGCCATTGAATTAGGTTTTGTCAAGATGTGTTTAGACAGAACAAACAGCATTAGAATTCGGCTATAGCACATTGCTATTTGCAATGATATCATGCAATAAATCATGTATATACACGGCAATACTTGAACTAAGAGTAAACAGAAATATAGTTTGCATTTCACATTAAAGCAAAACGTACTTAAATGTTCCCAAAACTAAGTCTTGTTTCTTCACAACAGCTGAGAACATGAGTTTAAACATAATTCTGACAATCGAAATGTGTGTTTGGGGGTTATTTCCGATCCAGTTTCTGTTGTGTAATACAGTGTTTTCTTTGATTAATGTTATATTCATCTTTAGCAAGATGCTGTAGTTTTGCTTAGATGGTTGTACCTCTGCAGTATGCTGTGCTCCGCTGCATTCATGTTGTAGTGTTTTTACGTTTTGGATCAATATGGTACACAGTTCTTACTCGCTCAGTTTGGCATTTGCCCCTTTGCTGCTTGGAGTAATCCATTATTAAATCCCTTGATGGCTGAGTTTATGTCTTCCTCGGGTACGTTTGAACACTTTTTTTTAAAAAATGAGTAGGTTTGCTATATGTTGGTAAATGTTCTAATTTGCTTTTGTATAGTTCTGTCTTGGTTATCTAGAATGTGACTTGATTGTGCTATATACTGTGCGGAAAATAGGGCAATGGTCACTCTCACCAAATAATTTTCCCATCCCTCAGTTCCATATTCCGACTACTTCGAGAGTGCAAAATGCCACGTCTCGGATGTAATGTCATTGTCTGGAGTAAATTGTTTGAGGATGATTTGGTTGTTTTGAAGAGTAACAGTACTACACCCGTGCCAATTAGTTATCTCTTCGTTCGGTCCGTCTAGCTGTTTGTGATGTCAGCTTTTGGAGTGCCTTCTTAAATCTCCCACAAGGAAGATGTCACTGAAGACGATGCAAGCTACATTCAGTGGTTTGTCAATGAGACTAGACAGCAGTAAAATTATTTTGTAAATAGGATATTAAAAAAAATACACACAGTATAAATAGATGGCCGAGTACATGTTTTCGGATGATCGTTTACGGGCCACAGCTTCATCATAAATGTAAATTAATCAATAGTTGCAATTTGTCATTTATTTGGTACATTTCATTGGGCTCTCCATGCAATACTATCACACGCACGCACGGAAGCACGCACGCACACAAACACACATACACACACACACACGCGCACACACACACACACACACACACATACACCATCTTCAGAGAAGAGTTTGCACGATTCATGCTGAAGTATGTTTACTTTTAATTCCCATCTTGTCGTGTTAGCTTCGGCGTATCAGTGAAACCAATTGGAAGAACTCACAGTATTTGTATAGCACTGAAGAAATCATCTTTTTTTTGTCTTTTTAATTCACATGCAGCTATAAAATACACAACCCTGGGCCAGGAATTTGTGTACGTTCGTATTTTCTTAATCAAGCAGTCTTCATACATAAGACGTGCTGAACAACAAGAAAACAAAGACAATTGTTGAGGAACCGAAATTACCAGTTTTAGCAACCATCTAATGGCACACTTTGAGAAATCTGTTCTCATACAAAATAGTTTTTAAGCGCATATAATTCTGAGTCTACTTTCTAATGCATCAGACGTATAACCATAGCAACACAGCCACATCCTACACCCACCACCCAATCACCCACACAAACACTCACATACAAACGCTCACCACACCCCCCCCCCCCCCACACACACACACACACACACACACATCTCGGTTGACAGAATTATGTTTAAACTCATGTTCTATTCTGCTATGACGAAACAAGACTCAGTTTTGGGAACATTTAAGTACGTTTTGCTTTAATGGAAACTGCAAACTATATTTCTGTTTACTCTTAGTTCAAGTATTGCCGTGTATATACATGATTTATTGCATGATATCATTGCAAATATCAATGTGCTATAGCCAAATTCTAATGTTGTTTGTTCTGTCTAATTCCATCCTGGCAAAGCCTAATTCAAGGGCTGCAGGATGATGTGAGCCGGACTCCCTGGCGAAGGTGTTAAAGACGTTGTTTGTAATCCGGTATACTCACGTACGAAACACAGCTATGCGAGATTCGGCAGAGGATCGCGTTGCACTGGTTACTTACGTAGGTATGTGAGCCGGTCTTTCAGAAAGCAATGGCAAGCTACTTAACGTAAAACTTGCCAAGACATCAACAGCTGCTGAAAAATGCTGGTGTCGACTGCAATGTAAAGGTTATGCGAAAAAAAGGATACCGTGAGAGATTGTCTTTTTCGACATAATACTCTACCAGCTACAGCGACCATAGATTAATCTTAAGCAGTTTACATATAAAATTTAAAAATGTCAAATATTCACCAAGAAACACAAATGTGATCTACAGGCACTGAAGAGTGAGGAAATAAAAGATAAATTTAACGTAGAGGTAAAGAACAGATTCAATGCATTGTCCGATATGGAAATATTATTTCAAGACGTCAGTGACCAATTGGAAATATTAAAGAAATCAGTCAACCTAGCTGCAGAAAAAACCATCCCAAAAATAAAGATAATAAGACGCAAGAAATATATGACGGAAGGCATCTTAAAACTCACGGAAGTAAGAAGAAATAACAAAAATAACAAGGAAAAATATGAAGAGATACACAGGAAAATTAGGAAGCTATGCAAAGAGGCAAAAAAAAAAACATGGCTTGAGGAAGATTGCAAGGAAATTGAAAACCAACACAACACCCAGGATTACCAAATTAATGCACAAAATAATTAATGACATCACTAACAAAAGAACACACACATCGACGGGTTGCCTAAAAACCAAAGATGGCAAAATCATAATATAAAAAGATCAGATTTTACATGCGTGGTCAGATTATGTGAAAGACCTTTAAGATGATACAAGAGAAAAAAACAATATGATCATCGGAATAATAATGAAGGATTTTGAAGATGGAAGATCAGAATGCTCTTAGCCATATGAAACCTGGCAAGACCCCGGGTACAGATAACATCACAATATAAATGATCAATACATACATACATACATTGGCACCTTGCCGTCTTGACACACGATAGTTTGTGCTTCAAAAAGGCATAATAACTTTTACCCATGGCGGTAGCGAATGTGACTGATAAGGCAAATTCGCGCTGTAAAGGTTCGTTCACAGTGGGTGCATGTGAACACGTGGAAATGATCAATGTCCTAAAAGAATATGGAATAGACCAAGTCACCAGACTGCTGAACGCAATATACGATACTGGAGATTTACCTCCTGAATTATGTAATTCTATATTTATTGCAATCCCGAAAAAATCAGGAGCCTTGGAATGCGATCAACATCGAACAATTAGTATAATGAGCCACATCACGAAGATTTTGCTGAGAATTATCATGCAAAGAGTTAGGAAGAAACTACAGCCCGAAATAGGAGAACATTGTGGGTTTGTAGAAGGCAAGGGCACAGTAAATGCTGTGTATATACTGCCGAACAGTAATTGAACGTTCTATAGAAGTAAACAAAGATCTATATCTTTGCTCTAATGACTAGACAAAGGCTTTTGAGACATGTCGACATCATAAGGATGCTAGAAGTTCTACAAATTGATGGAACAGACATTATACTTGTAAAAAAAAAACGTGTATATACATGATTTATTGCATGATATCATTGCAAATATCAATGTGCTATAGCCAAATTCTAATGTTGTTTGTTCTGTCTAATTCCATCCTGGCAAAGCCTAATTCAAGGGCTGCAGGATGATAATAATGTAGGTCAATATCAGCCTATTAAAAGAGGTATGAGACAGGAATGTGTAATGTCTCCATATCTTTTTTTCCCTGTACAGTGAAACTATTTTCAGAAATATAGAAGATATGGAAGGAATCAACATTGGGGGACGATACATCAATAACATTAGATATGCAGATGATACAGTCTTGACTGCAGACAATGAACAGGACCTGCAAAATTTAGTAGATGCGGTTGCTGCACACAGTGAACAACTAGGGTTAGAACTGAATATTAAGAAGACACAGATTATGGTCATCACTGGGAAGAATGAAATACCATAATGAGATATACGAGTAAATAGGCATACGATGTGAATCGATACAGTTTTCTCGGAGCAGTCATAACATCTGATGGGAGATGCCTTGAAGAGATTAGAACAAGAATTGCCATTGCGAAGGTAGCCTTTTGCAAGATGAAAAACATACTGACCAACAAAAAGATATCAATGGAAACGAGAAAAAGAGTGTTGAAGTGCTACATAGAACCTGTACTTTTGAATGGATGTGAAGCATGGACAATAAGCAGTCAAACTGAAAAACAGCTGATGACTGTGGAAATGTGGTTTCTGAGGAAAATGCAAAGAATACCATGGACAGACAGAACAAAACCAATGAACAAGTCCTTCAAGAAACAAATTAAGCTCGTAAACTGATTAGAGAAATTAGACGTAGACAGTCAAAATTTTTTGGGCATGTTATGAGAAGAAATGGCTTGGAGAACTCGGTGAGGACTGGCAAGATCGAAGGGAAGAGACCAAGGGGAAGACCAAGAAGTAAATACCTGGATGGCTTGGTCACGTGGCATGGTCGAGACAGGAACACGGAGCTGATCTACGACTACGGTGATCAAGTGAGATGGCAGAACATGACCACTGGCACATGATGGATGGACTCTACCAGCTTAGCTGCGTCTCTTATATACGCTGTAAAAAAAAGTAATCTCCTTTGATAGTCAACGATAACTAATAATGTGTTATATCGCCGGAACAAAAACATTTTGTCGATAAATTGTATAACCTTATGTGCACACATACTTACCACCTGATCTATTACTGATTTAGCCATGTCTGGATCAACGTCTAGTATAATTCTTAGCGGTTCTCCCAATGAAGCATTGTAGTGATGTTTTAACAGATTGAAACACGACTTAGCGGTGGTCACTTCATGCGGCTGAATGTCCGGCGACGAATACGTAAATTCATGAAGTAGATCTTGGATTTGTTCAATTCTTGATACAGCTGTTGGAAGAATACAAATAGAATATGCTCCACTAGCTGACATTATGCAATTGAGGCATGCGTTTTAAGTAGTGTGGCTAGATAATGCAATCAATGTAACATTGAATGAAGACCCCGGCTGTAGTCTTAGATATGAGGGGATATACAGAGAAGGGGTGGTAACCAAGTGGCTATCACGTTTACCAGCTGGAACGGTGAGAGTGTTTTCGAATCCTCCTGAGCTAAGGAATGTTGTTTAATGTTCTTGGCTCCCATGTTGACCCAGCCTAAAATAGAAATCGGGAATTTCCATAGGGTTTAATGGTGGCTGGCGTCGTACTGACCATATCAACATCCAGTACGGATTTATCTAAAAATTTGAGAATAGCACCATTTACCCAAAACACGTCAGAGAGTAAACAGGGGCTCTTTATTTGGTTATACAGCTTCAAAACATCACACAAATAGGTCTGTGTCGCGCTACAGTGATATTTCTGTCGTCTCATTGGTTGTAGTTTGAGTAGTCTACACAAGAAGGTCGCTTTTATAAAATACTAGCTGACCCGGCCCGGCTTCGCCCAGTCCTTGGTGGGGAGCATCTCATTTAATTCATATAAGTAGTCATATAAGTTCCCGTTCCCGTTACCGACTGTCTGTCTGTCTGTCTGTTGGTCTGTCTGTCTGTCTGTCTGTCTGTCTGTCTGTCTGACCCGGCCCGGCATTGCCCAGCTCCTGGTGTGGAGCATCTCATTTAATTCATATAAGTAGTCATATAAGTTCCCGTTCCCGACTGTCTATCTGTCTGTCTATCTGTTTGTCTATCTGTCTGCCTGACCCTGCCCGGTTTCGCCCAGTCCCTGGTGGGGAGCATCTCATTTAATTCATATAAGTAGTCATATAAGTTCCCGTTTCCGTTACCGACTGTCTGTCTGTCTGTCTGTCTGTCTGTCTGACCCGGCCCGGCATCGCCCAGCTCCTGGTGTGGAGCATCTCATTTAATTCATATAAGTAGTCATATAAGCTCACGTTCCCGTTCCCGACTATCTATCTGTCTGTCTGTCTGTCTATCTGTCTGTCTATCTGTCTGATCCGGCCCGGCTTCGCCCAGAACCTGACAAGCAATGCCAAGTTGAAAACATGAAATGGAAAACTGAATTATTGAATTCAAGAAATATTCACTATAGTTATATTGTCTGCTGTAGAGTCGAGAATTTTGCAGGATCGTTCACATAATGAGCATGATTTCGTGAAGTATGTACGGTCAGCCTAAAGTAATACAATAATGTAGTCCTCACTTGCCTGTGGCTGATTTCGTTTTAAATAAGACAATTTTAGAGGCAGTAATAGTGATTTATTTCTTCATTAGGTTAACATCAACAATGAGACTCTTGAGTCATTTGCACTCGTAATGACGTGCAGTTTTTATGTAACACTTGCTGAGGCTACTTTAAATAATTTGCAAATAGATAAACTAACTTTGTATTTGAGAAACTTGACATGAAGAATATCATACAAATGTGTTATTTTAAAGTAATAAACTCCTGGAACAGAAAGAGTTATTATTATAGCAGTTTGAAATACAGAAAGTGAAAGCAACAAATAAACTTGCAACTGATACCGGGCATTTGCTGTGAATATACGATGTTATGCACCTATTTTCTAAACACAACTGCACTTGATGTTGTTATTATTGTGCTGGCATGCTGGAAGTACCACATGGACCCCGGCACTTAAATCAACATCTTCTGACAATCATGTTTAGAGGATAATCAATGTTGGATCCAAGTGGTTCAGAGGCAGGGTTCGCCCAGTCCCTGGTGTGGAGCATCTCATTTAATTCTGAGTAGGTCAGAATCCGCTCTGCCTTCAAAATGTTGACGTGAAGATTTTCTTCCTGCAGCTGCTTCTGTATTTGTTGATCAGTAAGCTCCATTTTTAGCCGCTTGACCACCCATCTGACTGTGTTTGAATCAGTGTTTCTGATTCTGGTGTCTTGGTCCTCCTTCCTCTCACAAGTTTTTGTGTTCGTCTGTGGGTAGTCGTCGCTCTTCCTATTGGTAGTTTCATTGACTGTAGGTTCAGATACTTTATTACAGCTTGCATGCAGACTCTCCAAAGGCAGGTTCGTCTTCTTGATAGTCTGGTCGGTTTTCTCACTATGCATCTTGGAAGCTGCTTGTTTCTTTGTGCTATTACGACGTGCCATTTTCCCCCCGTATCAGACTGCTTGAAATGTGTAAGGCGTCTTGGCTTGATAGCGCTGAGAAGTGCTGTCAAGCGAATCGTGTCGATATGATGGCGGAAAACACTAAAGATGCGATGATATTGTTCAACATCTTTTAGATAACTTCTTAAGTATAGAAAGATGAGTTACAATGTTATGCATTATGCATTATTTTTATGTAAACTTTGAAAATATCTAAAAGATTGTATCATTATTTATTATAACTCATATGCCGGTACATAACTATAGACAAAGAGTTTATAAATCATTGAAAACGATACAACAATATGACTATAAGTTATACAACAATGTTATTAAAAGTTATGCCCCTTGAAATAACTTTTTCTAGAGTTAAGTCCCTTAGCTAATGTGTAGTCACGTCATTTTCTTCCCTTTCCCTAGCGTTTTGGTTCGGGGATTCTTTCATCATCATCATCATATATTTACGTACGTATTTTGGGAGGGGGAGGAGGGAGGAGGAGGAAGAAGGAAAAAAAACTATGACAGTTGACAGCTCTGGAATGAAAGTAAGGCGTGTAGAAAATTTCATCTCAATCGGCTGGGCCGTTAGCGAAAAAATAAAGGACATACATATTTACATACATACATATTTACATACATACACTTTGATTTATATATATAGATATGTTGTTGTAGTTGAGAACTCGTTGGGATTGTCGTATAACCTTGTGTGGGTGGTTGTTTCTATGCGCTGGTGTTTAGTCCGCAAATAGAGAAAACATGTGGTGGTCTTGAAGAATATGTTCGACGGTCAGTTTCCTGTCCACACGTGCGCAAGGGTAACTGGGCCATTTTTAGTCTAAGTGACTGTTCAGTCTGTTGTATCCTGTTCTATAACATAAAAGTATCACCTGTTTTGTTTCATCATGGCAGTATACGCTGTCTCATTGTTGCTTGCATTTTTAATAAACTTGATTCATCAAGTCCCTTATTATCATCTGCCCTAACAATGTTCATGTCTCTCCACAAATTTTGGTCTTTAGTGTTCTGGATCAACTCTGCTGATGATATTCCTCGAAGTTACCGTCCCAGTCCATCGACCATTATCTCTGTAGGTCTGCCTCTGCCTCTTTCCCCTCTGATCTTTCCAGTCGTTACAGTGTTGTCTAATCTCCCTCTTCTCATTGCATGACCACAGAATGATGTTTATCTCTTTCTTATATGTGTATATAATCGTCTGCTTTAATTAGCCTCTTCCAGGCAATCGTTATTATTACCATAGAAGCCCACGAACAGACATGTATCAGTAACTACTAAGAAAGCACTTTACAACACAATCTTACTACCAACTCTATGCTACCAATGCCAAACCTGGACAATGACAGAAAAAGAGAAAAGAAAAATCATAACAACAGAAATGAGATTCCTGAGAAGAATACTCAACGTATCAAGAAGAGATAAGATCAGAAATGAAGAAATCAGGACTAAATTAGGGGTTAAAGCAGTACTAGATTTTATTAGAAAGCAGCAAGTCAAATGGTTTGGCCATGCAAGTAGGTTACCAGTCAACAGCATACCACAACAAGCAATGATGTACAGACCAGATGGAAACAGAGGAAGAGGCCGACCACGTAAACGTTGGACGGAGGGAATAGCATAGTCCATGGGAATATCGATATATGAAGCCCATAATCGGGCACTCTCACGAAGTTTATACTTCACCTCGACACCGCAAGGTACAAGAGGAACATGATGAGATGAGATGAGATGAAGCCCACGGTATTTGCAACATTCGTCTGAAGAATAATATCTTCGATGTTTCCAATGTCTTGTTAATGTGTTCACTCAGGCTCCCCATAATTCTACGCAATACAGCAAAACAAGTTCCAAATAACATTTCAATTCTCTCTTTCTGACATTCAGTGATAGTGACTTATTGGATAAGTTACTTTGACATTTTCTGAAATACCGATTTTGCTTCAAATGTTCTGCTTGATTAGCATCGTCTTTCTTTATAAATAGTAATAATTTATTCTAGTTAGTTACGTTGTGCTCCATCATTAGCTAACAACCCTGCTTCATCAATAATGGGTTCTATTTCTGAGTTTATCTCACTTGCAGTTCTTTTGAACCATGGCAGCTTGTCTCTAATGAGAGCTGACAGAAATGATATTCCTCGGTAAGAAATAAAAGTTGCGTGCAGAAGCTAGTTAAGTTACAGTACTCAATACGTGTACAAAGTAACTTGAGCAGAATATTGCAGCTGGCGAGTAGCTGGATCATTTGGTTTATTTGGATAAATCACATCAACCCGCGCACCTGTTCCTTTCAGGCTCCAGTAACAGATTCATTGACAATATTTCGATCCATTCTTCCCTAGGGACAGTTCTTTAATAATTTCACATTCTGCTATTCCCTATTGGATGATATTTATCTCTCCCATTGAATAGATATTTGTTTATTTCCCATTGAACTGGAAAGAGTGATGGGGTAATATTTCCTTTGTGATATGTGGTAACTCGTCCATGTATAGTCTATGCAGCTATTGGGAGCTCAAAGCTGCGTCAGTCCAGCCTGCCTCCCCCCCCCCCCCGACCTAAAAAAAAAATCACTAATATTAGAGACTTCTTTACAGAAATGATATGCCAGGTTGCTTGATTTTTTCCCTTGTTTAATGCCTGTAGACTCCCGTAGAACACACCGTTTGCTCCGTACTCTAGGTCTTAACATTTGTGTATACCTATAACTTTATTTCGTTAGCTCCCCATGATGGAGCTATTTTTATCAGGATGATAAGTTTCCATTTTTCTTTGGCCTCTGTTTTCATGATGTGGGACCTAGATGTAACACATTGCTTAAGTGCACTGAAAAAGTACATCGGAATTTCGTGTCTTTTTCCATGGCTGTGGTACGAAACCTGTCAAGGAACTATAGTTGTATATCTACAACAATTTCTTTGTTACTGTATGATCATTGAGTATTCATTAGTTATTCGATCCGTGTGAAAGAGCAAAGAAAGTTGTTCATCTCATTCTCGTTGTTAAATATAAAGTTACGCGACTAATAGAAAGATCAAGGGAATGCAGGGACGGACCATGAGAAATGATGCTGGATTGATTAATATAAATTATGAATGAACGAACGAACGAACGAACGAACAAACTTTATTTTCAAAGGGTTAAGAATTGGGCACGCAGGCCCGTCTAACATTCTGCCCTTCTATCACTCTCTTCCATACATTATTTCATTCACACATCATTTAAGGCTAACAGAGAACAACAACAATATAAAAGTTATGCATTATAAAGGCATGGGCAAAATACGAACATCAAAACTACACGACACCGTAACATTAGATAATGGTCTGACACTTGTTATTAGCCATGTGGAATATACTGGCCTACCAAAAGGGGACTGGCTGTTATACTAGGGTTTTGTTGTTATTATTATTATCACTATTATTAAGGGGGAAGGTAATCCGTACTGAGATAGTGTTCGAGTAATTTGCGATTATATGAATAGGGATTGGTGATGTCTTTGATTTCTTGTGGAAGATTGTTCCACAGCTGAGCTGCAGAGTACGTTAAGCTTGTTTTGTATAAGTCAATCCTAGGCTTCGGAATGTGTAATATATTTAAACGTTTACTGTGTGTAGCATTATATTTAAACAATGTCCAAAGGTAATTTGGGGCATTCCGATGCAGGATTTTGTGAATTAGTTTAGCTTTATTGAAAAGCAGGCGTTTGCGGAGTGGTAGTAACTGAAGGCGTTTATATAGGCTGGGATTGTCAGATAAATGTTTGCTATAAATTAGACTCATGGCCCGTTTCCGGAGTGAGTAAAGTCGCTTGGTGTTTGAATTAGAACAACCGTCACAGATTGTAGAGCAGTAGTCAAAGTGTGTCTGAATATGAGAAGCATAGAATAGTTTCCTTGTGTCCTCATCAAGGAAGTTTTTAATTTGGGCGAGTTGGTAGACTTTTTTCGCTGTTTGTTTAATGAGCGCTTGAACGTGGGAATTACAGTTTAGGTTTCTGTCAATGATTAGGCCTAATGTTTTGTGCTCAATTACACTTTCTACTGGCATGTTATCGATGTGAAGTTGAAGTGATGTGTGTGAGCTTAGAGTTTGAAGTCTTTGTCTGGTTGTTAATAACATTGATTTTGTTTTAGTGATATTAATTTGCATACGGTTTGTATAGCTCCACCTAACTACATTATTTAATTCTTGTTGTAAAGACGACTCCAGTAAAATACAGTTTTCAGCGTTTGTGTACACTGTCCAGTCGTCTGCAAATAGATCGCAGGACGACGAAAGATGCAAAGGTAGATCGTTAATATATATGGCAAATAATAGAGGGCCAAGAATAGAGCCTTGCGGTACTCCAATATTGAAGGTAGTTGTTTGTAACAGAGATTATGTGATACTACTTGCTTTCTGTTTGATAGAAAAGATGATATTAGAGTGACTACATTAGGGCCAATTTTCATTATCTCAAGTTTTTTAATTAAAATAACATGGTCTATCATATCAAATGCTTTCTTGAAATCAATAAACACAGTTCCACATAGACTGTTGTTGTTTATATTCTGGTGCCAATTTTCTATCATGTTTGTTAGGGCCGTATGGCAAGAATACTTTGGTCGAAATACATGATCGTGTACATGCCGTGCTCCGCTGCATTCATGTTGTAGTGTTTTTACGTTTTGGATCAATATAGTACACAGTTCTTACTCGTGTACCTGCATGAGGCCGATGGTGCTATCTAAATGGTTTGATACGAATTCTGTCCGTATTCCATAGTTATTAGGTTCACGTGTATGATAGACATGACCAATGAAGACACCTATTTTGGAGTGTCTAGTTAGTCGTGCGTCGAAGTACACTTGTTCCTGCAGCGAGGCGCCGTCGTCATTTGGTGTCGACAGGTTCGATCCCGGTCGGTAACTATAGCTTTCAAATTTTATGTTGTCTAGTGCGTCTTCTAGTCTTTAACTCCTTCTTCTCCTTCTGTGAGCGCCAAATAGTACATTGTGTGTTTATTTATGTGATTGTCTTAGTGGCCTCAAAAGTTCCCCCCATTGATTTCTTGGATTGACTAAGACGGTGGCATGTAAGAATATCATCAGTACATTTGATCCAGAACAGCAAAGACCACGATCTGTGGAGGGACGTAGAAGTCTACGCCAGCTGGCAAAGCACTTGTTCATGCTGATGATTTCTTGCCTTTGAGTTTCAATAAGACTGTTTTTAATTCCATAATAAATTATTCTGACAAGAGGTCTATTTCTGACATAGTTTATTTCTTTGCGTTATCTGAATGGTTTGATGAGTATGTCACTTTCCTTGCTCTAGGATTTTTCAAATATGTCTGCATTATTTGTTTGTGTGTTTATGGGCCGGTGTAAAGTGTACCTGCATCTATTAATGTGGTATTCGGTCATTGTAAACTATGTACCTCATTTAATTGCTTTAGCTAATTGTCACATATTTGTTCCGCCTATCTCAAAATTTAGTTTGAAGGTTATTTTCGATCCAGTTTCTGCTGTGTAATACAGTGTTTTCTTTGATTAATGTTATATTCATCTTTAGCAAGATGCTGTAGTTTTGCTTAAATGGTTGTACGTCTGCAGTATGCCGTGCTCCGCTGCATTCATGTTGTAGTGTTTTTACTTTTTGGATCAATATTTTACACAGTTCTTACTCGCTCAGTTTGGCATTTGCCCCTTTTCTGCTTGGAGTAACCCATTATTAAATTCCCCTGATAGCTGTGTTCATGTTGTCCTTTGGTACGTTTGTGTAACGTAATGTACTCCATCTCCACTAGTTTGCGAAATGAACACACAATCGGAAACTTGCATGCACCAGCTTAGACCATTCAGCACCATGGAACATGTATGTGTCATATTTAATATTAGACATGTCAAGTCAAAGTAGACCAGGGCAGCGTTCTAATGCGACAAGCAAATTGGTTTGAGAGGGGCCAGATCGCGTCACATACTGCATCTTGGGATAGCTAGGCCGCCCAAACTGCGCACTTGATTCATGGATAATTGGTAACATGGCGTGTTTCTGTATATTACAGAAATTGTAGTGCCCTCCTCACAGATCTCGGGTAAGACTGTGATTCTGGGATTAATATGATGATTCTAAAAGGGATGGACATGGTAACACAGTGGTTCTCAACCGGTGGGGAATCCTCCCCCCCCCCTCCCAGGGGGGAATTTTAGGGTTTCGGGTGGGGGGGGGGATGAAGACCATTTCAAGATCGCGTTAATACAAGAACCGATTACTTGATATTGTTTTCCCCTTCATACTTTACAGGTATGTACGTCTCATCCTTCTAAAACTCCTTTTATAAGGTAAGTAGACCCACAAATCACGTTTTATGTGGATGTCTAGACTTGTTTTAGTATATGCTATTACATTTACCTTCCATTTTTGCGTATACTGTGTAGGGGTGGGGGATTTTTATGTAGGAAATATGAAAGGGGGGGGGGGGAATGACGTTCTGAAAATATGGTGAATGGGGGCAAGGGCCAAATTTGTAATAGGAAGGGGGGAAATGGCGTTCTGAAAATATGGTGATGGGGGGGGGGGGCACGGACCAAAAAAGGTTGAGAACCACTGAGGTAACACCTGTTGTCCGAGGTATTTGTGTGATTTGTGAAGTCTCTACATACCAAGAAATACTCTCTCCATTTCTGGGAGACCGTCTACAGACCCCGCTTTCAAACCCTGTCGCCATATTGCAACGCCTCGCTTCGTTTTCTGCTGAGACCTAAATCCAGTCTATGATTCTAATGCCATTAATGAATGCATCTAATGCACTTTCATCTTCGATGCTGTAAGAAGTCATTGTATCTATGCCCTTTTATGCATTCTTATAAATGCAATCTGATAGCCCTATTCTCCTGCAAGAGAACTATTTAGGAGACACGTTATTGCCACTCCTGTGCGCTGATAAATGCTCTACTTCTGACACGCAGTATCTCCAAAAACACACAGAGAGTGCGAGAGTGAGGGAATGATTATTTCTTCTCATCTGTTCTTGTTTGTAAGTGGAGTTAGGAGGGATGAAATAGAAATTGCATGTCTGACAGATCTTGCACACAGGACCAGCTTGAAATTCCTTGCTGGGGGGTTAATATTTACGTTCGGTGTTTGCACTGCTTTCTAATAATGAACATAATGCATTCGTAATGAACCTGGTGTCATGTGTGTCCAGAATAGGAGAGATTCAAACCTCTGTCCTACATCTACTGTTGATTGCCAACTGGAAGGGGGACAACCTTTGCGGTCAATTACAGAAGAAGAAGCCGGATTTTAGAGTGAAAAAGAGGGACCTAGGTTCTATGGTTCTTATATATATATATATAAGAATATATATATATTGCCGTCCACCGGGCGCTGGAACGTAAATTATTCCTCCCCACGACGCTTGACGGCAGAAGTGGAAGATGATGATGATGATGATGATGATGATATATATATATATATATATATATATATATATATATATATATATATATATATATATATATAAACACACACACACACACACACACACATATATATATATATATATATATATATATATATATATATATATATATATATATACATATACATATACATATATTGTCAGCGTCTTGCATACACGCAGGTATTCGATCCTTCATACGTACTCAATAAGACATCAGTCGTACGTATGTTCTATACACTTTAATTCAGGAGAATCTGATCATTGTCATGATTACACAAAAGGCGGTGAAATCACTCTACACACAATGCCGCCTAACAAACACTTATTGCACTCAGCCAATTACACAAGCCCTACACACAATTGCTCGCTATCTTCAACTAGCACTCACGAAAAACTGTACACTCGCTCCAGAACAAACAACGATCCTTCCTCTCGAACTGAGTCCCGTTTGACGTTTTCAAACTCATCAGTTCTCTTCGTGGTACTAAGCCACGTGTTCCTCGTGACAACTCGGACTGTCTTAACCATCACGTAATGCGTTAGTCCGCCCGTGTTGTGTTGGGTCGTCTGATGTAGTGCTGTCTGGTCAGTTCAGGACAGCGGCCCGTGAACTTATGTCTCTTACATTGGTTAGGTCTTGTCCTGTCGGTGTCCTATCAGTGACATCTCTGTGTCCCCACTGATGTCCTGTCTCTAACCTCTCTACCGTCCTACAGATGTCGTATCTTATGACATCCCTGTGCCCTTACCCATGTCCTGTGGATCGTTATCTCTACAGTCCTTGACTCTATTCTGCCCCTTGTCCTCTCTATGTCCTGTCTTGATTCCCTCAACACTCTGACACACACACACACACACACACACACACACACACACACACACACAAACACACACATATATATATATATAAGGCAATGTGTATCCGGATGTATTTGATGTGTTCGATAACGGTCCATCCGATTGAGTTGAAATTTTCTACATGTTTTCTATTCATTCCCGTGTAGCCAACTGTCATAGTTTGTTAGTGCACAATCAGCTATTTACTTACTAAAATTTAATATTTAAATTTACATTATCATTTATATACAGCGAGGGGACTTAACTTAAGAAAAGTTATTTCAAGGGGCATAACTTTTAATAGCATTGCTATATATTTTATATATAGATTGTTGCATTGTTTTCAAAGATTTATAAACTCTTTGTCTACAGTTATTTACAGGCATATGAGTTATAATAAATAATTATATAATCTTTAAGGCATTTTCACAGTTTTTATAAAAATAATGCACCTATTTAAATAGTGAACATTTTCTAACTCATCTTTTTATTTTTTTTTTCAACAGCACATTAACTTTTTTTTTAAACATTCTCATATGTATGGCGCGTTACACCCACGTTGGGTATTTATGATGCCCATGTTAAACATTTCCTCAACGAGTTACTTTTCATGCATTTTAATGCTTATTGTTTTTTTGTTATCACAGAATTGCTTCATAAGAGATGTTGAATGAAAGAATGTATGAGGATATAGAGAAGAAGGGCAGAATGCAGGACGGGCCTGCGATGCCCAATTCTTAACCCATTGAAAATAAAGATTTTCGTTCGTTAAAAAAAAGTAATTTTTTTGTGAGATAAAGTTAGTTGCATATCGTTTGCAGCACTCTGCAGTCAACCCACCGCCCACCATTTATTAGCTGTTCGTGATATCTTGGTAAGTTTACTTTAGATAGATCTCTTCCAATCATATTTTCTACTATCAATCTATCTATTCTTCTATTCTATCTATATTCTTAACGGGAACGGGCCGAACATAGACAGACAGACGGACGGAAGGACGGACGGACGGACGGACGGACAGACAGACTGATTGATTGATTGATTGATAGACAGATAGTCTGGAACGGGAGCTTGTATGACTACTTATATGATTTAAATGAGATGCTCCCCACCAGGGACTGGGCGAAGCCGGGCCGGGCCAGCTAGTGTGTGTGTATATATATATACACCCAGTCCCTGGTGGGGAGCATCTCATTTAAATCATATAAGTAGTCATACAAGCTCCCGTTCCAGACTATCTGTCTATCAATCAATCAATCAATCAGTCTGTCTGTCTGTCCGCCCGTCCGTCCGTCCGTCCGTCTGTCTGTCTGTCTATGTTCGGCCCGTTTCCCGTCACTTATTTGTCATGCGTTGTGAAAGGTAATTACAATACCAGTACAATAAAGTCGATTGGCTATGAGTAACATGTGTATATTTTTAATAAATACAATGTATAATATGACAATATGAGCATCAATCAGCAGTACGCTCGCTCGCTGACATAATAGCATCTTAGTTCACACAAACAAGCGTACACGCAGTATCGTACAATAACGCGCTCAAAGTGCTATTAAACACTTTTATCGATTATATAGTTCACTCGCTCTAGCCAACACACGGACACGTCATCTTTCATTCACAGTCCAGTCTCGTCTCCCTAGGTTTCGTCCTGGGTTTAGCATTACGTGGTCTCTGACCGCGGGTCGTCTCAGAGTCCTCGTGTCGTCTTAGGCTAGTCGTGGTATGTAGTGCGGCTCAGGAACGGGATCTCGTTTTGTCCTTCACCTCATGTCAGTCCGTCCGTTACTGACTATTGTCTCACGTAATACAGTCCAAGGGTGAACTGTTCTGTACTGTCCTGTCTATTATTTCCATGTCCTGTCTACTATGTCCTGCCTCTGCTATCTGCCCTCTCTATCATGTTCCCAGGACGCTGACATGCTCCCGCTGCTTTCCCCTGTAGCAATTATCTTATAATACTAAGTGACACGTCGTCAATTGTCCATTATATGGTCATGGTAACTGTCGGTTGTGGTGGTAACTGTCGGTTGTGGTGGAAACTGTCGCTCACAAAGGTCTGATATACTTTCGAAACCTGTACCACCTAGAGTTTCTTTAATGGTACTTTCTCGTTCCGTTGACATACGGAGTCTAAATCTCTGGCACATTTTACTACTGGAAACTTGTGCTGGACCAATGTTAACATTGACTTATGTTATATTGGGGTGACCCTCAAACTGCAGTCCTCTCAAGATACATCCGTGCCCACAGACAAATGGTTTCTTATTAGGAGACTCATCAAGGGAAGTATTATTTCCCGAGGTGCCCGTAAAATGGCTTTTAATTCAACCGCTGGTAGAAGAAATATATACACATTGGTAGTCCTTTCTAGCTTCCGCCTGTTGGCAGGGTTTCTATACAATATCAAGTGTTGTTCTTTAGAGTAACTTATGTCCCCTTGTAACTGTATTGGTGTAGAATTGTTCCCCATCTCACCTATAATCGTGGATGTTTACTTTAATTGTTCGTATGACGCATATGTGTATGCTCTTATAGTAATGTGTGTATTAATTACAAACATATATGTGTGTTCGTACTTGGTGTAGTGCTATTCTTTAAGTGTCATTTGGTTGGTTTTCACTCGTCATAAATCGTTACATATTAATAATTCATGATATAGATTACCAAGCAATGATTCTTAGATATATGTCTATAGGTGTAGTGTACTGTAACATTCATACATAAAAGTGACAAAATAACACGTGTTGCAAATGAAAAATACAATATATAACATTGATTCAAATGTGCTAAAAATTTTGCACATTATCTTTCATTCCCAAATGTTAATACATTCGTACTGTCTTTCACTCCTCTTTCACTCTTGCATTCAATATGTATATTCATATTAAAAATATAATTAAAGTTGAGGCAATAGGTATTATGTTTTAAATGTTAAATTTGGTAAACGATTTCAGTTTCCACAATTAGCATTAGAAAAAAAAATGTCTATTTAAAACAAAAATGTAAGCGAAAAATGTTTAAAATTTAGTTGTAGTTTTCACCTCTTTAGGTAATTAAGTATTTTACATATGTACACTGTTCTTAATGTAACACATAACCGAAAAATTTACACAATGTTGTAGAATTAATGACTAATAGTTCAATTTGCAAGTAATAGTCAAATTCACAATTAATAGTTCAATTCACAAATAATAGTTTACTTAACAAGTAATCAAGTCATAGGCACATAGTCCTTGTGCTGTGTTGGTGGTCACAAAATGTTCTTAATTAACTCTGTTCTAAATGTGTAGCTGTCCTAATGAAAATGAACTACCACTGTTGTAAATGTGTAGCTGTTCTAGCAAACATAAATTAACACTGTTATAAATAAACTAACACTGTTCTGAATCTGTTCTGTTACTGTTTGTGCAACTAATTAAAAGTATCACAGTAGTTAAAATAAGTTGAGGAGGTCTGAAGGTTAGCTGGCTTGTGGGTCCGGTATCCTGGTAAGTAAGTCGGCTAGGATGTTGTCTGCTCATTTGATGTCTCATCTCATCTCATCTCATCATGTTCCTCTTCTACCTTGCGGTGTCGAGGTGAAGTATAAACAAATGTTTTCCCAGTATGACTCAACAGTGATATGCTTCTGTATTGTGTGCAGTCTCTTTTGCTGCCTTCGGTGTTCCAAATTGGGATAATTATGGCGTTTCGCCAGTCTCGTGGTGTCTGTTGTTCTACCCAAACATGGTTGAATAGTCTATGTAGCCAAGCTGTTCCTACTTCTCTTGCTGCTTTAATTAGTTCATTTGGTATTTCATCCTGTCGCGGTGATTTGTTCAATGGTGCTAATCTGATGGCTTCTATAATTTCTTATTTTAGTATGTCTGGTTCTAGTTCTTCGGTGACATCTGTGTAAGTCTTTTGAATTCCTGTGACATCTGATGGGATGTTGAGAAGTTGTTCGAAATACTGCTTCCATCTTATTAGTTTTTTGTTCACTTATTGGTTCTCCATATTCGCTTTTAATTATTTCAGTTGGGTCAAAGGGTTCTCCTATGGTTTGCATTGCACTTATGTTTTGTAGAATTTTCTAGTTGCCTCCTTGTAGTTTGTATTTAGAGTTTCTCTATACTCTTCCCAGTCTTTTTGTTTTTCCCTCTTTACTATTCTACTCACATGTCTTATCGCTATTCTATATTCTATGTAATCACATTCCTGTTTGCTCTTCAGCCAATTTGTATATTTTTCCTTTTTGTCTTTTACCGCTTTCTTTACTTCTGCGTTCCACAAACTTGTTATTTTCTTTATCCGTGTATTGCGTTTTTTCGTGGTTCCACGTGTTATTTTTGCAGTATTTAAAATGCTTGATTTGAACATCTACCATTCTTCTTCCATTGTTTTTCTTTCTGTAGTTAATTTTACAAAGAGTTTAGTTAGTTCTTTCTCATAATTTTCCCTTACTGCCTCGTCTTTAAGATTTTTTAAGTTTAGTGAATTGCATGGCATGTTTTTTTCCTGCTCTTTGTTTTCTTACTCTGATGGTTCTTATTGTGGCAACGACTGCTTTATGATCTGTGTTTATACTGAAATTAGGCACTGCCCTTGCATCTAATATATTTCTCTTTCTGTTATTTCTTGTTAATATAAAATCAATTTGGCTTTTAGTATCTAGATGGTTCCATTTATACCAGGTGTATACATGTGAATCTTTATGTTTATAGAATGTGTTTGTTATATAGAGGTCGTGTTGGCTGCAAAGCTCCATCAGCCTACTTCCGTTACCATTCCTTTCATTATGCTGATGTCCAAATGCTCCCAGATGTTTATCTATGCCCACTCTGTTATATCCCAGTCTTGCATTGAAGTATCCCATAATTATGATGTTGTCCTGCTTATCTATTTTATTTAGCACGTCATGTATGTCTTCGTAGAAGACCTCGCATTCTTGCTCATTGTTGTTTGCATTACATGGTGCGTATATTTGTACATATGTTGTAATTGTTTGTTCTTTTATTATCACTGTTATGATTCTTTCTGATATATATTTTATTTCTAGTATTCTTCTTGCTAGCCGTGGTGTGGTGACGTTTCCCACACCATGTCTTGCCCTTTCTTGCTATTCTACTATAGAGTAACCAAACTACTGCGGTGGAGCTCTTTTCAACCTTTCCCCTTTGTTCTGATGTCCGCTATTCCCATCAGTCCAATTTTCTTCTCTGCCATTGCTCATTTGATGTGACTGATAGAAAAGGAGTAGTCATGAAGGAGCAAGGCCCATCGTTCTATCCTATTGTTTCTGGGCTTGTCTTTCTGAATGACTAGTAGTGGAGAATTATCGCTCTGTACAAATAAATGCGTGCCTTGAAGGAATTTGGCTAACTTAGTGACGCTGTATACAAGCGCTAAACATTCCAGTTCAGCGATGCTTCATCTTGATTCAGCTGACGTTTACTTCCTTCTGACATACGGTTACTGGGTGATCTACGCAATCGTGGTGCAGGATCAGGACTGAGGCAATGGATGTTGTACTCGTGTCTGTCCTATGAATAAAAGGTAATTCTATGTCAGGCAATCTAAGAATCGGTGAATTCGAGAAAACAGTCTAAATACTTTTCAGTGCGTTCTCTAAACAGGCACTTTTGACAATGATGTTCGGTTGTGATTGCAACAATAAATTAGAAAATACATTTGTCAACTCAGAAAGATTAGGTTTGCATTTATCATAATAATTAGTTAGTTAGTTAGTTAGCCGACATATCCTTCTCATTGCACATCGAAACATTTAGTCCATAAGTGCTCGGATCCCCTCCTCAGTAAATCCCGTAGCGTGTAGCGGCTAACGACACAAGTTCTGTGTTGGTTTATCAATCTTCTTTGGCTTCCTGCATAGTGTTCTTGTTTGGCCACCTCTCTTTTAATTTGCTGTTCTCGCAGTCTGGCCATGGTTGTAGATTCACAGTCATCACTTGGTTCACGCAAAAATCTTACTAGTCGTAGCGCATTCAGAATGTCAGCCTGGTCCATGGCTCGTCCGCCCTCCACCATAGCCTCACCTGCGAGCTTGTCAGCCCGCTCATTTCCTTGTACTCCGCATGCCCCGGCACGAAGATGAAACTAATCTTTGCCAGCCGAGATTGCTCCAGAGACAGTAACCATTCTCTTCGGATCAACTCCGCCTCTATCTTCTTGATCATATTCATTGAGTCGCTAAGGAAACATAAATTAAGGAAACCATAAACCATACCATGATAATTTATAAGTCCCAATAGACTTCTGACTTGCTTTTTCGTAGTTGGTTCAGTCAGGTTCAAAATTTTAGAGACAATTCTGTCATCAGTAAATAGTTTGCCTTTTGAAATCTTGTGGCTCACGGAATTATATTTCGTTGAATGTAATCTCAAATTTACTAGGTCTTATAGTGAGTCCAAATTGTCTGATCTTCTCAAATATCAGTCTTAGTGTCGCTACGTAAGTTGTCATGTCGTTAGTATATATGCATAGATCGTCAATGCACGTCTGAAAGTTAGGTACAGCATGCAGTAACAGTCGTGTCAGTCGAACAAATGTGGCCGGAGAGGTGACTTAACCAAACGGAAGAAATCGCCACTCATAAAGACCTAAAGAAGTGGAGAAGACTGTCAGATGGATCGAGTCCTCGTCCATTGGTATCTGCCAATACCCTTTTGTTAAGTCTAGTTTAGAAAACAAAAATGTTGACTTTGCCACGTTGATAATTAAATCTTCACAGTTTGGAATTGGTTCTGCGTCTAATTTTGTTAACAAGATTACGTTCTTTAGCCCATACAATTTACTGATTGCCGTCGATCTCGTGTCAGTCGTCAGTCACTCCAAGCTAGGACACAGATTCAGATATGTACCCTTAATATTATTGTCATGTGATGTGTTTCATGTAGTATTGTGTTGGTTTGTGTTTGTCTGTTCTGTGCTGACGAAGGCTTGGGCCGCAACGTCCAGCTTGTTTCTTGTAATCGTGCTTTAGTAAAGCTCACAATCTACTTCTTTTTTTTTTTTTTTTTTTTTTTTTTGTAATTCATTCATTGTCTAATTCTGTTATGGCGTTGAGTTTTCTGTAGTCGATACACAGACGATCCGTTGCGTCCTTTTTCTTAACGAGGTCGATAGGTGAAGACTATTCTGATTGAGATTTCTGATTATCCCATGTCTTTCTAAGTCGAGAATTTCTTTGTCGAGTCCGTCCCTATAGTGCAAAGGAATAGCATAAGGTTTGCACTTGATAGGCGTGGAGTCTGTCACAGCAATGCGATGTTGTATTCTGTCTGTTTTTCCAGGCCTGCCGGAAAAGATAGTACTCTATTCTTTCATTAGTTCTGTCACTTCATGTCTCTGTGCGTTGGTAAGGTTGCTAAAGGTCTTAATGTCGCGTATCGTTCCTATGTTGTCGACTGTTGGAACGGGTAGTTCAATCTGGTCTGTGTCTGTTTGGTTAACAAGTGTCGTTGTAGCTGTTAGTCAACTGTGTTGTCTCCGTCTCTGCTGTAGTATAGTTTTAGCATGTTAATAAGGAAAATTTTGTGTTTTCCATTCAAAAAGATTTCATTGTCAACATTAGATATCTGTCTAATAATTTTGAATGGCCCTTGCCAAGAAGTAGACAAAAGATCTTTTTGACTGGTAACAAAAGTAGGACATCTTGTCCAGGTTGCAGTAGCAAAGTTTTGGTACCCTTATTTGCATACAGTCGGTACATATGACCGCTTTCTTGTAACCTTAGTTTAGCTATAGTAAACGCTTTCATGTTCTTGTCACGGGTATTCGTTACCATGTTATAAGGTGATGTGGTTGCTTGATCATTGACGGTACATGTCAGTAACTCGTTGTAAATATGTTGTAAATAGTGAGTGGTCCTCGTGGATTAGCGCCGTAAACTAACTGAAAGGGAGAGAAACCCGTACTAGCTTGTGGTACTTCCCTATAAGCAAATAACACAGCATGGAGTAATGTATCCCAGTCTGCTGGATTTTCTTATGTTATTTTGGCGAGTATATGTTTCAAATCGCCATTTATTTTATCTGAAACTTTATTTGACAACGGTCGATCTGGCGAGGTGAAGCATTGCATAATGTCTAATAATTTTGTTTCAGTCTGAGTAGAGGCCGCTATGAATTGCATCCCTCTACCAGATAAACACCAAGGGGAAGACCGAGAAGTAAATACTTGGATCGCTTGACCACGTGGCATGGTCGAGACAGGAACACAAATCTGATCCACGACTCTAGTGATAGAGTGAGATTGCAGAACATGACTTCCCACGCTTATCTGCATAGCACATGATGGATGGATGTATAGATGGATCAGATAAACTAATTTCGGGAAAACCGATACGCGCAAAAATCTGGAAAAAACACGTCGGTAACATCTTTGGATGTGATGGTTTTTAACTGTATGGCTTCCGACTACCTAGTGCAACAAACTACCATGGTAAGAATAAATCTATTTCGCTTGTGTGTAACGTGGCTTAAAGGTTCTACCACGTCAACGGCAGCCGTCTATAATGGTTTTGAGGCTATTTGAGTTGGTTGAACCTCGGCGCTAGGGTGCTTTCCTTTTTTTTAAAACCAGTTTCTGGGATATTATACATGACTGGCAGTATTTTTAAATTATACTACACAATTTCGGCCAATAAAATTGTGTCAAAACTCTGGCTCTAGTTTGCCATGTGCCCAGCGAATGGTGAGTCATGGGCGATTTTTTGTACTTTCTGGTGGTACTGTTTGGGTAAAACCGTATGTTGTACCACATTATTGTTTCTGTTATAGAATCTGGTTAAGATTCCATTATTCAATTTAAAATACCATGAAGCGTTCTTTGCTTTCTTCGGTTTTGCACCTTTGAGCTTAAAATAGTTGGATAAAGCTGGATCTGCGCGTTTCGCTTGCATAAACTCTTCTGTAGTTTTGGTGTTCATTGCACCGCTTAGTGCTATTATTTGCAGCTACTCTGTTTGGTAGTCGTTCTGCTGTTTTGCTGCAGTGGATCTTGTGACTGCATTAGCCTGTAAGTGTTCTTGTTCCTAGGCTTTTATGAGGTCTTCAGAACAATTTCTCACTTCTGGTAAAGTTCCTACAATTAAATCACAACAGGGTTGATTTAGCACTGCACAAATGATGTTGCCTCGGGAGTCTCTGTGGCGAAGTGGTCAAGCCGCTTGACTCGTGCTCCGAAGGTTGTGGGTTCGATTCCGAGCCGCGTCCTTCGGTTTACGTGTTAAATGTTTCAGAGACTCGTGTGGGTCGTTGCCAAAAGCTACGGAGTTCGTTCGTTGTGCGACGCTTTCCATGCTGCGGAAAGAGACCGAGCCATATGGGATAACACCCAATGCAATGAAGTCGACCCTGTCGACTTTTAAGCGACTTTTTAAATGATGTTGCCTGTGGTAAAAGGCGTTTTGGTATGTGCTACAACCAACGGGTATTTTTCAATGTTGCCTGCAAATGTGCGGCTTGTTACAAATTTGCCTGTGTAATCATCTTTGTTTATGAATGCTTTACTCACACCTGTCAAAGTCGACCCGGAATCACGGAGGATGTTACAGGGTGTGTTGTTTATAAACCCTTTATGAAAATGAAGTTTCCCTTTTGTGGAAATGACAGCATTAACATTTTTATATGTGGATGGTATAGCATGGGAAGCTTAATTTTACCTTTTGGTAGACCAGTATATTCCACATAGTTAATAAAAGTGTCACACCATTATCTAATATTAATGAGTCGCGTATTATTGATATTCGCATTTTGCCCATGCCTTTATAATGCATATCTTTTATATTGTTGCTGTTTTCTGTTAGCTTTGAATGATGTATGAATGAAATAATATATGAAAGAGAGTAATAGAAGGGCAGAATGTTAGACGATCCTGCGTGCCCAATTCTTAACCCTTTGAAAATAAAGTTTGTTCGTTCGTTCCTCCATTCTCCAGATTTTTTCCAGTTGCATTAAATGTTAAATTTAATATACTGCTTCCATTCATTTACTTGTGACGTCATTATGGCTCAAACATGTGTTTAGTTAAGTGATTAGTTAACACATTGTTTTGAACGTATGAGAACGCCATGAGGCTGAGTAAACACACACGGGCAGCTTAATCTACTGATCCCAAGGTAAATTCCCATGTTCCCATTGTCAATCCAGGAGAACTCTTTTGCATCTAATTTATTATTATACCCTTTGACCTAATTGGGAAAATGGATACAGTTGGGGGGTTCTTGAGCTAAACTTGGTTCTCATGGGAGGGACAGAATTGAGTGTGGTTTCCTTCAGATATCCGGGAGTCCCCAAGACCTCCAGAGTCCTTTCGTGTCACCTCAACCTTTAGTGACATTCCCACACTATTGGAAAGCAGTCCCATCACTCTATCCCTCCTTGGTACGGGGGATGCACTTGTGGGTACAGCTTCTTTCCACCCAGCACCTCACAGCTTGAACACTTTTTTTTATGAGTAGGTTTGCCATATGTTGGTAAATGTTCTAATTTGCTTTTGTATAGTTCTGTCTTGGTTATCTAGAATGTGTCTTTGTTGTGCTATTTACTGTGAGGAAAATAGGGCAATGGTCACTCTCACCAAATAATTTTCCCATCCCTCAGTTCCATATTCCGGCTACTTCGAGAGTGCAAAATGCCACGTCTCGGATGTAATGTCATTGTCTGTAGTAAATTGTTTGAGGATGATTTGGTTGTTTTGAAGAGTAACAGTACTACAACCGTGCCAATTAGTTATCTCTTCGTTCGGTCCGTCTAGCTCTTTGTGATGTCAGCTTTTCTTAAATCTCCTACACGGAAGATGTCACTGAAGACGATGCAAGCCACATTCAGTGGTTTGTCACTGAGACTTGGTATTATGCAGCTACGGTGTGTGACTTGATCCTACAGCTGTTAGAGTATTCACGAGTGTTCGTATACTGCATTCCTCCTCTATCTTCTATATCCACTCTGACACATCAACATAACTTTAAAGGTTTTCCTTCCTATTGGTGAGCGTTTTGTTTTGAACACACCGTAATTTATTTTCCACTAGCTGACCCAGCCCGGCTTCGCCATGGCCTTTGCGGGTATCTATCTATCTATCTATCTATCTATCTATCTATCTATCTATCTATCTATCTATCTATCTATCTATCTATCTATCTATCTATCTATCTATCTATCTATCTATCTATCTATCTATCTATCTATCTGTCTGTCTGTCTGTCTGTCTGTCTGTCTGTCTGTCTGTCTGTCTGTCTGTCTGTCTGTCTGTCTGCCCCGGCCCGGCCCGGTTTTGTCCAGCTCCTGGTGGGGAGCATCTCATTTAATTCATATAAGTAGTCATATAAGCTCCCGTTCCCGTTCCCGACTATCTGTCTGTCTGTCTATCTGTCTGTCTGACCCGGCCCGGCTTCGCCCATCCTGGTGGGGAGCATCTAATTTAATTCATATAAGTAGTCATATAAGCTCCCGTTCCCGTTCCCGTTCCCGATCCCGACTATATGTCTGTCTGTCTGTCTGTCTGTCTGTCTGTGTTCTGCCCGTGCCTGTTAAAAATATAGATAGAATAGAAGAACAGATAGATTGATAGTAGAAAATATGATTGGAAGAGATATATCTGAAGTAAACTTACCAAGATATCACGAACAGCCAATAAATGGTGGGCGGTGGGTTGACTGCAGAGTACTGCCAACGATATGCAACTAACTTTATCTCACAAAAAATTACTTTTTTTTAACGAACGAAAATCTTTATTTTCAAAGGGTTAAGAATTGGGCACGCAGGCCCGTCCTACATTCTGCCCTTCTTCTCTATATCCTCTCATACATTCTTATGAAGCAATTCTTTGACAACAAAAGAACAATAAGCATTAAAATGCATGAAAAGTAACTCGCTGAGGCAATGTTTAAAATGGGAATCACAAATACCCAACGTGGGTTTAACGCGAAATACATATGAGAATGTTAAAAAAAAATTAAATGTGCTGTTGAAGAGAAATAAAAAGATGGGTTAGAAAATTTCACTATTTAAACAGATGCATTAATTTTATGAAAACTTTGAAAACACCTTATAGATTTTATCATTACATATTATAACACATATGCCTGTAAATAACTGTAGAAAAAACATTTTATAAAGCTTTGATAACAATGCAACAATCTATATATAAAATATATAGTAATATTATTAAAAGTTATGCCCCTTGAAATAACTTTTCTTAAGTTAAGTCCCCTCGCTACATAGAAATGATAATGCAAATTTAAATATTAAATTTTAGTAAGTAAATAGCTGATTGTACACTAAAAAACTATGACAGTTGTCTGCACGGGAATAAAAATAAGACGTGTAGAAAAGTTAATCTCAATCGGATGGACCGTTCGCGAACGCATAAAGAACGGACACACATACATACACCGTGTTTTATATATATATATATATATATATATATATATATATATATATATATATATACATATATATATATATATATATATATATATATATATATATATATATATATAGATGTAGGGTATTGTCTAATGCTGTCAGTTTGGTACTGATACTTTCAGCATTCAAATGCAAAATAATCAGAAAAGGTTTTGTCATGATGGGTTTACCAAAAACCCTTCTACTTACTAGGTCTACATGTTAGATTTTTGGGAACATCATGTAGAAAACCATGATTTCATTAAGTCTCCTAATTTGTATTTCAATGAGACAGGAAGAGGGGGGGGGAGGGGGGGGGGGGTGATAATGTGTATTATGATGACGGCATTGATTGCGTTGTCATAAAATTGTGTGTGAGATTAAGAGTAGTATGGTTCGCTCCGGTCCTGGTAACTCTGACTTAACCACTCTTTTCTAGACAATGTATGCTCATAGTTCTTCCTAATAACTGCAGGGATGGCATCTTTGTTGATTTATCAATTTGCTTCATTTTTATTCAATCTCTATACCTTTAAATGCTGAAGTCGGACATATGCCCACATATGGTATGAATAAATTATACGACTGTGATTATGGTTTCTTTCATCTTTCATGTTAGTGTAAATTTTAATGACCTATGAGTGTATTTGTAAAGACAGCAGGCACCGAGAAGTATTCGAATCATGGACTTTTAGAAGTTAAAATATGGCTACGTGCGTTAAATTCTGGCAGTTAACACATCTCACAGCTCCAGCAGGTTCCTGTGATAACTAACAGTAAGTACACTCAGTTCAATAGGATCAAATGTTCCCAGTTTAATAGATGTCATCATGTCACAATCGATTTCATGAAAGTGGTAGATCAGACGCGGATGTTGAATGTGGACATGTCAGGAGTGTAACTAACCATGTGTCCATGATAATGGCATTATCCCCATATGCCTTAAGTGAATGTATCCCTTTAGGTCTTAAGTGAAGACTATTACCGCCACATAAGAACGGTGTTCTAATATTTAAAAATCCATAGCAAAGGTGAAAATAATCCATATGTTTTCATATCTAGCATAGCCTCCTCGATGATCGACCTCTACATACAGGAAATAATACGGTAATCGAGATGTCAAATACATTCTGTGCATCAATAACCGGGTGGAAAGTATTGAATTCACTGAGCGTGTAATCTGCCGAGAGCGCTCCGATAAACACAATCAGACGCCATTATGACGTACATCAAAACGCGGATTTCCATTATATGCGATAGAACCAAGCAGAAATGTCAAATATTGGTTAATTAGCATAAATACATACAGAAAAAAGATACCCACACGCACACACACAATGTGCAAACTACCAGCTATTTGAGATTGACTTTTGGTCAATAACACTTGCCTGCCGGCAGTCTCGTAACATGTTCAAACATTAAGGTGGGGATGTTAATTTAATTGGTTCTGGATTTCAAGATGGCACCTAGTGATATGAGTACCAGAAAATATTCAGGGAAGTAAAGACAGGAGCGTATATTGACTAAGTAATCCATTTAGTATCGAATGGCCATTAAAATATGAAGCCGGTACTACATACTCAATACTCCGCGTGGCGCGAAGAGGCGTTCGTTACTTTCCTTTACTTGCAAGATCTACAATTTAACACACACACACACACACATACACACACACACACACACACACACACACAAAAGACACTCACACACATACACACACTCAAATGGCTTGCTAGAAACATATCGTGACCAATAAATATGCTAAGATATCTAGAAGAAAATTAATGTGGTGCTTCTACTAACAATGCTTATATTCTATGGGAGAGGTATAAAAAATAGCATGGAATATCATCTATGATCAACAGCTAAAAAGAAACGTCTAAGTTAGGCAAAATAAAACGCCAAGCTCAACGTATTATATCAGACACATCAAAAAGAACATCAGTGGAAGCCATCCATCATGTGCCATGCCGATAAATGTGGGCGGTCATGTTCTGTCATCTCACTCGATCACCAGAGTCGTGGATCAGCTCCGTGTTTCTTCTCGACCATGCCATGTGGTATTCAATTCTCGGTCTTCCCCTTGGTCTCTTCCCTTCGATCTTGCCAGTCGTCACCAAGTTCTCCAAGTCATTTCTTCTCATAACATGCCCAAAATATTTTGACTGTCTACGACTCTACGTCTAATGACTCTAATCAGTTTACGATCTTTATTTGTTTCTTGAAGGACTTGTTCAAGAAGCAATAAAGCAGATATGGCAATCATGAGCTGTTATGAGATCTACGAAGGGAGTCGTTATGCTGAAGATCATTGCAGCAATGGACATGGAGTAAAGAATGCTGTTAATACTCTACCTACATCTGATTCTCTCAATAATTGCGTAAGTATTGGGAGAGAAGACCAGGAGAACTATTAATCAGATAGCGGCGAACGATTAGTAGTATGCCTCTTCGTTGAACGAGGGGACGGAGCACGTGTGGGAATGTCCTGAGTGCAGTGATGTCGGTTATTAGCTCAACTCAACTCAACTCATTCCGTTTAATCTAATAACACAAGTTTTAAAAAAATGTGTTGCATATCCTTTACAGGACGTAGCAGGCAACTCTAGCAATTTTTGACTATTTGTGATTCCTGCAAAGGACATGCTACTGAATGAATGAATGAATGAATGAATGAATGAATGAGCACGTTTACGTTCAGTAGTTAATAACAAAAGTACTAGATATACATTACATTGTCAAAGTAATCACAAAATGCATATGCTCTTAGTATATACAACATTGAAACAGACACACACAAATCAGCTGCAAGCTCAAATAACGCAAAAAGTAAATTTACAACGATATGCTATTTCATATTAGATCTGAGGGATAAAATAATCATAAATTAATATCCATAAATAAAAAGTACACCTATTATCTGGCCATAGCGATAACAAAAATCAGCAATTGACTACCTTTTAGCTTCTACACCAACGTAAGGTATCAATTCCAGAAATAATAAAAGATGAAGTCACATACAACAAATATCAAGTACAGTATTACTATTTACACGGATGGTTTCAAAAAAAAAAAAAATGTTAATACGTTCAGAATAAGAATATACATGGGTAAGTAAAGAAAACATATGCTTGTTATACTTAATGTACTAAAAACGGTTTACGATGACACTCCCCATAAGCTTGTGATATTGCTAAACGGTAGCTAACAAAGAGGCAAAGAAAGGCAGAATAAATCGTACAACATATGTGGTAAAGATTACATTAAAACAACAATTGAGTAATTTATTAAAGAAGAAACACTAATGTGGAATTAAGACAATATTAACATGTCAGATAACAGGTGAACCTAAAGTAAATGGCAATAAAACCTTACAGACCCCACCACGTGTAACGTCTTAAGTGACTAAGTAGTTAAATAACTATAAAAGAAGCATATGTGCTGAATATCAGAAACGTATGAAATACAACATCTTGTACATAAGTGCAAGTACCACTAATTGCATATACGGGCAACTATTATAATCCTAGGGTAATGGAAAAAATGCTAAAATGGATCACCCTAAAGAATTAAAACCAAAATATAAGCAATAATCACGTACACAACAATTCTTATACAAGGGATCACCAAATCCGAGTAAATATTTATTATGTAAGTAACTTTTTAAAAAGTAGTAAATATACTGACATATAGCTGGCAGGGATGAATACAGTATAAAATGAATATAAAATTTGTCTTAAATACATTATTGTGAAATATACATAACATGAAATGGCAAAAGTATAACTAAAAAGCATTATTTTTCGAAGAAAAGAAAAAAAAATTAACATCGCATAACCCGCGTACAATTAATATGCATATGACACAGTTTGATAGGTGAAAACCAAAATTAAAAAAAAAAAAAACAGCAACAATTGCAGGGCATATTAGTAGTCAAAAGTTAGTTGCATATCCTTTACAGGAAGTAGCAGTCAATCCCAGAATTTTATGGATATTCGTGATTCCTGGGCAATTTTACGTTCAGTAGTTTGCCATTGCTTTCTGAATGACCGGTATTAATACCATTTCTCATCTCATCTCATCTCATCATTTTCCTCTTGTACCTTACGGTGTCGAGGTGAAGTATAAACTTCGTGAGAGTTCCCGATTATGGGCTTCATATATCGATATTCCCATGGACTCTGCTATTCCCTCCGTCCAACGTTTACGTGGTCGGCCTCTTCCTCTGTTTCCATCTGGTCTGTACATCATTGCTTCTTGTGGTATGTTGTTGACTGGTAACCTACTTGCATGGCCAAACCATTTGACTTGCTGCTTTCTAATAAAATATAGTGCTGCTTTAACCCTCACTTTAGTCCTGATTTCTTCATTTCTGATCTTATCTCTTCTTGATACGTTGAGTATTCTTCTCAGGAACCTAATTTCTGTTGTTATGATTTTTCTTTTCTCTTTTTCTGTCATTGTCCAGGTTTGGCATTGGTAGCATAGAGTTGGTAGGAAGATTGTGTTGAAAAGTGCTTTCTTAGTAGTTACTGATACACGTTTGTTCTTTAGTATTGGTGCCATTTGTCCAATGAGTTGGTTTTCCTTATTGCACCTATTTTCGATCTCGTCTTCTGATCTGCCATTTGATGATATTATACTTCCCAGGTACTTGAAACTCTTCACTTGTTTCAAGGGATGTTCGTTTAGGTGAATTGTTGTTTGTTCTTCTTTAGTTATAGTCATTACCTCTGTTTTGATTGTGCTAATTTTCATGCTATGTTCCCTACACATTTCGTTTAGACTATTCATGTGGTCTTGTAATTCAGCTTCTGATTTTGCTATTAGTACTTGGTCGTCCACAAACAGGAGTTCTCAAATCGTTAGATTTGCAGATGGTTCTTCTTCTGTGTTCTCGTCATGTGGTATTCTTGCTATCTCTGCTTGGCTGGTTTCTTTACATATGTTGTCTATATATGTTATGAACAAGAGAGGGGACAGGACGCAACCTTGTCGTACTCCGGATCTTAGGGTGAAGGGTTCTGAGTGTCCTCCAGTTGTTGTATAAACTTCTACATAGGTTTGTTAGATGTGTACTCACTCCATATTGTTTAAGGATTTGCCACAACTTGTTTCTATCTACTCTATCGAATGCCTTTTCTTGGTCGACAAAGGCTAAGTAGAGTGTTTCATTGAATTCGATTGATTTTTCTATAAGTTGTCTAAGAGCAAAAATTGCATCTGTGCATCCTTTGTTTCTCCTAAATTCAAGTTGTGTTTCGCTTAGCTGGGGTTCTAGAGTAGTTCGTAATCTTTTTTCAAGAATTTTGCAAAATATTTTCCCAGTATGACTCAACAGTGAAATGCCTCTGTGTTGTGTGCAGTCTCTTTTGCTGCCTTTGTTTTTCTAAATTGGGATAATTATGGCATTTCCCCAATCTCGTGGTGTCTGTTGTTCTACCCAAACATGGGTACATTTCATTTAAAAAAAAAAAACCAACGTAGGATGGTTTGCTGCCAAATCGCTCACAGCTGTGTTTCGAACGCGGGCATGTGGGTTTACAAACTGCGTCTGTAACCTCTTCACCACAGAGCCAGCATTTTAGTAGTAGAGAGTGCAAAATCATCATCATCATCAAGTGCCGTGCCGGCTGGCGTAGGCGTTCATGGCTCTCCATAGATCTCGGTCTTTGGTTTTCTGGATCAACTCTGCTGCTGATATTCCTCCATGCCACCGTCTCAATCCATCCAGCATCACTTCTCTTGGTCTACCTCTGCCTCTCTTCCCCTCGATCTTTCCAGTTGTTACGATGTTCTCCAATGCCTCTCTTCTCATCACATGACCGAGGAAAGCTGTTTGTCTCTGTCTTAATGTTGTATATAATGTTTTAGTTTCATTAGCCTGTTTCAGGCAGTCATCGTTAGTTACTCTGGCAGTCCAAGGAATTCGCAACATTCGTCTCAGGAACCACATCTCTGTTGCTTCTAATTTCTTCTTAATTTGTTCATTTACATTCCAAGATTCACTGCCATACAGCAAAACTGGTTCTACATAGCATTTCAGCACTCTCTTTCTTACATTCAGTGATAGTGACTTATTGCATAAGATACTCTTCATTTTCTGAAATGCGGCTTTTGCCTGCCCTATTCTGCTCCTAATCTCTGTGGTATATCTTCCATCTGATGTTATAAATGCCCCTAGGTATCTAAAATTATCAACTTGGTTAAGGATTTTCCCTTATATTTCTATGTCACATTTTGGTATCACCATTTTCTTTGATATTACCATTGTTACTGTTTTCTTGATATTCAAGGAGAGTCCTTTCCTTGCACTCTCTGTTACTACAACGTCTAATAATTGTTGTAGGTCTGTTTAATTATCCGCCACCAATACTGTGTCATCTGCATAGCGTATATTATTTATATTATAACCTCCAACTAGTATTCCTGGCATCTCTTTGATCTCTCTCATTATTACTTCGCTGCGGTCTCTGTGGCTGAAGGGCTTGCGAACGCGGTTTGTGAGCCCGTATACCCGGGTTCGAAACACGGCGGTGCTGGTATTTTCGAAAAAGGTATAGAGGCCGGTCGTTCAGAAAGCAATGGCAAACTACTGAACGTAACACTTGCCTAGTACATCAACAGCAGCTGAAAATGCTGGTGTTGACTGCAACGTCCCGTAAGGGATACGCAACACAAAATACAGGGAGAAAAGATCTGGTGACAAGACACACCCTTGTCGTACTCCTAGCTTTATCTGTTCGTAACTACCCTCTTTATTTCCCATTTTAATTGCTGCTACTTGGTTCCAGTAAATATTCTTTATTATTCTTAAATCTTTTCCATCAGTGTTGATATCTTCCAACATTTTAATCAGTTCATCATGTTTTACTTTATCAAATGCCTTAGTATAATCTATGAAGCATAAATATATGTCTCTCTGTTTCTCTATTGACCTTTCTATTAGTGTCCGTAATGTATAAATTGCATTGTTTGTGCCCTTTCCTTCCATAAATCCATACTGTTATTCACTAATTTCCATTTTTATTTTCTTTTTGGTTCTTCTCATTATGATTCTGAGTAGAAGCTTAGTGATATGGTTTATAAGGTTAATTGTACGAAAATCTTCACAATCAATTGCTCTTGGTCTTTTTGGTATAGCTATAAATACAGATTTCAGCATATCACTGGGTAAATCTTGTTCAAAATAAGAGTGCAAAATAAGAGTGCAAAATAAGAAAACATAAACAATGGTTATATCAAAGCAAACATATAACACCAACATGATTTATCAGTTCAACTGTTGCATTCATCTACACTACCAACGAATTACTTACCGTCAGCGGAATCATAGAAATAATACATCTTGTCCCAGGAGTACTCGCCGTGAATCATGGCAACGATGGTTTTGGTAAGGCTTGGTTCCATATATATCTGATAAGGACATAAGAATATACACTAGTGTACCATTATGTGTGTAGCAGTATACATCACTTTGTTATATGATTCAAACATTCTTTCAATCATACCAACAATAATTTGTTTTTTTCCCCCACATTGATAATATTTTAACATTTAAATTCGATTAAACAAGTAATACATTGTCCTATGGACATGGCTGATAAGAGTAAATACAATCAGGCAAAAACATGTCAGATTCAGAAAAAATGGTGGCTAGAGTTGATGCTACACATACAGTCTTCGGGTACACAAATGGTAACTAGGAAATAATTTTAAATATGCTACATTAGTAATCTTTGTGGGTGGCGGGATAGGGGTATCCCCTATCAAAGGAGAGGTAAGGTGCCTCCTTCCCTCCGCTAGCCTACGGGAAACCCTTGGGCAAGGTGGAGTACCCGTTTAGCCCCCCGATCAGGGTTACGTGAAGCCATGCGTGCAGGTGGTGGATGAAGTTGAAGAGCAGCCAACAGATAGTTGTAGGTTATGGTCTCCAGCTTCACGACGGTAGGCAGAGGATCTCCTTTTTTGGGAGACAATGGCTACGGTCATCGACCAATATGGTCACTGCTAGGAAGGAAAGCAATGGTAAACTACCTTCTTTTCAAATGCCAAGAATATCATGTACTGCAGTCTTATCGATAATTAGAGAAACGGCGTAAATGAGTGCTCCATAGGAATGTAAGAACTATGAGTGGGGATGGGAAATTTGATAACATTAAGAATTAAATGAGAAGATTAAATATTAGCCTGTTAGGTGTATGTGAGACCAGATGGACAGGAATGGGCATTATGACATCTGAGGAATATAGAATAATCTATTCTGGTGGAGAGAAACAACAGCGAGGATTAGCAATTATAATGGATACAGAGAGAGCAAAATCTATCAAAGGATACTGGATTGTATCACACAGAGTGTTACAGGTGAAGTTAAGTGGAAGACCTTTTGATGTCAACGTCATACAAGTTTATGCACCAACAGCAGACAGTAGTCGGCATCGATGAATTTTATAGTGATTTAGAGAAAACCTTCAAGAAATGCAAGAATTCTGAAGTAACTATCATAATTGGTTACTTGAATGCCAAAGTTGGAAATCAATAGGACGGATGCATAGTAGGCAAGTATAGACTAGGGGAACAGAATGAAAAAGGTTTCAGACTAGTACAGTGGGCAAAAGAGCAAGATTTGATTATTGGAAACACGTGGTTTCAACAGCACCCAAGGAGATTATGGACATGGAGGAGTCCTGATCATAAGATTAGAACTCAGATTTATTACATCCTCATCGACAGAGGATTTCGAAATGCCTTAAAAGTCGCAAAAACTATACCAAGCGCATATCGCTACAGCGACCATAGATTAATCTTAAGCAATTTACATATACAATTAAAGAAAGTCAAATATTCACCAAGAAACACAAAATTTGATCTACAAGCACTGAAGAGTGAGGAAATAAAAGATAAATTCAACGTAGAGGTAAAAAACAGATTCGATGCATTGTCCGATATGGAAATATTATTTCATGACGTCAGTGACCAATGCGAAATGTTAAAGAAATCAGTCAACCAAGCTGCAGAAACAACCATCCCAAAAGTAAAGATAATAGGACGCAAGAAATGGATGACGGAAGACATCTTAAAACTCATGGAAGTAAGAAGAAATAACAAAAATAACAAGGAAAAATATGAAGAGATTCAAAGGAAAATTAGGAAGCTATGCAAAGAGGCAAAAGAACCATGGCTTGAGGAAAATTGCAAGGAAATTGAACACCAACACAATACCCGGAATACCAAATTAATGCACATAAGAATTAAAGACATCTCTAACAAAAGAACACACACATCAACGGGTTGCCTATAACCCGAAGATGGCAAAATCATAATAGAAAAAGATAAGATTTTACATGCGTGGTCAGATTATGTGAAATACCTTTATGATGATACAAGAGAAGAACATTATGATCATCGGAATAATAATGTAGGACCATCAATTTTGAAGATAGAAGTTCAGAACGCTCTTAACCATATGAAAACTGGCAAGACCCCGGGTACAGATAACATCACAGTAGAAATGATGAATGCCTTAGAAGAATATGGAATTGACCAAGTCACCAGGCTGCTGAACACAATATACGATACTGGGGATATACCTCCTGAATTATGTAATTCTTTATTTATTGCAATCCCGAAGAAATCAGGAGCTATGGAATACGATCAACATTGAACAATTAGTATAATGAGCCACATCACAAAGATTCTGCTGAGAATTATCATGCAAAGAGTTAGGAAGAAAATACAACCCGAAATAGGAGAAGAACAATGAGGGTTTGTAGAAGGCAAGGGCACAGTAAATGGTGTGTATATACTGAGAACAGTAATTGAGCGTTCTATAGAAGTAAACAAAGATCTATATCTTTGCTTTATTGACTTCACAAAGGCTTTCGATAAAATGAGACATGTCGACATGAGAAGGATGCTTGAAGATCTATAAATTGATGGAAAAGACCTTAGACGATGTAGGTCAATATCAGCATATTAAAAGAGGCGTGTGACAGGGATGTGTAATGTCTCCAGATCTTTTTTCCCTGTACAGTGAAAATATATTAAGAAATGTAGAAGATATGGAAGGAATCAACATTGGGAGACGATACATCAATAACATTAGATATGCAGATGATAGTCTTGATTGCAGACAATGAACAGGACCTGCAAAATTTAGTAGATGCGGTTAGAGCTGAATATTAAGAAGACACAGATTATGGTCGTCGCTAGGAAGAAGGAAATACCACAATGTGGTATAAGAGTAGATGGACATATTCTTAAACAAGTGAATCGATACGGTTATCTTGGCACAGTCTTAACATCTGATGGGAGATGCCTTGAAGAGATTAGAACAAGAATTGCCATTGCGAAGGTATCCTTTTGCAAGATGAAAAACATACTGACCAACAAAAAGATATCGATTGAATCGAGAAAAAGAGTGTTGAGATGCTACATAGAACCTATACATTTGGATGGATGTGAAGCGTAGACAATGAGCAGTCAAGCTGAAAAACAGCTAATGACTGTGGAAATGTGGTTTCTGAGGAAAATGCAAAGAATACCATGGACAGATAGAAAAACCAACGAACAAGTCCTTCAAGAAACAAATGAAGATCGTTTGAAATGTAGACGTAGACAGTCAACATTTTTTGGACATGTTATGAGAAGAAATTAATTGGAGAACTTGGTGACAACTGGCAAGATCGAAGAGAAGAGACCAAGGGGAAGACCTAGAAGCAAATACCTGGATGGCTTGGCCACGTGGCATGGTCGAGACAGGAACACAGAGCTGATTCACGACTCTGGTGATCGAATGAGATGGCAGAACATGAACGCCCACGCTTTCCGGCATGGCACATGATGAATGGATGGAGTAATCTTTAGATATGATTCAGAGATTTAACACCTCAAGGGCAAAGCATGTTTATCAGTTGAAGGAAACAAAACACATTCACAGGGCGGCTGTCTGAAGATGTGGCCTTTATCTCCTTTAGCGTTCACAAAAGACCCTTCTCCTAGCTCGCACCAACAGTGGTGCTTAATTTACGTTGTCAGGTGTTTGTAAAGTCTCACTACACTTTGTATGTAGAACAAATTTGATAAATGAAGTATATGACGTCATAAAATGTGCAAAAAAAAATTCATTACATTAGTTACAATAGTTACTGCTGTGGTTCAACGGTTTTGGGAAAGCTGGAGAGTACCAATGAAATATTAATTATAACAGGTGTTCGAAATTTCCACCACGGGCTTCAAGACAGTACTGTACACGTCTCTTCATATTGTCAGATACCTTCTGCAACATGTCTGTTGTTATTTCTTGAATAGTAATTCTGATTGCTTCTTTCAGGTCCTAAATTGTGTGTACATTCTTTTTTTTTTTTTTTTGGTAAACGTTTCTTTTCAAGAAACTCCACAGATAATAATTAAATGGAGTTTGATCTTTAGACCTAGCAGGCCAAATTCCACGAGATATTTTGCGAATTGCTTAAATTTCTGGGGGAAAAAACGAAGTTCAAGCTGTGTGTGCAGTTATACCATCTTTCTGGAACCACACCTCTTCAATTTCACGTTCATTCGGCTATTATATAAAGGATTCCAGAATGTCAGTATGGTACCTATCGGCATTTATAGTGTTTAAGAAAATTGGTCCAATGAAACGTTTTCTACAAACGCCACATCATACCCCAATTTTCTCATCGTGTAGAGGAGCTTCATGAAATGCTTTGAGATTAAATGTGCTCTAAATACGATTATTTTGGCTGTTAACGTATCAAGATGAAACCATGCCTCATCTGAGTAGAAATTACATGGAGAATTGACTAGTCTTCTGTTTGCTAAAAATGCTTGAAACAACGTGGAATAGATGACTCTGAATTGATTATCGCACTCTTTTAGTTCAGACACAACAACAATCCTGTGTAGATGAAATTGGAATAATTGTTTAAAAATTGTGTGCACAGTGCCCAATGATACTATCTATCACTTGTTGTGACTTTTTCCTTACGAACTTGCTTGGAATTTTCAGGATTCTGTCTTGGATATCTAGACATTTTTCTTCAGACACAGCAGGCCTACCAGATTGCGGAGTATCTTTCACATTCCCCGTAGCAAGAAACTTATTCAACACATTTTTAACCGTAATGAGATGAATATGTCGCTTATCAGGAAACCTTGCTATAAATCTTTGAACAAACACCCTTGTGTATCCACCACCATTGTGAAACACCTGTGCAACCCCCCCCCCCCCCCCTTAAAAAATACTTCCTTTCAATTAATAACAACATTCTGTTCGGAATGCAAATTACTCCAGCAAACGACAGCCGTTTGCTGCATATTACTTTATGATGGACTGTGGAGCACATTTTGTGATGATGTCATGTACTTTATTTTTCTAAGTTTGTTCTATATACAAAGTGAAGTGAGACTTTACAAACACCCGGTATTATTACGCGTAATGTGGCTATCTTGTTAATCTATCTTGTCACTGAGTCTGAATCCTGCCTATTCACCCTTAGCGTTAAAAAAACAACAACATATCTATGGCTTCTCTTAATCGCCCGAGAATGATCCTACTTCCCAATTTCCTCTGATCTGCAGATGTCTTTATCATTTAAGTACAGTAAAACAGCACACCAGAAGTCCTCCAGCGTTGGTTTGATATTTATAACAGTGAATCTTTATTTACATTTAACCTATTCGATATAATGATAATAGATAATGTACATAGATTTCTGAAATTCGCAAGGAGGAATGTCAGATGTGTAATCCAACCATCCATCATGTGCCATGCCGGTAAGCGTGGGCGGTCAATTTCTGCCAACTCACTCGATCACCAGAGTCGTGGATAAACTCCGTGTTTCTGTCTCGACCATGCCACAAGGCCAAGCCATCCAGGTATTTGCTTCTAGGTCTTCCCCTTGGTCTGTTCCCCTCGATCTTACCAGTTGTCACCAAGTTCTCCAAATCATTTCTTCTCATATCATGCCCAAAAAATTTTGACTGTCTACGTCTAATGTCTCTAATCAGTTTACGATCTTCATTTGTTTCTTGAAGGACTTGTTCATTGATTTGTCTGCCTGTCCATGGTATTCTTTGCATTTTCCTCAGAAACCACATTTCTGCAGCCATCAGATGTTTTTCAGCCTTCTGCTCAGTGTCCAAGCTTCACATCCATACAAAACTACAGGTTCTATGTAGCATCTCAACACTCTTTTTCTCGTTTCAATTGACATCTTTTTATTGATCAGTATGTTTTTCATCTTTCTAAAGGCTACTTTTGCCATGGCGATTCTTGTTGTGTAATATAATACATTAATATTCAGCTAGTAAACATGTGAAACTGGTGAGTACCGGGATAGCTGTAGTACTAAGTAAGATTATTCGTGAAAGTATCATATATTCACTTTCTTGTAGAACTTGGTCACTGGTGTTTCTATTTGCACATGGTATTCTTTGCATTTTCCTCAGTAACCACATTTCCACAACCATCAGATGTTTTTCAGCCTGTTTGCTCATTGTCCACGCATCACATCCATACAAAAACACAGGTTCTATGTAGCACTTCAACACTCTTTTTCACGTTGCAAATGACTTTTTTTTTTTAATGGTCAGTATGTTTTCCACCAAGCAAAAGGCTAGCTTCACCATGGTATTTCTTGTTCTAATCTCATCAATGCATCGACCATCAGATGTTATGACTGTCCCGAGATAATCCTACCCATTCACTTGTTAAAGTACATTCCCATTTACTTGTATATTACATTGGGGGATTTCCTTCTTCCTAGTGACCACCATAGTCTGTGGCTTCTTACAATTTAATTCCTATCCTAGTTGATCGCTGTGTATAGCAACCACATTTACTAAATGTTGCAGATCCTGCTCAATGTCTGCAGTCACTACTGTATCATCCGCCTATCTAATGTTATTGACGTTTCGTCTCCCAATGATGATTCCTTTTATATCATATACATTTCTGACAATATTTTCACTATACAGGGGAAAAGATCTGGAGACATTATACATTCATGTCTCACACCTCTCTTAATAGGCTAATAGTGACCTACCTCTTTATCAGTCGTTATGGCAGCTTGTTGTTTCCAATATGTTTTTTACAAGTCTAAAATCTTTCCCATCAGTGTGTAGATCTGCAAGCAACTTTATCATGTTTACATGTCTTACTTTATCAAAAGGCTTGTGTAGTCGATAAAGCAAAGATGTATGTCTTTATTCACTTCTAAAGAACGGTAAATTAACGTTCTCAGCATATATACAACATTTACTGTACGCTTGTCCTCCATAAACCCACACTATTATTCTATTTAGGGTTGTATTTTCTTCTAAGTCTTTGCATGATAATTCTTAGCAAAATCTTCGTGATGTGGCTCATTATACTAATTGTTAGATGTTGATCACATTCCAAGGCTTCTGATTTATTCGGGATTGCAATAAAACATAAATACACCAAACACAAGGATAAACGTAATTTCAGCCATATGTCAATGCCTTTGCACTATGTTGGTCGTCAAGGAGACATTAGAGTATCTCTAAGCAACATATCGCGCGCCCACACAAGGTAGATACCATTTTACAGAATTCATTAATATACATGCCACTCTTGCCATCTGAACTCAAGATAATGCTGCGTTTGAAAGCCAGAATGTTAGTAACACATGACTTGATGCATCACAGTCACATTTGATTGTGAATGTTCCTAGGATAGCCTCTCTGTTGGAAAACTTAGCTGAAAAGACAGGAGGGGCAGAATATCTCGCTTCTGAGATCGTTATAGGATCGAAGTAGGAACTTGGAATGTTAGAACAATGAATGCAGATGGAAAATTAAATAAACATCAAAAAAGAAATGGAGAGAGAGAGAGAAGATTAACATATTAGGAATATCGGAAACGAGATGGAAAGGAGCAGGGATAAGGACAGGAGAGAATTGTAAGATTATTTACTCTGGGGGAGAAGAACAGCAAAGAGGTGTAGCCATTATATAAGGTAAGCAAACATCAAATTCTGTCAAAGGATATCGGTCTGTGTCAGACAGAGTTCTATTAGTAAAATTAAACGGAAGACCTCTTAAAATAAATGTCATTCAAGTATATGCCCCAACAAGTGAATGCAGTGAAGAAAGTATAGAGGAATTTTATAATGCATGGAGTCTGCTTTGAAGAACTGTAAAAAAATCAGAAATAAATATCATAATGGGTGATTTCAAAGCAAAAACAGGAAAGCAAAGCGATGGATGCAGTATAGGCAACCATGGTTTGGGAGAGAGAAATGAAAGAGGATACAGACTTGTAGAATGGGCAAAAGAACAAGAAATGGTTGTAGGAAACACCTGGTTGAAACAGCATCCTAGAAGATTACGGACATGGAGGAGTCCAGACAGCAGGATTAAAAACCAGATAGATTACATCCTGATTAGCAAAAGGTTTCGAAATGCGTTAACAATTGTAATAACAGTTCCAAATGCAGACTGTTACAGTGATCACAGATTAATTACAGGCACATTGAGGGTAAAGTTAAAGAAAGTCAAGTATACAGCAGGAAACCCTAAATATGACTTGTGCAAATTGAAAACTGACAAAGAAATACAAGATAATTTTAACATAGAAGTAAAGAACAAATTTGATTTATTGTCTGAACTAGAGACCCTATTTCAAGATGTAGATGATCAATGGGAAATGCTGAAGAATTTAATCAGTTGTGCAGCAGAAAAAACTATTCCAAAAGTAAAGAAAGTGGGCCGTACGACATGGATGACTGAAGAAATTTTACAACTAATGGAAACAAGAAGACAGAACAAATATAATCCTACCAAAAATGAAGAAATTCACAGAAAAGTCAGAACCTTATGTAAGGAGGCAAAAGAAACATGGCTTGAGAAAAATTGCAGAGAAATTGAAAAACAACACAACAGTAAAAATGCGAAACTAATGCACAAAAGAATCCAGGAGCTTACTAATCAAAGAACACGTACATCAGCAGGGTGCCTAAAGACAAAATATGGAAGAGTCATAATAGAAAAAGATCAGATCTTACATGTATGTCAGATTACGTGAAACACCTTTATGACGATAACAGAGACGAACAGTATGATGTTCAAAATAATTATGAAGGACCAGCAATTTTGAAGATGGAGGTTCAGAATGCTCTTAACCATATGAAATCTGGCAAGACCCCCGGTCCAGACTGCGTCACAACAGAAATGATTAATGCTTTAGAAGAATATGGAATAAATAAAGTTACCAGTCTGCTTAATACAATATATGATACTGGAAATATACCTCATGAGTTATGTAATTCTGTATTTATTGCAATCCCAAAGAAATCAGGAGCCTTGGAATGTGATCAACATCGAACAATTAGTATAATGAGTCACATCACGAAGATTTTTCTAAGAATTATCTTGCAAAGAGTTAGGAGGAAAATACAACCTGAAATAGGAGAAGAACAATGTGGGTTTGTAGAAGGCAAGGGTACAGTAAATGCTGTGTATATACTGAGAACCGTAATTGAACGTTCTATAGAAGTAAACAAAGATCTACACCTTTGCTTTATTGACTACACAAAGGCTTTCGATAAAGTGAGACATGTCAAAATGATAAGGATGCTTGAAGATCTATAAATTGATGGAAAAGACCTTAGACTTGTAAAAAACATATATTGGAAACAACAAGCTGCCATAAGAGTTGATAATTAAGTAAGCCAATATCAGCCTATTAAGAGAGGTCTGAGACAGAGATGCGTAATGTCTCCAGATCTGTTTTCCTTGTACAGTGAAAGTATTTTCAGAAATATTGAAGATATGGAAGGAATCAACATTGGGGGACGATGCATCAATAACATTAGATATGCAGATGATACAGTCTTGATTGCAGACAATGAACAGGACCTGCAAAATTTAGTAGATGCGGTTGTTACACACAGTGAACAACTAGGGTTAGAATTAAATTGTAAAAAGACACAGATTATGGTCGTCACTAGGAAGAACGAAATACCACAATGTAATATACAAGTAAATGGGAATATTCTTCAACAAGTGAATAGGTACAATTATCTCGGAACAGTAATAACATCTTATGGGAGATGCCTTGAAGAGATTAGAACACGAATCGCCATGGCAAAAGTAGCCTTTGGCAAGATGAAAAACATACTGACCAATAAAAAGATGTCAATTGAAACGAGAAAAAGAGTGTTGAGATGCTACATAGAACCTGTAGTTTTGTATGGATGTGAAGCTTGGACAATGATCAGAAGGCTGAAAAACATCTGATGGCTGCAGAAATGTGGTTTCTGAGGAAAATGCAAAGAATACCATGGACAGGCAGACAAATCAATTAACAAGTCCTTCAAGAAACAAATGAAGTTCGTAAACTGATTAGAGACATTAGACGTAGACAGTCACAATTTTTTGGGCATGTTATGAGAAGAAATGATTTGGAGAACTTGGTGACAACTGGTAAGATCGAGGGGAACAGACCAAGGGGAAGACCTAGAAGCAAGTACCTGGATGGCTTGGCCTTGTGGCATGGTCGAGACAGAAATACGGAGCTGATCCACGACTCTGGTGATTGAGTGAGATGGCAGAACATGAACGCCCACGCTTACCGGCATGGCACATGATGGATGGATGGAGATGGGGTGGCATTAGGGAGTTTGTATTGATAAGGCTATGATGCCATAATTATATGTATTTATAATAGGGCTATTAACGATTAATTTAAATTTAATAGTTAACATTCGAAAAATTAAAGATTAATTAATAGTTAATTTTGATTAAAGCAAAAATGTATAGTCACATAACTCACATTATAGTCGTATTTGTCAAAAATCGAAAGAACACTGGATTGTCTTGTTCATGTCATATAATATGTCTATGCAAACAGACGAGTATGTTGACAGTATTTAGTTTAAGTGGCGATGGCGTCTTATTAACAATACAACAAGCAGAGCTTAACAATCGTTCACATGGAACTGAGGTAGCCGGTATGCGCAGAATGGTCTTGGCCAGGAATGCCAATTTTGGATATCTATGTTCATTAAGTTTCCACTTTTATAGAGGGTCAACCGATTCAGCAACTTTCTTCTGCATTTTATAACGCAACAATTCATCAGAAGAGCTGTGGACATGACCTTCCGTGTCTGAGCCAGACTCCATTAACTTAATACGCTTTTCATTTGGTTCACATATAGTTTCATTGTCAATGTCAGTATCATTCGTTGTAGCAGTATCCACCTGCTCATCATAAACATTAACTGCTATTTGTCGTTCTTTTGCATCTTTTAGACAAACACTTCAGGTATTTGTAGCGTGGATCAAGTTCTGTTGCAATTTGTAGTATTTCAATACTTGTCATATTAGCTACACGGTCACTGAAGTCATTAACAGATGCTGTCTTAAATTTAGCTATGTAGCCCGGATCATCATCGTGAACAGTTATATGCTTTGTCAACAATGATATCAGTGGCAATACACAACTACATAAAACATAATCTTAACCGCCAAGTAGGACCGTGGTCTGACAGAATAAGTCCAAAACTTTGACATATTTCGAAATCTTCTCCCAATCCGAATCTGACAGTTTTGGACATTTGTATTGCTTCTTTTCCTCTGAAATGTAGACAGTTAATGCTTCTCTGGCCTGTAGAAGGCTCTGTAGCATAATAAAAATACTGTTCCATCTTGTTGGTACATCTTGCAACAGCTTACACAGTGGTGACTCAGTACAATTTTGCAACTCGGTTGTGTTTGCAGCACAATGTTTAAAATGTCCAACAATTTTTCGACATTTGCCAAACAATGTTTCGATATCACGCTTTCAAGAACAACATTTTTCAATTTCCATTCAACGGCAAACCAATGGCCAGTAATTCTACAATAGCTTTCGTTACCTAGAGATGTCCAAAACTCAGATGTTAGCGCAATTCCCTTTGCGTTTTTCACAGATACTTTAATGCTTTGAATCTTGCTGTTATACTTAGCAGTCAACAGTGTGTCATTAGTGCGGCGGGAAGATAGCTTATATTCAGCATTTTGCAATGCTGTTCTATATACTTGTTGAAGGCGGCCGTCCTCTACTATTGATATTGGTCTGCCACTACTAGCAATCCAGTTTGCAAGTGATACTTGAATATCATTTTGTAATGTAGCACTCACTGGACGCTTAGACGAACGACAAAAGTGACTCGAAGTAGCCTGCTTCGAAGTAGGTGACGATGATGCAATAGACCGTCTCAGCTGAAGTTTGTGATACTGTAGTGCAGGGGTGGGCAAACTTTTCGTGCGGAGGGCCGCATTGACAAATGTAAAGCTATTGGCGGGCCGCATATATATATATATATATATATATATATATATATATATATATATATATATATATATATATATATATATCCATCCATTTTGTTTACAGCAACCTGTCACAATAAGTAATTATTAATTATTTATAGGTTATTAAGCAGTATAAATAACTAATTATTGCAATTTTATTTTACTTATACACTTAAACATTATATTTGACAATATGGACAAAAACTGTTACTAATTTGTTAACACGATTTTACAACTTATTATTACAACAAATATTCTTTATTATCTATCAATGGCTTTAATTTAGACACAGAAACTACATTGTCACTACAGTTGTTGATTTCTAATGAGATGTATGTAACTGCTTGCAATTTTTGACAATATTCTTGAAATCTGGAGCAAGTTTACTTGTTGAAATTCGCATGACAGCATGCAAGTCCGACAATAAAGACCTATTCTTAGATTTGTTGATCTTCGAGCAAGAGAATGCTTGTTCGCAAATATACGTTGATCCAAATAATGATAAAAGTTTAGCTGCAAAGTTTTTCAAGTTGGGAAATGATTCTTGTGATAAAGATCCATAGAAATCCAACAAACCATGTTTTGAATTTCTCTTTCAGATCATGATCTGCTTGTAAGTCAAGCAGCTCCAACTGTATGTCCTCTGTGGCTGTATCAGCTTCTGCACTAAAAGGTGAACAGATAATATTGAACTATGGCTCTAATTTCTTGAAATCTTGGAATCTCCATCCAAATTCTTCAATCAAAGCATCTAATTGGGCTTTGTATTTTTCAGTCATTTCACCAGAAATGGTTTCTTGTTTCAGCAAAGGGAAGTGACAAAATATTTTTTCACTTGCTTGTCTGGAGAACAGTGGGAGTTTTGCCTGAAATGATTTTACATATACATACAATTCATGTGCAAACACACCATTGCCCTGAAGTTTGACATTCAGTTCATTTAACTTTTCCATAATTTCAATGGCAAACATAAAGTCTAACTGCCACTCTTTATTGGCAATGTTAGTATTAAAGTCACATGCAATGCCCTTCATCTCTTATAACATCACTATTTCTTCTCTGAGTTCCCACACTCGCCTCAACACCTTGCCGAGACTCAGCCATCGAACATTGGTGTGGTTCAGGACATCGGAATGTTCAGTTTCCAAATCGTCAAGTAATGACTTGAACTGTCTGTGGTTAAGTCCTCTTGATCTGATGAGAATGATGACACTGACAACTGGGGCAATAACATGCTTGATATTCAAAACAGTTTTACACAGACTTTCTTGATGAATCACACAGTTAAGTGGTAATAATGTATGATCTGGATATTCTGCTTTAATCTTATCACTTATCAACTTTACCAGACCTAAATTTTTTCCAGTCAAAGCATGAGCTCCGTCAGTTGTAACACTTGCCGTCTTGTTCCAAACCAACCCAGTTCTTGCAATACAGTTAGTAACAGCATTGAATATATCATGGCCTGTGGTTGTGTCTCTGAGTGACTCAACATTCAGTAACTCTTCATTGAGTTTGAAAGAAGTGTTTATTCCACGTATAAATGCCAATAATTGGGCAGTATCATGTACATCGGTACTCTCATCCAATGCAAGAGAGTACCACAAAAATAGTTTACTTGGATCTTGAAGTTTATGCATCAAATTGTCACTGATCTTGTCAACACGTCTGACCACAGGTCTCCTTGATAAAGTAATGTTGTCAAATCTGGTTTTTTGTTTGTTTTGGACACATAATGTTTGCCTGCATCTAGCAAACATTCCTTGATGAACTCGCCATCAGAAAATGGCTTGTTCTGTTTTACAATTCTGTGTGACAGCACAAGACTAGCTTCAGTTGCAGCATCTTGAATTGAAGACTGTTTAGTGAAAACAGTTTGCTGTTTCTCCAAATTTTTCACCAACTCAAGGCATTTCCTTTCCTTCTCTTCGGTCGTTAAATTGTATCCGAAATCGGAATGTTTAGTTTGAAAATGTCTTTTTAAATTGTACTCCTTGAAGACAGACACTGTCTCACGACACAACAAGCAAACTGATTTGCTACCAACTTTTATAAAACAGTACCTAGTTGTCCATTCATCATTAAAAACACGGCATTCATCTTCAATCTTACGTTTGTTATTGACACTCATCGTAAAATGAAATTTTGTAAAATTCAACAAAATAACTTAAAAACGAATTACACATTTTTATTTCTAAATGCCCTCGCGGGCCGCATAATATCACTTGGCGGGCCGCATGCGGCCCGCGGGCCGTAGTTTGCCCACCCCTGCTGTAGTGGATGTTTGATTTGGAGGTGGTAACTAAGCGAGGTGTTAGAACCATGGTAGGCAAACGATTTATCACAATGAACGCAATAAATCTTTTCAGCATTTTTAATATTTCCATCAGTAACTACTTTAAAACCAAAATGTTCATGTAATCGTCCGGAAATTTGTTTATATTTCACTGCTCCCATGTTGTTACTGTTAGACTTCCGGTTCATTTGTATAAATGATGGGAGACAAGTTTTCGATTAATCGTTAAACAAAACGTTAATTGTTAATAAAAATTAATCGATAATTTCCGCAGCCCTAATTTATAATTATGTTAGCAATGGGGAAAATGATTTCTTTAATTGGGTGGTAATTGTGACCGCGGCGATATATGGACTTGTCACCAAAATGTTTTATCGCGTTTAGTTACGTAACCGTTAGAAAAATGGTCAAGAACTATATAGCAACATTTAGCATCTCAGCAGACTGGACAAAAGCCTTGTACAAGCTTGTGACATTACTAAACGATAGGTAATGTGACCGAGTTTGAACAGCTGAAAAGTATAAAAATAAATCAATTCAAAATCTTTCCATTAATATCTCTAGACGAAACATAACTTTAAGAACGTGCAAACAGTTGGCACGAGTATATCTATAACGATAATAGTTATTTAACCTTGTGACTATAATACTAAGAGACTATGCGTTTATATCGTTGCAATTTAAATTACCATTATTGAGCATTACGTTGGTGGATACAGCATGCTTTACTGTTTATAAATGGTAGCCATTTACATAAAAATATACACATGTTCTCTTTAAAACACCAAGAATGTTGTCCTTACATGGTACAGTTTAGAGATACCATATTGTTAAATACATCTTTTGAGTTAAATTAATTATTAAGATGGTGCTCATAGCAAATATGGTTTATAAGGATTCAGTGGGCAAGACATGTCGAGAATCACTGCTCTAATCGATAAATCTCACACTTTTCATCTCTCCCCGCATTAAGTATCTCGTTTTTATGCAACATCCTCCAACATCCCTAATCTTGATATCACTTTTCTGGAAAGAATAAAATACATTATAATAGTTAAAAATATTGTTAACGGGACCAGCATGTGAGGAGCGTGGCCATATGCTCATAGTTTATTTAAAGCCAATACCTAAATCTTTTGACGGAGCTGACAGGAATATGCTATGCGATTGCCTAAGAAAATACGGAATTATCAAATGTCTAATCAATGTTTGCAAATGTGTATATACGTCAAAAAATAAAACGATGCTTCCTACCAACTCTATGTTACCAATGCCAAACCAGGACAATAACAGAAAAAGAGAAAAGAAAAATCACAGCAACACAAATGAGATTCCTGAGAAGAATACTCAATGTATCAAGAAGAGATAAGATCAGAAATGAAGAAATCAGGACTAAAGTGGGGGTTATAGCTGCACTAGATTTTATTAGAAGGCAGCAAGTTAAATGGTTTGGCCATGCAAGTAGGTTACAAACTAACAGTATACCAAGTAATGATGTACAGACCAGATGGAAGCAGAGGAAGAGGCCGACCACGTAAACGATGGTTGCAGGGAATAACATGGTCCATGGAAATATCGATAAATGAAGCCCATAAGCGGGCACTCTCCCGCTGTTTATACTTCACCTTGACACCGCAAGGTACAAGAGGAACATGATGAGATGAGATGAGATGAGAACAAAAGATGCGTAAACACAAAGTCAGATACATCAAAACATTTCGAAGTAAATTCAGGTGTACAAGATGTGTGTTCTTCCTCTACTTTTTAAAACATACATTGATAGATAAGATTTACCGAGAAGCATAGAGTTATGAAGAATTATTATTTGCCGATGATTAAGTGTTAATAGCAGAACATGAAGAATGACCTTCAGAACTATCTAAATCAAGTCAATTCGAAATAGGGAAATATAACATGAGAACAAACATTAAAAAAGATTGTCAGAAAACCTGTGAATAAAAATAAAGAACTCGAAAATAAAACAAGCCATACAATTTAAATACCTAGGGTCAATTTTCACTTCAGATGGGGGTAAATCATTCACTTGGACAACTAGCACCACTTTGGCGCACATAATGATATCTATAAGTAGTGAAGCAAATCTCATCAGAACTATTGTTGGCCTACATTGTGCTGTCAACGTGAAACATTGACGCTTACTGCAACTAATAAGCGCAAAATCATAACAGCAGAGATGAGATGCTTTAGAAGGGCTGCGGGAGTAACCATGAGAGGTAGGATTAGGAATGCGGAAATAAGATGACGACTAGGTCTGAAACCCGTCATGCATTTCATTAAAGAACAACATATTAAATGGTTTGGTCACATCAGGTGTGCAAGAATGCATTGGTACAATCTGCCACAAATAGCCACATTGAAGAAATATCATGAATATCCAACAAGGGTGAAGACAGCGTAAAATATGCAGTGATGATTTCAAGAACACCCTTAGAGACATCAATACAATCTTACAAACACTTCCCCCAACACTTCAATGAGGTAACTGGAGGAAGAGAAGAAGAAGCAGAAACCAATATCTAATAATCTCAAAATCATGTGTATGTCTCACAACAACCTAAGAATGCTAACCCAAAACACAAGTGAAATGTGTCATCAGTTAAGGTGTGTATGAAACGACAGAAAGGAGTAACCCACTTAATGTCATTTGTGATTTTGAATAGAAATCACCAATGTATATTGTACAGAGGAAAATGTGCTAAAAATGTGCCAATATATGCTGTAGAATATAGGATACCTGCATTGACTTTTTCGATTCATTCCATTCTCTTGAATCTGTTGGATTGTTGAGGAAAATAAATGGAATCTGTGTGTCTTGCGCATAGTCAATGACCGTTTCCAGGGCTGACGGTCTGATGTCACCAATAACTGTTATAGCTCCAGCGGATAACAAAGAGCACACTAGAAGACAATAAAATCAATGTTGTTATTAGTCAAACATAAACACGTACATTAGGAATTACAAGGTATACATAAAGAAAACACAACCCAGTTCGTGCATTCGTACCGGGTTATAATTTTCTAGCACTATCGACTGGTCTAAGAGTAACTGACAATACTCGCATTAATTAGCTATTGTCCCAAGATACAATTAAAGGCAACGGTATTTTTTTTACATAACTGCGGGAATTCAAATAAGATTAGAAAAACCAAATATTACAATGCATAACATAAAGAAAGTCCTCCCATAGTCCAATGCCTTGTGGGGTTAGTTATCATGTCTGTCCCCTTAGACATATTGAAGCGAGTCCCATCATCATTGTGCACATGATGTGAACTATCAGAACATGCAGCCAAATATAACCTTCAAGACTGCCTCGTGTTTTCTTAATTGTGAATTGAACATTGACACTCAGCAACAGCTATTCACACAAGTATCAGCAAGCTCTCAGATATGGCAACATATATTAAAACGCAGGACTCCTTTTGTAGACATTACTTGAACAACAACAAATCAAGAAGACATGGACACAAGAACCGAAAAGATGCAATAGAGAAATTAACCTTATGTGTGCAATTATTGACAAGTGAAACAGAGGTAACTATAGAAAGACGCAGGTGGAAAACGTCAACGATCGGGCACCAAACAATAGTATTAAAATCACCATGTAGAATGTCCTTTGTAAAACTTCGGAGCTCATCATGACCCGTCGTTAAGTTTCTCCATATATTGCCATTGTTCCTGCCTTATGCACCTTGATGTCATATGTGTTTGCAATGCCATGTGTCCAACTTCGTGCTATCTCTAACTTCATTAACATATCCCATGACAGAAGAAGATTGGTGTTCTAGATCAACTTGGTTGAGATAAACCCCATTGCCACCGTTCTAGTCTGGTCATTATCAGGCCTCTTTAGTAGTTGTGTAAGTTGTAATCAGATATTATTTCAGGTGGATATGAGGTGGCCGCCTCAGAGTAAATGTCTCTATGTTCAATGTGACGTCAGAGGTCCCAGCTCAGGTTTCATGCCTCAAAGCGGAAATAAGTATGTCAAATTTATCTAAGGGAAGTAACTCACGTGTCTACTGGTGGGTGTATATACAATTATTGTTAAAACCCTGGCGGGTCTGTGTGTATGTGTGTGTGTGTGGGTGTGTGTGTGTGTGTGTGTGTGTGTGTGTGTGTGTGCACGGGTTGGCAGGCGGGTGGATGGGTGGAGAACCCTCCGAGTTTAAGAGTCCTCTAACTTGTCACGCTATATTGATCACGACTTCCAAACACAGGACTTACGCCGGGGTGACCTTGCCGCGATCTGTCTCATGTAACATGTTCAGAAACGTTCAGTACGTGATATCATTAGTGACCCCGGCGCAACCTTGCAGCGTCTGACATTGTATATTTATACATGTTCAGTGTCTGATATCTGCGGTGAGACCGGCGCACCCGTGCGGCGTCTGACAGTGCATATTCACACATGCTCAACGCGTGATATCACTGGTGATCCGACGCGACCTTCTTATGGTCTGACTGGCATGTTAAGACATTTTCAGTGCGTGCTATTGATGGAGGGGGGGGGGGGGACAGTACCCAACACGTGATACTTAACCTTCGCTTAAGTGACAATTCGGGTTATTTTGTGTAACCATCTTTGGAATACAGCTTTGTCTAACTTAATATTGTCATGGGTAAGTGAAAATTCAGAGTGTCCTCTGGGTTGTCTTGTGTAACAACATTGGCCAGATTGTGCTACGTGCCTTTTGTCTATTTTTTTTTAACCACGAGATTGCTGACATAGCTTGAAAGTTTTATAAATTACCCCACCGTACTACTGTGACGATTTATTCGACTCCGACGATCCAGTCACGGCTCGAACAGGTACGTTCGATACTGTGCTGTGTCATGCTGTCATTATACTTCACCAGCTGAGCTGAGGTTTTTTATTTATTATTTTTAAAAAAATTTCAAGTTTAATTCTTCTCTCCTTGTGACTGTCTTATGTCTTTAAATAGTTTTCATTTTGTTTCTTGTAGAACTTGATCATTAGTTTTTCTGTCTGGCCATGGTATTTTTTGCCTTTTATGTAGTACTTCAACACTCTAGTTGCAATTGACATCTTTTTATTGCTCAGTATGTGTTCCATTTTGCTTCACCGTGGCAATTCTTATTCTGTTCTCTCAAGACATCATATGCTACGATTGTACAGCTTCAGTTGGTTAAGAATGTTCCCGTGTACTTGGTGTTTACATTGTGGTATATCATGGTAAATAGGGAAAAACAATACCACATATTCCGAATAGTGTTACTGACACATTTATGTGATATTCATTAGCACCGTCTAGCTCCGTGCTCACATCAACTAAAATTATAAAAATGTTTAAAAATTCAGGAAGTTAAAATTAAAGGAGTAAAAAGTTAAAACATTTATGTGATATTCATTAGCACCATCTAGCTCGTGCTCACAATAACTAAAAATGTTAAACTGTTAAAAAATTCCAGAAAGTTAGAATTAAAGAAATAAAACGTAACAGAAAAATTGTAAAACTTTTTGAAAATATTAACTGATTCAGTGACTGATTTTGGTCTCAACGATTGATCCCATACGCCATTTAGTGGCAAGTTCTTTGCAGTTCGCTATGTGATCAATTTCTCCTATGTTCCGAAATTTATGGTGCCCTATAAGTGAAAAATTCAACACAGAATAGGTATGCCTTCGTCAATACACCTAGATTAAGCTTTGCGAAGTGGATTAAGCAGAGTTAGCTTATAAAAGTTGTTTGTTTGTATCATGCAACGTGCAATGGTTATCGACTCATCGATTTACGCCAGATAATGGAATTTATAAAAGATTGTAAAACTGATAGCACGGGTGGTAGTGTAGTTATTCTGTTAAATTATTTACCATTATGGGAAAAAAATAACTTAACACTACTAACAGCGAGAGTCCGTCATCATATGATGGCACATGTCAAATTAGGCTTGCTCTAATGGACCACCATTTTGCCACTAAGTTTACTTTTCTTATCACAATTAGGCTTAAGAATATGTAAATATTTAAATTGTTAAGTATGATAATTATAACTGAATAAAAATAGTGTACGTATTGTTTCTCTGTAGAAAACATGCCTCGTGTTTTCTTGACTTTCTTTTTCATTTTGTGTGACAATTATACGGTTTAAAATATTATCTTTTAATTGTGTTTTATTGGTGTTATGGAGCAATTCTACTGATATTCGTGAAGGAAAATTGCATTGGATTATCATCAACGAGTTAGATGTAGTGCTGTGAGGAGTGACAATTTTACGTATTTTTCACTTATGTCTTCACTTTTTAAAAACATCTGCTAATATTATCATTATATTTCAAACCTATAGTAATAGTAGCAATACCAGCGTGATATTTATGCAATCGTCTTTAATTTGATATATAATACATTATATCTGCTACTATTTTAACAATTTTAGTCAATTAGTGAGACACACCCTACTTCACATTTTCTAGCATCAATTTCTGCTTGGGCTAAACCCACTGTGCTTTGCCCTGAATCAGTAAAAAAAATTAACATTCTGAAATTTAAAATTAAAGAAGTAAAAAGTAAAAAAAAAAAAAAAAAAAAAAAAATGTAAACATTTTTGAAAATAAAAAAAAAATTCAGAATATAAAAATTGAAGAAGCAGAAATTTTAAAATGTAAAAATTTAAAAAACGTTTAAAAAGTCAGAAAATTAAAATTAAAGAAGTAAAAAAGTTTAAACAGTTTTAAAATTTACAAATATTTAAAAAGTTAACAAAGTTACCAAAATTATTAAAAGTTGACAAATTCAGAACGTATAATCACACAAGCAAACAGATTAATACGTTTACAAAAATTTTAAAAATCTTTAGAAAGTTACAAAATTTGAAAGTTTAAAAAAAGTTCAAAATTCAGAAATTTAAAGTTTAAAAAGTAAATAGTTTAAAAAGTATTACAGTTTTTAAACATTAAAATAAAAAAAAAACTGTTTAACTAAAATAAAATGTAATTCTAAAATGTTAAAAATGTCAGAAAGTTAAAATTAAAGAAGGAAACAGTTTAACAGTTTTAAGAAGTTTAAACATTTAAAAAAAATTAAAATAAAATTAAAATGTTTTAAAGTTATAATAATTTAAACATTTTAAAATGTTAAAAAACTTCAGACTGGTAAGATTAAAGAAGTAAAAATAATTTCACTTCTTCTGGTTACTAAAGTGGCTGTTTTGTTGTCTCAATATCTTAAAACAAACTGTACTAACACAGGCAAGTTCGGGATTACTGGTGGACATTGTCACGAACACGTAGGTGTGTTCTCTTATTCTGTAATATCACCACATCTCAGCTTCGTCTAAGCGTGTTTTTTTTTTCTTACATATGTCTTATGACACACCAGTGTTGTATCATAAACATGAGTTCTTCTGCTCATTAATGTGTTTCTTATTTTTACAGCTATGCATTATTTCCTCTTTCTGCTCACTAAAGTATTCTGATAAATATATCTTCAGATTATAACTTGGCTGGCGAGGGCATAAGACACTAGAGCAGTTTTCATATTATTTAGCTGTGCATATCAAGTGAAATCTCGACACAATTGGAATTGTGTCACAAATATCGGCATTTATGATAGGTATTCATCATTGCTCCGTGGTCACTAATTGTCTTCACTATTTCTCCTTGTTCACTAATTGTGTAATGTATCACATGAAACATCTTTATTTCGGTACCTGTGTTTCAAATGACGAGTTGCTGAGACATCATACTACAGATCCTCAAAATGTCACATAACGTTACTTCTCATTTACCTGTTTAAGTGTTAATATTTTTGGTTTAGTCATTGTAAAAGATACTGGTTGCAATTGCCTGTATATTATTTGAGGCTCTATCATCAAAATAATATTGATCATTTGTGTTAACTTGTCTTCAAGTACAAAATGTAACCCATGTAATATATTTTGTCGGTGGTGGACTCTAAAATGATTTGCATTTCTTCACAGCTATGTTACGTAGTCGTTTGTTAAATATAAAGAGAGAGCTTACAGCAGAAATCTTGAATGGATGGAACTATCGATAATTAAACAATTGTATTGTTGGATAATTGTGTATTATCACCACTACTTGATTGCGACTACAAACTGTATTAAGTTGTATCACATTGCATTATCACCATCACATATTGTTCTACCATCTTGGCCACCATTAACAAATCTGTCTATCTGTGTCCCACTTGTGATCAAGACTACTGAAAACTTAAGTCATAATCTTATAATCATACAGTACACAACACCAAAGCTCACACATGCCACATCTGTGGTAACTTATACAAGAGAAAAGACAAACTACAACGACACATAAGAACAGATCACAAGACGCCCTCATTCTCAACAACTATTGACACTACACCCTCATCAATAACACCTGTGACATCTACTCCCGTAGCACGATAAAGGAAAACACCACCGACTACACACACCTCTAAAAAGCAGACATACACCAATATTCTTGATTAACACAAGAGGAAGCGGACATACTATTAGCTAAAGAACCAGATGCATTACACACTCTTTCCAGTGGCATACAGCAGACGTATATGGATAACTGGACAGCTCTCAATTTTTTCATCGACCAGACTCAGTACAGCAAGTTCACTAGACAAAGAAATTAGAGCTGCTATTTACTATTCACACCAATAGATTCAAAATTAACAACAGTCATCATACAATCTTCAGACATAGAGAGGCTGAAGAACTTATATTTTCTTATGCCTCCTTCAATAATGCATGCAGGTTAGACGTCCCTAAAGTAATAAACAACTGACAAGACTTTTACGATTTTGCGGCATTAGTTCAGGAAAGTGACATACTTAATTACGCCATACATACAAGACACAACACTAACTACCTTGTAGAGACAATACCAGCGACTTATTTCTATATATACCACATCACAGAACATCTCATAGATTGCTGTTGGGAGGATATTCAGGTCTACATTAAAGACAATGTTGGCATCCACATATTACAAAGCAATTCAAATAACAAACAGTACACCAACAAATTCTGTCTATTTTGTTGCTTGGCGGTACTCAAATGTGACTTCCCCTTATGAATCTTAGGAAGCCCACAGAACGGTTAGCTGACCAGTTGCAGACATTCCAAAGTATAGATTCACTAGATACATTTCCCGGGGTTAGGTTAATTGTAGAAAACCCAATGTAGAAAAATGTTTGGAGTCAATATAGATATTAATGGGGAATCAGATTCGCTGAGCTGGTCATTTAACTCGCATGCCCGATCATAGGCTCCCAAAACGAATTGTTTTACAGCGAGCTGCGTTGTGGTAAACGCCACCAAGGCGGCCAGAGGAAACGCTATAAAGACACTCTGAAAATCTCACTGAAGTATTTTGAAATTCATCATGACCCCTGGGATACTGCTGCCAAAGACCGAAATTCGTGGCGTGAATTATTACGCAAGGATGCAGTCACTTGTTAAGTAACCAGGACTGCAAGAGCTGTGAAGAAAATGCTGGAAAGAAAACACCACTGCCAGAGATCCTCCCCTTGGAACGTCAAGCATTCTTTGCCCACATTGTCAAAGAAAATTTCGAGCCAAAATAGGCCTTATCAGACATCTCAGAACTCACGGCTCCATACTTTCAACCTCACTGGATAAAATGAATGGTTATCATTCTTCTTGATGGACAAACAACAATTTTGCACTTTTATAATTTATTGCGGTGTGTGCATATGGCTATAATTATGTACTTTTATAATTTATTGATGTGTATACATATTATGTGGTTGTTTCGGGATTTGAAATTTAAATATTGAGCACAACCCACTACTGGCAACGCCGATCGCATTCTGGTATGAACCTAAGGCCTATCCACGTCAATATGGAAGCACTATACTCGAGTTTCGCCCTCATTTGAGCTCGTCAGTAGTGTATACATATGTCTAAAATACGCATTTGTAGTTGTTCTGCGAAACTCTTATTGAAGTGTGTTTACATGTCTACAATAATATTCTGTTAATAAAAGCTAAATATGTTGTGTGTTATAAAATTCGGTCTTAATTCATGTGCAATAAACATTTGTGTACTAAATAAAAGTAACGTGTGTAATGTTGGTCACATTGAGAACTTAGTGTTAATTTAATGTCATATATGTAGGTATTTACATACCTGTTATGTCATTAAGCATTGCTTGTGATTTGTACAAAATATGTTGCACACTACTGAACATATATCCAAATTAATACTATTTGGTGAAAATAAAAAGTTATTATAAACACGTTTTGATTGTTGGTTTTTCAGTGGTATGATTGTCTTGTTATTGTGTTGTTCCCCCTCCCCCCCCCTCTCTCTCTCTCTCTCTCTCTCTCTCTCTCTCTCTCTCTCTCTCTCTCTCTCTCTCTCTCTCTCTCGGTTTCCTTGATTTCATGACGTTTTCATCTTTCTTGTCTATAATCTTTCATATTTTCATGTTGACCGTGGCGCGAAGTTGTTGAAACAATATTGGCTGTGGTGAGAGGCTGTGGAACAATTGATTCAAGCAACACATACTGTGTTACCAAGAACATCTCCTGTGTCAGGCTAAGAAACAGAGTGAGAAAAGGGACGTGGAATGTGAGAAGTCTGTACGAAGGAAAGCTTAAAGTAGTATGTGATGAGATTGAAAGGTTAATTATTCAAATTTTAGGAATTGGTAACATTGCTGAAGAGGCAAGGAACATTTTACAAATGAAAATGGAACTCTTTTCATATATTCTGGTAGAGACGGCGGAGGCCAGAGCGGAGTGGCATTGTGTTTAGGTAAAACTACTGCAACAAATTTAATGGGATATAACCCAGTTAGTAATAGAATCCTCACTATCAGACTTAAAGGCCGTCTAAAAACGCAACTGTCACACATATATATGCACCTATTTCAACAGCAGAGGAGGACGAAATTGAAAATTTTTACGGCACACTGCAAGACACATTAACTAGGATTGTCATAATGATATAACAATAAAAGTGTTAGATTTTAATGCTAAAGTAGGTACAGGAAGAGTTGAAAATGAGAGACACGTTTTATGAAATGTTGGATTTGGAAATAGAAATGATGCAGGTGACAAATTGATTGACTTTTGCACAGAAAATGAGTTAAAGATAGTCAACACACTTTTTAAACAACACCCAAGAAGACTCTTCACATGGAAGTCCCCGGACAGTACTACCAAAAATCAGATAGATTATATTTTAATAAAAAGAAGATGGAGATCAAGCATAACTTCTACAAAAACCCTACGAAGTGCACTGTTATACAGATAACCAGTTATTAGAAGCAGATCTGAAATCACAACTCAAAAAGCTTACCCAAGGATCAAGGCCACTTCGATTTGATCTCACAAAAATACCAGATCCATACAACATAGAAGTGAGGAATCGTTTTGGGGTCTTGATGTCTGTACAAGAGGAAATTACACCTGGTGAACTAGCAGTACAAGCTAGAGATATCTTGATAACAGCAATAAAAGATTTAATTCCGACCAGGACTAAGCAACATCAGCCATGGATTATATCAGAAACGTTAGAATTAATGAAATAACGAATGGAACCGAAAAAGAAAGGAGATAAATCTGATAACAGCAAGATGAAGTATAAATTTTTTACTCGAGAATTAAGCAAGAACACAAGAAAGGACAAACACCAATATATACAAGATTTTTGTATTAAAATAGAGCAATACCATAAGAATGGAAAAGATTATGAAATGTTCAAAGAAATGAAGTTATTGACAAGAAATGTTCAACCTTAATTAAATGTTATCTGTGACAAAATTGGAAATACCGTAACAGAATCTAGACAAATTCTAGAAAGATGGCAGGAATACTGCAGTGGAATGTATGATATGAATGATATACACGAACCAATGACAGCAGAGACAGAACCTGAACCCTCATTAGATGAAATTGCATTGGCAATAAAGAAACCTTAGACTGGTAAATCACCAGGATGTGATGAGATAATAGCTGAATTAATTAAAGCGGGAGTGAAAGAAAGCATACAATTCTATCACGCATTATGTAAAAAGATATGGAAATATGGTATATGGTCAAAAGATTGGAAGAAAGCTATCTTCATTCCAATACCAAGAGAGGGCAACCTGAAATTATACACCAACTATAGAATAGATTTATTTGGTTGTTTCGGGATTTGAGATTTAAATATTGAGCACAACCCACTACTGGCAACGCTGATGGTATTCTTGTATGAACCTAAGGCCTATCCGCGTATAGCTATAGAACTGTTGCCCTGATCAGTCATGCAAGTAAAATTCTCCTAACAATTATAATGGGAAGACATCGTAAGAAAATGGAAGAAGAAATTAACGTGGTTCAAGCTGGATTTAGACAAGGAAGAGGAACAAGAGATTACATACTCAACATGCGTTTAATAATAGAGAAGTGCAGATAATCATGTTTTATGGATTATTCGAAGGCATTTGATTGGGTACAACATCAGAAACCTTGGGAAATCTTGAGGAATATGGGCTTTCCATCACTTGTAGTACAACTCATAAAAATACTCTGCCTATACCATTGGTTCTCAACCGGTTGGGAATTCCCCCCTAGGGGGAAGGGGGGGGGGTGGAATTTAGGTTTTCCAGGGGGAAATTAAGATTATTTCAAGATCGCATTAATACAAGAACCGATTACTTGATATTGTTTTCCCTCCATACTTTATGGTTCTGTACTTCTCGCCTCATAGGATGATATGGAGATATCCAGCTTTTTAAAAGCGACTTGTAAGTACTTCTCGCCGTTCTTTTATTACGTAAGAAGACCCGCAAATGCCGTTTTATGTAGATATATAGACGTGTTCTAGTATGTGTTATGTTATGTGTTCTAGTATGTGTTAAAATATCACAAATACTGAAGTATTGGAAAGATCAGGTTGTGTGACGGTGTATTCCATGCTCAGTCTTCGTAGACTTAGATGGATAGGACACGTTAGGAGGATGGAGGATGGTAGAATACCAAAGGACATCTTTTTTTTTGGTGAATTACAGACGGGTAGGAGATCTCAGGGTCGGCCTCTACTACGATACAAAGATGTGTGTAAGCGGGACATGATTGATGCAGGCATTGATAATGCACATTGGGAGCACGTCGCCGCTGAACGTGTTGCATGGAGGGCAACTATCAGAAATGGAATAAAGACAAAGGAGAAAATGATTGCAGATAAAGCACACACAGAGCGTGAGAGACGTAAGATGGTGCAAAATGGTGGAAATGACCATGTTTTCACATGCACCTACTGTGGGCAAACTTTTGCAGCAAGAATTGGCCTTACCAGCCACACTCGCCACCGCCATGGATCGTAGTTATTAAGCCTTTTTGAAGCACAATGTACCAAACTATCGTCTGTCAAGACGGAAAGGTGCCAATGTATAGTATGTGTTATTAAAATTAGCTTCCAATTTTATGTATGCTATCAGGGGCGGGGGGGGGGGGGATTTATAGGGAGGGGATACGAAAGGGGGGGGGGGGGTGACATTCTGAACAATTGGTGAAGGGGTGCATGGGACAGAAAAGGTTGAAAACTACTGATCTAGACCAACAAGCAGCGGTTAGAATAGATGGCGAGACATCAGATTGGTTTGACATCAAGCTAGGAGCCCGTCAGGGTTGTGTGCTGACACCATATTTATTTAACCTGTACGCCGAAAATATAATAAGAAATGTCAGAGATGATATAACTAGGGAGCAATATTATGCCCTAAATATCGCTGGTCGTAAAATACCAGAGATTCGATATGCCGATGGTACAGTATTGCTATCCACATCACAGAATGGTATAGAAGACTTAATAACCTCACCCCAAAGAAATAGTGAAAATCACAACTTATATCTTAACATAGCAAAAACAAAAATAATACATACAGATAAAGCTACTATGGAGAAAGAAATATATGTTAACTAGCTGACCCGGCCCGGCTTCGCCCAGTCCTTGGTGGGGAGCATCCCATTTAATTCATATAATTAGTCATATAAGCTCCCGTTCCCGTTACCGACTATCTGTCTGTCTGTCTGTCTGTCTGTCTGTCTGTCTGTCTGTCTGTCTGACCCGGCATCGCCCAGTCCTTGGTGGGGAGCATCTCATTTAATTCATATAAGTAGTCATATAAGTTCCCGTTCCCGTTACCGACTATCTGTCTGTCTGTCTGTCTGTCTGTCTGTCTGTCTGTCTGTCTGTCTGTCTGTCTGTCTGTCCGTCCCTCCCTCTCTGTCTGTCTGTCTGCCTGTCTGTCTAATCATTTATTGGTTGCAGTTAGAACAACCTTAGATAAACGAAGACCAACTTACAAAAAGCATTTGAAAGAGCACTTGAAAGATCTTTACATCTTCCCCCAAAACAATTAACTTGGGTAAATGGAGCGGCGGCAGCAGCATCAGCAGAAGAAGGAAAAGGAGGAGTAGACAACTGCAGCGAAAAGGTGGGTCTGTCTATTTATCTGACCCGGCGTGACTTCGCCCAGCTTCTGGAGTGTAGCGTCTCATTAAATTCATACAACAAAAAAAGTAACTTAAAAAAATGCCCTTCTACACACCATCCATTATTTTTAATGAAAACGCTTTCTAATCACCTGCATGACTACAGTAACTTCTTAAGCAAAAAAAGATGAGTTACAATGTTATGCATTGTGCATTATTTTTATGAAAACTTTGAAAATGCCTTACATATTGTATCATTATTTATTATAACTCATATGCCGGTACATAACTATGGACAAAGAGTTTATAAATCTTTGAAAACGATGCCACAATATGACTATAAGTTATACAGAAAAGTTATGCCCCTTGAAATAACTTTTATAGAGTTAGGTCCCCTGAGATATATTAAATTATGATGAAAAGTGAAAAATGAAATAATACTGGGTAAGCAGGCGATTTCACACTAAAAAAATATGACAGAGGGCTGCACTGGAATGAAAGAAAGGCGTGTAGAAAATTTCATCTCAATCGGATGGGCCGTTCGCGAGCGCACAAAGGACAGACGGACATACAGACAGACAGACAGACAGACAGACAGACAGACGGAGATCCTAATTTATATATAAGATGAGGAAAGATTGGAGGTGGTAGAAAATTGTGAATATTTTGGGTCATTGATTACAACAATGGTGACACAGTGAAAGAAATTAAACGGCGACTATCAATTGCTCTTCAAAGACTAAAACAACTGAATAAATTATGGAGTGGGACAGACAGAACTACAAAAATTAGATTTCCCATTGCAGCATACGCTTGTGAACCATGGACACTTACTAAACAAGCTGAACAGCGCATAAATGCCTTTGAAGACACATGTTATAGACGGGTTCTAAGAATATCTTGGCTAAAGAAAAGAACAAATGAATCCATACATCAGGAGCTGACTAATGAAGAACGTTGGCTATTAAAGACGATAAAACAGAGAAAATTGAAATATTTTGGTCACTTGAAATGCCACGAAAGTTTCGAGAGAACAATCTAAAGGCGATAACACAAAGAACATTGACATAACTTGGCCACTTGAAACGTCATGCAAGTTTGGAGAGAAAAATAATGGAGGGGTATATGCCCGAGAAGAGAGGGAGAGGAAGGCCAAAGATAAGATGGGTGTAGGATGTGGCAGATGATCTCCACATTCGTGTAATCGGACGCGGGATATCTTGCTAATGACCGAGAAGTTTTCCGGAAGGTTGATATGTGAGCGTATTTCTGCAAAGGACATGTTACTGAATGAATTACGGAAGTACCATATTAACATATTGGCCACGAAAGTTTGGAAGAACAACAGTAAAGGCGTATATGCCTGGGAAGAGAGGAAGAGGAAGGCCAAAGAGAAGATGGGTGCAGGATGTGGCGGAAGATCTCCAGATGGATGTATCTGATGAGGGACACCTTGCTTGTGATCGAGGTTTCCTGAAGGTTGTTATGGGAGCGAGGTTTTGCAAAGGGCATGCTACCGAATGAGTGAAGAGTGCAGACCATAACAAACACCAAGCTGTCTGCATTCTCTCACACTCCATCCACCACCTGTTTCCTTGGCTTCACGTAAACCTGACTAGGAGGGGGCGGGGAGAGGGCGGGGGAGCTAAAAGGGTACTCCATGAGCTTGACTCTAGTCCGACTTTGTGAAGACACATTAAGGGTGTAGCATAGGTGGGAGGGCAAGCGCAATTGAAATTCCACTACTTTTATCGTTTCTTTACTTATTCAGTCTCACAGTGGCAGGAGGGGAGATTTGCTCGCAGCATACGAGCAATATCTCCGGCGGGCCTATTCCCGTTGGTCGCGGGATCCGCACGAGTCGGGCGGGGAGTCTGAAGGTAGTACACGCTTACACATGTCCAGACACTTGCGATTGACGGGTGTACGTACCCAATGGTCCAGGCGCGTATGAGGCCCTCACCTGCGGGACTTGGCTGAACGCCTCTAAGTCAAGTTCCAAGGTTTTTAGGGTCTGGCCACCGCTCGCCTCCTGCTCGTGGAGGCGAGTTCTCGGAGGTTTGACGCTGCGCCACCAGCGTCTGCAGCCTACCTTGTTCCATACGTACTGGCTATCCTTTCCTCTGGATCTAACAAGGCAAGGCCGAGAGATGGAACATGCTGCATGGTCATCACACGTTTTCTGAAGTTCTGCCCAGGCATTGTGAGATGGAATTTTGGCCAAATTCCAATCCACATACTTTGGTCTGTCAAGACTGCAAGGTGCCACTCACTATACTGGTAGTGGGTTAAAAGAAAGAGAGATAACTTTACAGGTGGCAAGTGGGGACATGCAGATTTACGTTTGGACCTCCAAGGTGACAGAAGACACCCATAGGAAAATCTCCTTTTTGCAAGTGAATGCACTAAAAAGAAATATATTTTCCTAGATAATTTTTTTTTACGTGATCACTAGAGATAACCGGCTTCGTGGCGAAGGGTTTACGGACGCAGTTTTTAACCCCGTATAGCCGCGTTCGAAACACTAATTTGTCCGTAAACGTCTGTGTTGAAAAAAAAAATTGTTGGTCTTTTATGAAATGGTGTGGGTGCCAGTCGATCAGAAAGTAATGGCAAACTACTAAAAGTAAACTTGTCCAGGAATCAATCACGAAATTTGCTGGTGTTGACTGCTACGTCATGTAATGGGCATGCACCTAACTTAACTAACACTATAGATGACAACGGTTGACGACAGAGAGAGAAGGGATAACACCTGGGGAGGAAGGAAATATAAGTTGAGAGCGGACAGAGAAAAGATCAGGGATGACTCCGACCCGGAGAGAACAGTGAAGATTGTTTAATAGTTCAAGATGTCAGTCCACTTATTTCTTTTCAATGAAGTCTTTTCATTTATTCTGGTAGAGACATCCAAGGCCAGAGTGGAGTGGCATTTTGTTTGGATAAAACAACTGCAAAAGCATTAATGTGATATAACCCAGTTAGTTGCATAGTCCTCACTATCAGACTTAAAAAAAACGTCTAAAAAATAAAACACAACTCTCATAGAGGAGGACGAAATTGAAGATTTTTACAGCACACTCCAAGACACATTAAATAAGATTGGTCATAATGATATAACAATAATAACGAGAGATTTTAATGCTAAAGTAGGTACAGGAATAGCTGAAAATGAGAGACTCGTTTTAGGAAAATTTGGATAGGGAAATATAAATGATGCAGGTGACAGATTAATAATTTTTCACAGAAAATGAGTTCACTATAGCCAACACACCTTTTAAATAACACCCAAGAAGACTCTTCACATGGAAGTTCCCGGACAGTATTACCAAAAAATCAGATAGATTATATTTTAATAAAAAGAAGATGGAGATCAAGCATAACATCTGGAAAAAAAAAACACACGAAGTGCAGACTGTGATACAGATCATCAGTTATTAGAAGCAGATCTGAAATTAAAACCAAAAAAGCTTACCCGAGGACCAAGGCAACTTCGTTTTGATCTCAAAAAAATGCCAGATGCATACAACATAGAAATGAGGAATTGTTTTGGGGTTTTGGTGTCTGTACAAGAGGAAATGACACATGATGAACTGGCAGTACAAGCTAGAGATATCCTGATAACAGCAGCCACTGATTTAATTAATTCCGACCAGGACTAAGCAACATAAACCATGGATTACACCATGCACGTTAGAATTAATAAAACAACGAAGGGAACTGAAAAAGGAAGGGGAAACTGATAACAGTAGGATTAAGTATACATGTTTAACTCTTTAAAATAAGAAAGAACACAAGAAAGAACAAAAACTAATATATACAAGATTGTTGTATTAAAAAAGAGCAATATCATAAAAATAGAAGAGATAACGAAATGGTCACAGAAATGAAATTATTGACAAGAAATGTTCAACCTCAATTAAATGTTATATGTGACAAGTTGGAAAATACCTTAACAGAATCTAGACAAATTCTAGAAAGATGGCAGGGATGCTGCAGTGGAATGTATGATATGAATAACTGTCAGGATGTGAATGATATACATGAACCAATGACGGCGGAGACAGAACCTGAACCTTCATTAGATGAAATTGCATGGACAATAAAGAACCTAAAGAATGGTAAATCACTAGAATGTGATGAGATACCAGTTGAACTAATTAAAGCGGGATGAGAAGAAAGCATACAAATCTATCACGCATTCTTCTTCTTCTTCAGCGTTCCGAGCCATTGAGGTTCTTTGCTGCAAATACAATCCGTCTCCATTCGTCTCTCTGGTGGACCTTCTCTTGCCAGTCGTTGATTCCAAGTGCTTGTAGGTATGTACATGTATTATCTCTCCACCGCCTTCTTGGTCTACCTCGGGGTCTACGGTCATTTATTTCCTGAGTGTAAGCGAGTTTTATTTCCCTATTATCTTCCATTCTTTCTATATGCCCCAGCCATTGTAGTCTATTAGCCTTCATGATACCAGTGATTAGCGGGGACTTAAACAGATCATAAATGTCTTTGTTACTTCTTCTTTTCCACTCTCCACTTTGTGTATCCCTAATGGGTCCAAAGATGCGTCTTAAAATTTTGTTCTCAAAGGTTTGTAACAAGGCTTCGTCTCCTTTCGTTGTACTCCAGGTTTCAGAGCCATACAGCACAACTGGTCTGATCAGTGTTTTGTATATTGTGATTTTGGTGTTACGAGATAGCGCCTTTGATTTTAGTAGATGTTGTAGTGCATAGTATATCTTATTTCCAGAGTTGATTCTAGTTTGTATTTCTTCCCTTATGATGTTGGAGCAGTTGAAGATCGTACCCAGGTATTTGTATGTTTCCGTTCTTTTAATGGTCATATTATCTATTTGTATGTGGCCAGAGTTTCTAGCCATTCCGTCTCTTGAAATTACCATATATTCTGTCTTATCTTGGTTGATAACCAGCCCCATCTGTTGGGCTTTTTCCTTTAAGTGAGTCAATATTTCCAATGTCTTTTGTTCACTTTGCCCTATAATATCTATATCATCTGCATAACCAAGCAGCTTGGATGTTCCTCCAATATCACATTCCTCCTTTACCTTCCTTACAACTTTCTCTAGAGCCAGATTGAAGAGTAGCGGCGATAGTGCATCACCCTGTTTCAAGCCAGATGTTATTTGGAAGGGGTCTGATTTCCTGCCTTTATATGTTACTATATTATAAGTATCTTCCATGCATAGTCTGGTCATGTTGATTAACTTCCTTGGTATTCCAAATTCCTGCATAGCATTCCATAGACTATTCCTATGGACACTGTCATAAGCCTTTTTAAAATCCACAAAAATGTTATGGGGATCTCTTTTATATTCCCAATGTTTCTCGGCTATTTGTCGTAAGATAAATATCTGATCTATTGTTGATCTGTTTTGTCTAAAACCCGCCTGGTAGTCACCTAATATGTCTTCTGAATATGGTTTTAGTCTATTTAGTAATACTGCGGATAGTATCTTATAGCTTGTGGACAGTAGTGATATTCCTCTATAATTTCCACATTGGAACTTGTCTCCTTTCTTAAAGATAGGTATCAATAATGACTCTTTCCAGTCATGGGGTAATTCTTCTGTCCTCCAGATTTTTATTATTAGTTCGTATAGCTTTAGATGTAATGCATGGCCACCTGCCTTTATAAATTCAGCAGCAATTCCATCAGTCCCAGTTGCCTTATTGTTTTTAAGTCGTGTGATTACATATAGGATTTCTTCAAATGTAGGTTCTTCAATTTGTGGTTCGCATGTTAGAACCTCTTCTTGTGAGAAAATGTTACTTGGAGCTTCACAATTTAGTAATTCAATAAAATATTCTTTCCATGTGTTGCACATTTCCTCATTGGTATTTATCATATTCCCATTTTTGTCTTTTAAGCCATATGTGTTTTGTTGGAGCCCTCGTTTCATTGACTTCAGTTCTTTAAAAAATATCACGCATTATGTAAACAAATATGGAAATATGATCTATGGCCAAAAGATTGGAAGAGAACTATCTTCATTCTAATACCAAAAAAGGGTAACCTGAAATTATACACCAACTATTGCCCTGATCAGTCATGCAAGTAAAATTCTACTAAAAATCATAATGGGAAGACTTCGTAAGAAAATGGAAGAAGATATCAACGTGGTTCAAGCTGGATTTAGACAAGGAAGGGAAACAAGAGATCACATACTCAACATGCTTTTAATAATGCAGTAGTGCAGAAAATGTATTGTAAACCTATCCTCGTGTTTTGTGGATTATTCAAAGGCATTGGACTGTGTACAACATCAGAAACTTTGGGAAATCATGAAGAATATGGGCTTTCCATCGCATATAGTACAACTCATAAAAATGCTCTATCTAGACCAGTGTTTCCAACGTGGGGCCCAAGCCACTACAGCTCAGCAGAGAATAGCCTCTCTGTTACAATTTGTTCAGCAAACTTAAAAGAGTCCTCTGGTGTTTAACCATCGAGAGACGGAAGTTGCTTAACTGACATAAACGCAATCGCACAACTGCACACTAATGCATACCCCTGTGTGTATGTGTATGTGTGTCTGTCTATTTGTGTGACTGTCTGTGCCTGTGAAATAAAAAAAACTGGTAGTTAGGTAGTTTTTCCAACATGCACTGCAAATGAATCAAATTTAGTGGAACTGCGGTAAAGCTGTGAAAATGTAAACAATATAAAATGACACAAAATAGTGCAGCTTTACATAATAGAATTACGAAACATACAGGACGTTGTGGCGATTAGACTTCATCAGCAAACAAACACATACACAAAACACAACATATAGTAACGGAGAAGATCTCCTGTGACTACATTAAGATGTGACGATAGGACGAGAAGGATAAAAACGATGAAAAAAATGAAAGGTTTGTGTCATTTTATATTATTTGCATTCTAGACAGAACAACTAAATATAATCGTATGCACAGAACGTGTTTGAATAGTCATATACCCACTAATTGTGTTAAGGTTACTTACATGCTCGGGACACATTGTAGCTGTCACTTGTATCAAGTTTGATGACCTTTGTCTCCATCTCAAAGAAAGAGTTTATTTCGTTCTGTTGTCGGATGTGATGTATAATGGACCTCTCCAGAACACCGTGTCTCTCGTCAATAATCAGACCTATAATTAGAACAGTACGAATCAGCTATATGATTGTAATTGGTTGGTTGAGTTTTGCAGCTAAAGTGCTTCTACGGACTGGGACTCTTGCCATTGGACAACAGAAATAGAATAGTGGAAAATCTAACTCACGGAGAAGAGAAGTAGAGACATAAATTAAAAATGCAGTGATGACTGGACAGAACTGCAAGGGATATCTAAGGATAGGACGGCATGGAGTGAGTTGGCTGAGGGCCTATGCCTTAATGTCTGTCTGTCTATCTGTCTGTCTGCTGACTGATTGTAACTAAGTACATTTGACAAGATGAACAGGCATATAAGAACGTACGTATGCAAACATATAACTATGTTAACAGGTAATTGAATGGGAGGACAAACAAGCGATGGGCGGTTAAATTAATTCTTTTCTGTGGTTACTTTAATAGAAAAATGTTCATCCTCCTCCTGAAACATAATATAGGTGCTCCATCAATCATGTGCCATGCCGGTAAGCGTAGGCGGTCATGTTTTGCCATCTCACTCGATCACCAATATAGGTGCTATTCGCGTATATAGGCCCATATATAAACATATTGGTTATGTGCGATTGTGGTATTTTCAGAGTGTCAACAGATGCGTCTGTCAAAGCTTGTTTTGTAAGTCCCACTTCCCTGGCTGTATTTACATTTTCTTGAATTACCACATATTTCTTGATTTGTCTTAAATTGGAATGTATCTTTGCATTCCCGAACAATAAATGCTAGTGTATCTGCTATCTCATATACTTCTTGCCGTCAGAATGAACATCCAATCTACCGTGATATTGAAAGGAGCGCATTTGAGATTATATATGACTTTATTTGTGACTTTAATTGTACGTTTAAGGCAATGATGACTTCTTGGCACTTGAGGAATATAGTGGGAGTACAACCGTAGTATCAGTAACTAATCCAGGAGTTAGGAAGATGAGCTATTATGTTTATACTGCCCGTTACGCTTTTGAAGCATAATTTACTTTTATATGGGCAAATATTAATGATATGATAATTGGAAGCACCTGGTTTAAATACCATAAAAGAACACTTTACACATGGAAAAGCCCTGATAAGAAAATACTCAACCAAATTGACTACATACTTATTAATAAAAGGTTTCGAAATGCATTAATTAATGTAAAGACAATGCCGGGTGATGACTGTAATAGTCATCATGTACCACTATGTGGGAAAATAAAAGTAAGACTGAATAGAAGAAAAACAGTGGTTAGGAACATGAGACTTAATAACGACGTTTTGAAGGTAGATAAAGAAATTCAAGAACAATACAGAGTGATTGTAAAAAATAGGTATAATGCAATAGCTAAAATAAGAATATAAACGAACAATGGGCAATGTTAAGGTATTCCATTCATCAAATGAGCAAAGAAATATTACCGGAAAGAAGCCAAAAGTTTAAGAAAAATTGGATGACTGAAGAAATATTAAAGTTGATGGCCAAAAGAGAGCAGAGTAAAAATGATAAACATAAATATAATGAGATAAATACAGAAATAAGGTATAACTTGTGGAGGCAAAAGAAAGTTGGTTAAATGAACAGTGCAAGCAAATTGGATTAAATTCTATTAAAGATACAAAAAAAATATGCACAAAGAAAACAGTGAGCTCACAGGAAGAAAAATAAGAATAAATACGGGGTGTTTAAAATCAAAAACAGGAAAGATATTATTGGAGGAAGATGCTATAATAAAGAAATAGAATTAGTATATAAGAGACTTATATGATGGAGAAAGGGCAGAATTAACAGAAGAAAGTAAGTTAGAAGGTGCACCTATTCTAAAAGAAGAAGTCGATGACGCTATTAAGCATATGAAGAAAGATAAAAACAGCTAGACTAGATGGAATCACAATAGAAGAATTAGAAGTAATGGTAGAATTTGGAGTAGATATATTAACCAAAATGTTGAATGATTTTTACTGAAGTGGATATATACCAAGCAATACCAAAAAGACCAGGAGAAATTGAATGCGAGGATTTTCGAACGATTAACCTCATAAATTACGTCTCTAAGCTTCTAATCAAAACTATAATGAGAAGAACAAGAAAGAAATTAAAAATGAAAATTGGTGAAGAACAGTATGTATTTGTGGAAGGAAAGGGTACAAACAATGCAATATATACATTACGGACACTATTAGAAAGATCAATAGAGATAAAGAAAGACATATATTTGTGCTTCATAAATTATACTAAGGCATTTGATCATGTAAAACGTGATGAAATTATTAAAATGTTGGAAGATATTAACATTTATGGGATAGATTTCAGAATAATAAAACATATTTATTGGAAACAAAGAGCAGCATGTAAAATGGGAAATAAAGAAAGAAATTATGAACACATAAAGCTGGGAGTAAGAAAGGGATGTGTTTTTTCACCGGATCTCTTCTCCCTCATTAGCGAAGTAATAATGAGAGAAGTCAAAGAAAAGCCAGGAATAATATTCGGAGGTTATAATATAAACAATGTACGTTATGCAGGTGACACATTATTGATGGCGGGTAATGCAAAACATCTATAACAACTGTTGGACATTGTAATAACAGAAAGTGCAAAGAAAGGACTTTCTTTGAATATCAAGTAAACGGTAACAATGGTGATATCAAAGAAACAGGTAACAATCCAAATGTGAAATAGAGATAGAAGGGAAAATTCTTCACCAAATGGATAGTTTCTTGGCAAAGGCTAATATTCGACGTTTGGTGCAGGAGAGCCTGGCATATGATACCACAACATCTAGCTTAAGAATGGAGGTGGAGGCAGTCAGTGCAGCTTTCCGCTGGATGGAGAATACGATACACACACACACACACATTGTGATTGTAACTGACTCAGAAAGGATGCTGAGTAGGGTGAGGACTTACAAGCTTCGTGCCGAGTGGCTTGCTTCGCTTCGGAAGTCACGGGTGGTAAGCATCGTCTGGATATTTTCTCCGCGGCATGCTGGTGTGTTTGGGAATGAACAGGCAGACAGATTGGCTGGCTCTGCAAAACTTGGTAGAGTATTGATGCATGATAAGGCAGACGTGGTTGTGGCCTTGTGGGAGCACGTGTACACCCCGGGGGAGCAAATGGATCACCATGGTCTGGCAAGAATGCGACAGCGTGGAGTGACGAGGAGATCTGGCCGATGCTCGACGCTTAGAGGAAAGGCGAGACGCACATATAATCAGATTGCTACTGGTACTATTGGGGTTGGAACTCTTCGCTGGCTTCTGAGGATGGGGACGGAGCGCTTATGGGAATGTAAATGAACAAATTAGGAAGAGATTGGAAGCAACAGAGATGTGGTTCCTGAGACGAATGTTGCGAATTCCTTGCCCTACCAACTAACAACGAAGGCCTGAAAGAGGATAATGAAACTAGAACATTATATACAACAATAAGAAAGAGGAAAACAGCTTTTTTGGTCATGTGATGAGAAGAGAGGCGTTGGCGAACATCGTGACAACTAGAAAGATAGAGGGAAAGAGAGGCAGAGGCAGACCAAGAGAAATGATGCTGGATGGATTGCGACAGTGGCATGGAGGAATATCAACGGTAGAGTTGATCCAGAAAACCAAAGACCGATGGTCTAAAGTCCAACAGTTGTTGTAGATCTTTCGTATTATCCGCCATCAATACTGTGTCATCTGCATAGCGTATATTATTTATTTTATAACCTCCGAATATTATTCCTGGCTTTTCGAGACAGCATGCAGGGTCATGTGCTACCTTCTTAATTTTCCAACCATGAGGAACGGAATACAATTTTGCCAAGCAAGCGCCTATCTCAGAGTCAATGCAGACACACAACATCCACTGCACAGCGAGATTAAGAAGGTTAAGGGCAGCAGGTTAAAAGAGGAACGTCGTGGATGGGTCAGGCCGAAGACATTCTTCAGCAGCTGTGTTCATTGGGGACTTAGAACAAGGCGAGGAGTGGGTATAAGTGCTTACAGAGTTCTGTACATCCATTTCAGTTCATCCAACCAGACAGGAAATGCAGGCAAGCAAATCTAGCTGCTGTGGAGGCGAAAGTACAGGCTCTGATCTTCGAGAATTCATTAGAGGATGATGCTGTCATTGTGCATCATAAATCATACTAAGACATTTGATCAAGTAAAACATGATGAAATGATTAAAATGTGAGAAGTGCGAGGAGTGAGAAGTTCATGGGCCATTACGGCCCAGGCCGGAGGGAAAAGTGTTAAGGAAGAACCTGGCGCTTTTGCTTTGGCCACAAGCAGTCTGACTATGGAAGTCATGGCAGTAAGTAAAGCAATAACATGGCTCGAAAACACAGACAATCAATCGGGCTTGTGTCTTTGGTGACTCAATGAGGATGTTCAGGATAGAGATGGGTGGGTACGAAGAGAGTTGCTGCTGTCTCTGGGGCGGTCTCGGCTGGCACAAATTAGTTTCATCTTCGTGCTAGGGATGCCGGTGTACAAGGGAATTAGCATATTGATAGTCTTGCAGGTAGGGCTACAGTGGAAGGCGGACGAGCCGTGGACCAGGCAAACATTCTGAATGCTCTACGAGAAGTAAGTCGTTTACGAGAACCAAGCGATGACTGGGAATCTACAACCACGGTTAGGCTGCGAGAACAGCAAGTTAAAAGAGGCAAGGCCAAACAAGAACACTACGCAGTAAACCAGCACAGCACTGATGTCGTGAGCCGCTACACTCTGCGGGATTTACTGAGGAGGGGATCCGAGCACATATGGACTGAATGGTAAGATGTGCAATGAGGATGATCTGTCGACTATCTAACTAACTAACTAGCTAACTAATCAAAGACCGAGATCTGTAGAGAGTCATGAACGCCTACGAGAGTCGGCATGGCATTTGATGATGATGAGATGTTGCTTCTCGTGTAGAGAGTACGAAACACTGTTATTACTGCCTATAGAACCTTGCGATGTAGAACAGGAGGGTCATGAGGTTTGGGAATTAGGGCCACATGGCTTGTGCAGTCGTTACGAAATGTGCAGGTGATGGTTTTCATTTTGCCAGACAAGAGGGTATGATCTCAGCAAATTATTAACTATGTGTGTAGCCTCACAGCCAGTACCAATGTATATGTGTTTGAACGTCACATAATGTGTATATAGCCAGGATAGCTATGCTAACAAATTAGACGGCGATTTTCCAAGATTTCGAAACAGTATTACTATGGAAATTAAAACGTTGCATTTGTATATGTTTAAATACGATCTAGTACATTTAATGCGCAATTTTCAGTGGATGTCAGACATTGTGATACTATGTTTAATATTGGATTTCATACACAGCAAGAACATGTTTGGAATGTACTTTTCTGTAGTACAGTGACATGTTCAAGATGTAGACGTCATATCTTGTTTCTCCTTCACTCACCACAGTGTGTGTTGATAGGGTGTCCTAGGGTACCACAGAAGCGACCACCACCCTTGCAGCATATTGGTGGAGAAAGGCAGAACGAGGCAGCACAAGTCAAAGGTAAAGACTATACAGTATCGCAGTACAGGGCAAGATGTGGTGAGTATAATAAGGCGCGACAAACGCAGAAAGCTTCACGGCAGAAAAAAAGCTGGGAACAACCACCTTGGCGGAATTTGGAGGTGGAAAAGGCCACGGTGGACAAGCGTAGTGCTGTTAGGAAATGGCAAAACGCCAAGAAGAACAGATTTGCCCATCTTAGTCCTTGCGTACATTTGGAAAGAGAGATGCACAGAAAAGTAAGCTACTTAAAAAATACTGGTTAAGGTGGTTAAAAGTGAAAAATGGGCAGAGTTATGGAAAAGAGTAACTACAGACAAGTCACTGAAATTGTTCTAGCTACTACATAAAAGCATGAATAGGGTAGTCAAGAATAAGGGTATTCCTGACTTTCAAGGTGCTAACCTCATCTGGCAGAGGACTGACGAGAACAAGGGTAAAGCCCTTGCCAGAGACCCAAACGGTTAGAGAAGTACAGACAGGAAACGATCATCGTGACCAACAACCCATCTACGATCGGCCCGCAGCAGCAGCTACTAGTTCCTTTCCCAAATCTCGGTGCACATGATGTTTTCGTGCCTGGATCAGTGCGTATGGCATTCAATATCGCACTCACCTTCCCCTGATGTCAACTGGTTCGTGGTCCAGAACCTCGACCGAGCGCTGGTTCAAAAGCTGACCGTCAGGTTCTCCGGCAATGAAGTCTTCTCTCTTATGGACAGTACAACATCTACCTGGTTCTTTGGAAGAGTCAATCGGACCCGGCGAGCGCGGTGTATCAAGGCATCGATAAAAGGTCCGGCATGAACGTGACCAAGGCGAGCTTTGGTGCAGCGGATGCTGTCGTCCTGACGTGGCCATCGCGAAGGCCTACGAAAACAGGTACTGCATACCACTAAAATTTGAACTGCTTGAATCGCATGCGCCCTTTTACCAATCTGCTCTTAGTGATCGGCTGAAGATTAAATTGACCTTGCGAAGCTTCCCGCGTGATTCGCGCAACTGGCAAAGATACCGGCAATTCCACGTATTCCTTAGAAAACATCTGTCTCGTGTAGGAAGTAGTCACTAAACCCACGTTGGCCCGACTAATTCGGAACATATACGAAAACAGTATGGTGGTGCTATACGAGCGGGTCCTACGTCATAGACGGATCTCTCATGTAAAGGGGGACTCGATATGAAATATCAATCTGAACACGCCCTGTAAGTCTTTGAAATGCATTCTCCTATTATGGGAGTATCTCGCCAACCACAAGGAGTTTGAGCGCCACCCGGAGGGGTTTTACAACCCTAAAATCAGTAAAGTTGAAGTAATCGTCGAAGGACAAGCCAATCCATCTATTTGCGCATGGCTTAGCACCACACCAGATCTGGGACGAAGCGAGGAAAGTCTTTGCCGGTGGCCTCAAAAGACACCCTGAGACAAGCACAGTCGCCAAAGAGCTAGGATTGTTCGATGTCAGTCTAGGCCAGTACTTGACTAAAACATTCTGCTTGTGGCTGGACTTCCGGACCTCCGACGATGACCATCTTCTCAGCAGCGGCCGGCGTGTAGAGAACGGCTCTGAGGGCATCACTCTCCAGATCACGAAAGAGGTTGAACCGGCGGGACCACTGTACTGTTACGTGTATTTGGTTATGGACGGACAGTTGAACATCGATACCGGGAGATTCTTTAGTGCTGTTTATTAATGGAGTTCCAACTTAATGGCACACTCGGCCATCATCACGGGCCCCACATCGTGTGGAAAAACATAATTCATTCTCTACCTCCTGGAAGGCTCATACCGGGGTGTTGTCGAGCATATTGTCATTGCTTGCCTTTCGGTACGATACAAAGAAACATACAGGGCCCGGCCCTGGGTGTTGTCAGATCAGTCTTCATCTTTGACCCCGGTGAACGGCTGCTCAAATGACTAGAAGTCTTCTATAAAATGTTTCAGGGGACGCCGAACTTATACATCATTGATGACTGCAGCGCAGAGGACGCTATTGCTCAGTAGAGAACTATATTAACTTATCTAACTTTTAGCGGGCGACATGCCCAGAAAGTCTGAGGGTTCAAACCCAGAAGTACAACGCTGTCCTGACTTCTGGTCAAGATGGCGAAGGACGGTTGTGTTGTCTTTCTGACCGCTACCTTTTCGCGTAGGAGATGGATATTTTCACCTCCTACGTGTAATTTGTGTGCCAGGATGTAAGTAGTAATTCAGGAGGTATTGGATTAGATTTTAAGGCTCCAATCCTTCGCTGTGACGTCATATTTTACTATGTAAAATTATGATCCGCATAGAAAAAATCACAAATCGGATCGTTTTTTCACAAATTGGCGGGTGTTGTTTTTTTTTGTTTGGATACTTCTAGTACCTCCGGTTGACTAATTCAGATCCATGAGTGGCAGAGTCTCCCTGTTTTCCCCCGCCTACGGTGCCCCTCGGTAGCCCAACCGGCGGCCTCCGCTTCAGCCCAACCGTCCTGGGACCGCTTGAATACAGCGAGGCTAGCCCCGGGCATGTAGAATACTGATATGGTTTAGTAGACCAAATATGCACCGGACACCCGGGTTCGAGTCCCAGTGTGTGTCTGTGTGTGTACGGTGTAGGCCGATGTGAGGGGCGCGAGGGAATGGGCCCCTACCCCGGATATTAGCCTTTGCCCACCAGAGGAGGGCAACCAAACTAATATCAAGATATGAAGAATGGTTGACAGCAAGGCCCTGACCAGACCACGAGGCAATACTAGACTCAGATCTTAGGCAAAAGACCGAAAAGATGTGATATAAAAGTGCAATCGGGCATATTCAGCTTTAGGAAAAAGACTGAAGCGAGAAGTTGGGTATTAAATACTTGCAAGGCATACGTTAAAATAATTAATAAACATGTAATAACATATATAAAGTGATTAATTCTAGAGAAAATAACATTAAAGACCTGTCTCAAAATTATACATTTAATTAAGATAACAAATCTAGTAAACTTTGCAAAATAATAATAAAAATACTTAAAAAATAATAACGCCAGTTATTTCCCTTTGCCTGTTTTGGAAAAAATGTTGTCCCTTGATACCGGCAAGCCTGGGGAATGTCATCTGCGTTTAGTGTAATAGCAGTAACCGATTAACGCACGGTAGTGAAATTTGGAATAAAGCGTATATAAATGACGCTAAAGCTATTGAGCACATCGCCGAAAGTGTAAACAAAGAGTCTAAGGCACTGTGCATGGTTGCAAATGAAGTAAACAAGTGGAAAAGATGGGGAAATGTTACCATAGAATTGCAATTATGTCAGAAATTGTACATCTCGAAAATCAAAACCTGTCGGTATGCGTGGATGTTGACAAACCTGCTGTAATTCGTGAAAAATCTGACAAAAACGGTAAAAAGTGCGTCAGCGAGGAAAGTCCTGGGCATGTCATGCAAGGCAAGTCCGGGCATGTTTTCTGCTCTAAAAATTAGTGCACTATTACAGATTAGCATTAGCAAAGTATTTTAGGTCATTCCCAGAAGCACGACAAAACTGTGACGATAAAACGAAATCATGCGAGGCAAGCCCCGGATGTGTCTTACGAAACAAGCCACGGACATGTCTTCTGCTATAAGAAAAAATTACGGTACCATCGCAGAATATTACTCATACATTAGCAAGGTAGGGATGGTCATTCCGAGAAGCACAACAAAACTGTAACGTCCAAGTGAAGTCAACGAGGCAAGCCCTGGGCATGTCTTTTTCTCTAGAAATTAGCGTACTATCGTAGTGACCAAATAGGTCTCTGAATGTTAGTAGTACCACTCATACGATAGCAATATATGGTAGGGTATTCCCAGAAGCACTACACAACACTACGAGCAACAGAAACAGTGGCTAAAGCAAATCAAAGATGGCGCTGCATCCGGTCACGTGTCTATTGGGATACAACTGAAACACGTGGCTGAAACGAGGCAAAGATGGCGATGCATCCGAACACGTGCCTAATGGAACTCAATCGAAACAGGTGGCTAAAGCCAATCAAAGATGCCTCTGCTTCCGGTCTCGTGTCTAATGGGACACAACCGATACACGTGGTTAAAACGAGTCAAAGATGGCGCTGCTTCCGATCAAACGTGGGTAATGGTCATATCCGAGAAAATATGGCGTTGCTTCCGGTCGCATCCATAAAAATACATCCGAGGCACGTGGGTAAAATGGATACTACAGAAAATCTGTTGATTGTCGAATCACGGGACCTAACTCAGGATGAAAAATTCCACAATCTACTATGTCGCGGTGATAGGCCACGACATTAGCATGTGATTTCTCAAGGTCAGACATGCCCAGACAATATACTGCTGAGTCAGGAGTCTGCGTAAACAATTGCATCCACCATTCGCCTCTAGAAGTACCATTCTCTGTGAGAAGCAAGCAGATCACCATGTGGCAAGTCGCTAATGGTAAGTTGGCTTTTTGATACATCTTCCACATTTTCGATGTGGCTCTTCAAGTAGGCATACAGTTAATCTAACAATACTTGTATAATAAAGGGATATATGGTGCTAGTCGCAATAACTGAAAAGACAAGCTATGTCTTAATATATTATGGCAGGCTTGGACGACATGGAATACAGCTGGCATTCGAACTTTTAACACAGCGCTATGGTGGTACCGTAATAATATAGGTAGTAGTGTGTAATCTTAGGGGAAGGTAAAAGTGTACTACATGGTCTACATACCCATTATCGATAGTAATATATGGACTATTTAACACAGGGTGAATGTCAGATACAGAGCTGTTATTTATCATATGTATTTCTATAACTCTGTTAAAGTACCTTATTCTTATATGTTGTACATATACCGATGCCCACGAAAACATAAATAGAAAACTGTGGAGCATACTAAGAGCGGAACCATACATCTATTGCATGGCTGTCTTAATATCCCACCCAATGAAATCGAGAATCCATTCAGTCATTCTTGTGATTATGGTGATGGTGGTAGTTTTGCGGACCTAGTAACCGTTCGATTGCGGGATATACTACAACAGAACTTCACCAAAGCAGAAATAAACATATTAGGTCTCAGTAGAATTGAGGAGTGCATCCTCGACTAACCTGGACGGCTTGGCCTCGTGGCATGGTCAAAACAGAAACTCTAAGCTGATCCACGAATCTGGTGAGCGAGTGAGGTGGCAAAACATGACCGCCCACCTTACCGGCAAGGCACATGATGGATGGATGGATCCTCGACTATAATGCCCAAACAAGAAACTCCAGAACCATTCCCACCCAACGTCGAGCGAACATCGTCACCGACATCCTTAACCTTTAGTTAATCCACACTAGTGAACGAGTATAAAAACACCTAAATACAAACAAGATGGTTGTAATATAATTACAGTCATGTCTTCAATAGCTGACCAGAACTCAATACGAAGAAAACTACATTGGATGTGAGTAGACTGCATATGTATATCGTTGTTATTCTTCGTTCACAGAGTGTAGCTCACAGTGACTACCACGCAAGTATCACTGCGCCCTCTACACTATCTAGTTCATAATGGTGAGAGGTCATGGACCGAGCATGACCCGCATTCCTCAATCCAGCTCACCCATACAACGGGTCACCGAGTGGGTAGTAGATCGCTTAGTCACACCATTCAAACAGCCGCGTCAGCGTAATCTGAGCCGCTTGACTTAAGGAACTGGCTGAAACCGGTTTTACGCGTGACTTAAAACTAGTATATAAACCTACGAATGGTACCAGTCGTGCATTGTGAACCAAAGATGACTACAGACCTCAAGATTGTGCCTGCTAACTGGGTTTACATGACTCGTAGTGGTGAGACTGTTAGGCCAGTGGGCGCTGGCGATAAGGCCGTATTTGTCACATCCTACAGAATAACGAGCACGTTACACATCAGGAAATTATATGGTGAATCCAACAAAACGTTCCCTACAAAGATGGGAATGACACTTACTCGGCAAAAATATGAACAGATGATAGCTATGCAACGCGAGATCCTGGCTGACGTTGACAGAGTCAGCCAAGTTAATCAAGTCAGTAACGAAGTCAAACAAGGCATTAACAGATGCAAGCAAGTCAGTAACCAAAACATGCAAGTCATTGCTCAAGTCAAACAGGGGACTAAACGAAGCCAACATGTACACACATACTATACCGCCAGTTTTCAACCCAGCTACAGTCAGATGTGTGATGATCCAAGCAATCAGATGTGTAATGAGCCTAATAGCCAGCTGTTTGATGGGCAACAAGACATCAACCATAACAATCAAGTCCAACACACTCAAGGCAGTGTCAAAGTCAAACAGGGTACTAAACGAAGCCACCAAGTAAACGCAAACTATACCACCGGTTTTCAACCCAGCTACAGTCAGGTGTGTGATGAGCCCAGCAACCAGATGTGTGATGAGCCCAATAGACAGATGTTTGATATGCCTGACACTCAGATGTTTGAGGCACCGTTTGCCTGCAATACTCAGAGTCGTCCCATCAAGCAGGTGACAAGTCATAAGACTACACGCCAAGTGATAGATACACACCAGGCTACCAGCCGGAAGAACCTACCTACTCAGACACCGGTGTGAAGAAACCCAGAAACAACATAAAATGTGTATAGCTCTGTATGTGAAAATGAAATGTTCTAATAATACTATGTATACCAGCTCATATTGCAACATCTATTTCGTATAATGACATCATGCTTTTCTTATTCTTGTAAAATGTACTGAAATACTGTAAAATAAACAAGTATCCATTATAACAACATCTTGGTTGTTTGTTTTTTAAATTTTTACGTATATATAGTTGTCATATGGTGTGAGAATAATACATATTGACGAGAAATTCAAGAAATATTTCAAAAAAACTAAGCAAACGGGTTAACCAAGTAGGAAAACTGTTGTCCAAAGTCTGAAATATCTCAACCAATCTTATGAACAGTAGGAACATTTGTTAACCAAAGGTGAAGTCTTGTGGCCACATTTCAACCAATTTTATAAAAAGTAGGAACATTTGTTAACCAAATGTGAAATGGTTGGTCACATTTCAACCAAACTCATAAAAAGTAGGACATTTTCTTGTCCAAATGTGAAACATTTTGGCCAAATTTCAACCAAACTTATAAAACGTAGGACACTTTGTTAACCAAAGTGAAACATCTTAGCTAAATTTCAACGAGCCTTATGAAAAGTAGGAAACTTTGTTAAACAAATGTGAAAAGTTTAGCCACATTTCAACTACACTTATAAAAAAGTAGGAAAATATATTAAACAAATTGAAAGATTCTGGCCACATTTCAACCAAGCTTATAACAATCTCAGTCTAACTTATGAAAACTGGGAACATTTGTTAACCAGATTGTCACGAAATAGACACCACTGTATTCGGCCGTGTGGTATAAGGCAGACAACCCTACTATTATCCGACCCGGGTCTCGGGAAAATAATCGCCCTTTGGTTGGTGTTCCAGTAGTTTCGAGAAACAGCGGCCGGTTGAATTTGATCCACTCAGGCTGACGGAGCATGTTTCTGACGCATGCGCAGTTGATTAGGCCGGGCGGACAAAGACGGGAGTTGCTGGCTGTCAGGGCTCGTGAACAGACGCCTTTTTGTTGCACAGTATGTTTTCATTATGGAGAGCTGGGGCGACCGATGTCTCAAGGTCGTTAAATAAACCCGACATCTAGTCCTGCTGAATTACAGCTACTCCAGTATGAAACGGTGTTCAGCCATCTGAAGGTATGTGTACCCTTTAGTTTATTTAACTTTGGTACTCGGTGACCCGATAGTGCTAGGCGGTGTGTACTAACCGTGGCTCGGGAAAGTTGGGCATGTGTGAACAGACAACTAGCGTTGCCTAAAGACAAAAACTGTTGACAGCGATTATTTGCTAGCAGTGTAAAACAGGGATATTTATCGTGTTAGCGGCGCTGGTGTTATTCACAGATACTGTAGGTTGGGTTAAGTGGGTTCAGGACAACGAGAGCTTTAATTTGAATTCACACATGAACCAGCTTCCTGAAATCGAACGTCGTCGACTCGGAATGACGTCACGAGGAGGAAACCGGAAGTAGCGTAGGATGTCGCCTATACTAGGGCATGTGCGGTCTCGATCGAAGCAGCTCGGCGAGGCGAATGTAGTGCGAAGATCGGTAGAACTATCTGATGTCGTTTCAAGATCGTGACTTGAGTCGAAAGTCTTTGTCGCTTGGTGGGGCGATCACTGGCTTTTCTTCTGGGCTTTCCTCTCATCTGTCTTATAGATAGTGTCCCTCAATGGAATGCCAGCTTAAGATATAATGGATTCCCGAGAGGTGGACAATGTGTGAGAATTGACCGACGGGACAGGGCTGTTCTATAAGGGCAGTGACACCGTTCTAAATGCTCCGGCCCTTGATAAGGGAGGGGAGAACGGGGTGTGGCTCTCTGCTACATGGAGAATGATTAAGACCATGTATATACTATTGGATTTGGATTTTGTACCTGAGACACGATACTATATCTGCGATGGCTGGTAATAGGGGCGTGAACCAGGGAGATTGGCGTGACCCAGGAAGGGGTGCAGGTGCTTCATCACCGGGCCTACTTCAGGGTCATTCTGCCTACCATTACTAATGATTCACTAACCCTGTATGTCATGTAGAAGTTTTGAAGGTTAGGCCGACACCTCAGTGACGAGTGACCAGCCACCTTGGCCCAAGCTATACTCCATTCCTTGGAAACTGAAGTGGGACACTTAGCAGCCTCCCAGGTCCTAGACCCATTTCCTTTCCGGCACCTATGAGCAGCATATGAAGGGACTGGGACTCTCCTGGGAAGAGTCCGTATAGCTGAGGAAGGTGGTGAGAGAGAACTCGCTCATGGTAAGCTTGGTTCTAGATACTTTCACTGAGTGTTGTCTTCCACAGGTTCTACCTTCTTGAGTGAAGTCTTATCAGTTAGTAACGGGTCCAGTGATTGAGACCAGGCAAGTGTGATTAACGGACCAAGAACCCTACTATGAATCCTACCATGTATGTGTCACTAGAGTTTACTACACTGGAGGTTGAGTCCGGCTAACCCTTGGCCGTCGTCATTACCAAGTATGTTTACTATGTCTATGATATCTGCTGACCGACTACACTCACGGCAAGTACCTTTATGGAGTGATTGTGCCTTGTATCACAACTATCGACAGAGTCACCACCAGCTAGACCCAGATTACAATGACTGTGTGTGCCAGGCCATTGTGGCCTATGAATCCGCTGGAGTCTAGAGACTGCATCTCCAGCATCAACATCCCACATCATCACCTGAGAAGTGCTCTCATATTTCTGACACTCTCTTGAACTCTGTAAGAGAGAGAACTCCGTGTTCATATTGTGGCCACCCGCAAGATCTTGAACATTTCGTCATCTGTGTGGAACACCCATTTGGAGCATCACGGAGTAGGTTTTCCGGAACTAGTCCAGGTCGACCAATCATTATCTTTTCACCTGTGCGAAGACGAGAGCTTGATGGAAGACTGGCTACCTCTGGTGAGATCTAGTAACAAGATGACATGTAGCGTCTACTCGAAGCCTTTCCAGTGATGACTGCTCCATCCTAAAGCTACTCCCAGGCTTGCTATCTTGACTGACCTATCGGTTAATAGGTATATCTCATCATCATCATCCCCATTATCATCACCCTCATTTGTACAACACACATTTCTGTTTCTATATATATGCCATAGTTGAGTGTTGAGTCATGCATTCAGGACGATGTGTGGGTGGGTAGTATCCCTTGGTTAGTTAAACAGTGAGATATGTATTCAGAGACCGGTGGGGTAACGTAGACTGAGGTTACCTAGTCCCAGGCAGATCACATCGCGTTAGTAAGGTGTGGCATCAGTTTCCCCTCACCCCAAGGTGTGGTGTTACACAGATGTGAAATGTTTGGCTAAATTTCAACCAAACTTATAAAAAAGTAGGACAATGGGCTGACATCAGAGTATTGTAGGCAAAGGATGCTTCACACATCTGAGTGTCGGGCACATCAAACATCTAGCTATTGGGCTCATCACACATCTGGTTGCTGGGCTCATTACACATATGACTGTAGCTGAGTTGAAAACTGGCAGTATAGTATGCGTCTACATGGTGGCTACGTTTAGTACACTGTTTGACATGAGCACTGACTTGAATGTTTTGGTTACTGTTAGTGCCTTGTTTGACTTCATTACTAATTTGATTAACTTGGCTGAGTCTGTCAAAGTCGGCTAGGATCTCACGTTGCATAGCTATCTTCTGTCCATAGTCTTGCCGAGTAAGTGTCATTCTCATCTTAGTATGAAACTTCTTGTTGGATTCACCATATAATATCCTGATGTGTAACGTGCTCTTTCCTCTGTAGGATGAGACAAATACGGTCTTATCGCCAGCGCCCACTGGTCTAACAGTCTCACCACTACGAGTCATATAAACCCAGTTAGCAGGCGCAGTCTTGAGGTCTGTATTCATCTTCGAGTCACAATGCACGACTGGTACTAGCCACGGTTTTATATACTAGTTTATGAGTCATGAGTAAAAACCGGTTTCAACCAGTTTCTCAGGTCAAGCGGCTCAGATTACGCTGGTGCGGCTGTTCATATGGTGTGACTAAGTGACCTACTACAAGTTCGTATGTTTGTATGTTTGAGATAGATTGGGGAATGCGGGTCAGGCTCGCCTCCTGACTTCTCACCATGATGAAATAGATAGCATAGAGGGCGCACTGTTACTTGCGTGTGTTGTGTTGTGTGGTGTGTTGGTTGGGGATATTGTGTGGGTGAGGTATGTGTGTGTGGGTGGGGGGTTTTCGTGGTGTGTGAGTGGGGGTATGTGGGGTGGATGGGTAAGGGTATCTGTGTGGGTGTGGGTGGGAATATTGTGTGGTATCTGGGTGGGGGATATGTGTGTGGTGTGTAAGTTGGGATGTGTTGGTGAGGGATGTGTGTGTGTGGTGCGTGGGTTGGGAATAGTGCGTGGTAGGGGGTGTATGTAATGTGCGGGTGGGGGATTGTGTGGTGGGGGATTATGTTATGGCATGTGTGGCTGGGTGGAAGTTGTATGTGTGGGTGGTGGGGTGTATGTGAGTGGATTGAGGATGTATGGGTGGTTAGGGAGATGTGTGTGTGTGTGTGGGGGGGTAGGGATATGTCAGTTGGTGGGGATGTGTGTGTATGGTTTGGGCATGTGTGAGTGGGTGTGGGTTGGTGGGGGATTGTGTGCATGGGTGGGGAATATGTTGTCGATGGAGATGTGGCTGGGGGATGGGTGGTTTGAGGTGTGAGTGGGGAGAGGATGTGTGGGTTAGGATGTGTATGTGGATGGGCGTGGGATGTGTGGGTTGGTGGGGGAATGTTTGTGGGTGGCGAGTGTGTTTTGGTTGGGGGATCAGGTGAGGGCAGTGTGTGTGTGGGTGGGGGATGTGCCGAAGGGGGATGAGTCGGTTGGTGGGGTATGTATGTGTCCCTTGGTGCCCGTGTGTGTGGGTAGGTGGGGGTGTTATGTGTCCCTTGGTGCGCGTGTATGTGGGTAAGTGGGGGTGTTGTGTGGGTGGGGTGATGTATGGATAGGTGGGAGATGGGCCTCATAACATGGTAATTAGCCTTGTTTAAGTTTACAACATTCATTTCACAATGTTTATTTTTCTTCCTATGTAAATGTATAATGCTCATGATGAACGAAAGACGAGTGACTGGAATGGCCGAATGTAAGACGGGGATGCGCGCCCAATTTGTGACCCTAATAAAGTTGATTTGATTTGATTTGATTTGCGTTGTAGTCACTGTGAGCTACAGTCTTTGAAGCCGGAATAACAACGATATACATATAGTCTCCTCACACCCAATGTAGTTTTCTTCGTATTGAGGACTGGTCAGCTATCTTGTTTGTATGTAGGTGTTTTAATACTCGTCCGCTAATGTGGACTGACCAAAGATTAAGGATTCGGTGACGATGTTTGCTCGACGTTGGGTGAGGAAGGTTCTGGAGTATCCTGTTTCCGATTCTAGTCAAGGATACACTCCTCAATTCTACTGAGGCCTAATATGATTATTTCTGCTTTGGTGAAGTTCTGTTGTAGAACCGCAATCTAACCGTTACTAGGTCCAAAAAACTACCACCATCAACATAATTACAAGAATGACTGAATGAATTCTCGGTTTCTTGATTGGGTGGGATATTAAGACATGTCATGCAATAGCTGTATGGTTCCGCTATTAGTATGCTCCACAATTTGCTAATTAGGTTTTTGTGGGCATCTCTATCTGTAAAACAGATAAGAATAAGGTACTTTAACAGCGTTATAGAAATACATATTATAAATACTAGTTCTATATCTGACATGCACACTCAAATGTTTAAATGCCAGCTGTATTCCATGTCATCACAGCCTACCATAATATATGAAGACATGGCTTGTCTCTTCAGTTATATGCGTCTAGCACCATATATCCCTTTATTACATTAGTATTGTTAGGTTAACTGTGTGTCTACTTGGAGAACCACATCGAAAATGTGAAAGATTTATCAAAAAGCCAACTTACCATTAGCGACTTGCAAAATGGTGATCTGCTTGCTGCTCACAGAGAACGATACTTCTAGTGGCGAATGGTGGACGTTATATACACGATATCTGCTGACGTAGACTCCTGACTCAGCAGATTATTGTCTGGACATGTCTGACCTTGAGACAATCACATGCTAAGATCGTGGCCTATCACCGCGACATAGAAGCTTGTGGAATTTTTCATTCCGAAGTAGGTCCGGTGATTCGACAATCAACAGTTTTTCTGAAGTATACATCTTACCCATGTGTCTCGGGTGTATTTTTATGTATCCGACGGGAAGCAACGCCATATTTTATCGGATATGACTATTACCAACGTGTGATCGGATGCAATGCTATCTTTGACTTGTTGTAGCTACACGTTTCGTTTGTATCCCATTAGACACGTGATCGGAAGCAGAACGCCTCAGTGGGTGTGTTTATGTCAGGTAAGATCAACTCGAGCTGGCCAGCGCTGTTGTCAGCGAGCTTTAGTGTGCGTGTTTATCTCCAGTAATGATCAGAGCTGGCCGGTGGTGGGGTCAGCACGTGACCTTTTACCTGTACGCGCAGGTAAACTTTCATTCAAGGGGATGTTAGTATGTAAAAGGGGAACCAAGTGACATGAGTAGCATCCCTTGGTATAATTTTATAATTAAGGGGTATAACTGCGGGGTTTAATTTCATTACATATTATTATGATTATCTTGGTAAGATATTTCTTATTTTAAATGAGCAGCGTAGTTTTATATTGACGTAACTACTCGCCGCTAAACATACAAGAAATTTTGGTGTTTAATAATGTTTTTAGGGTTAATTTTTAATAAAATTGTATAGTTGTCTAGTATATTTTTAACCAGATTTTCACCAAGCGCTTAATGTTGATACCTGGGTAAGGAAACATGCCGAATTAACTAGCATACTGAGCCTTGAAAAAAGTTTATTCATCATCCAACTAGGGATCCTCGGGTTAGCTCGAGAGATGGAATAAAATTATTTTCTGTTATATTGGATTTCGATCTTCCTCATCGCAGGGGATCGATATCAATATGACTGGGGTTCGATCACACCACACACCCCACCACACACACACACTCACACACACACACACACACACACACACACACACACACACACACACACACACACACACTGGAACTCGATTCAAGGTGCCTGGCGACTATTTGGTCTACTTATCTATATACATATTCCACATGCCCGGAGCTTGCCTCACTGTCTTCAAGCGGCCCCGAGACGGACCGGGGAAGCGGACGCGGCCGGCGGAGGTACGTGGTCGCGCCCGCCCGCCCCACCTGGGGACCGGAAGTAGTCACCCAGACCCAAGAAAACAACCGCCAAGTTCAAAATATTGAGGTCAATTGTGGTCGTAAAATATTACAAAACAAGATGGCCGGATAACCCCGTATAGAACGATTAATCGGTGGTTTGAAACCACAAAGTATACCTGATTACCTCCTACATTACTACATGAAACATTAAATTGAAAACAACAAAGAAAAATTTAATTGTTAATTTGTGTACAATTTATTGTTGAATTTTATTTCTTCCTTCAACGATAGTGACTAATTGCATAAGATACTTTTAATTTTCTGAAATACAGCTGTTGTTTGCCTAGAGGACAGAAGATTATCTCTAGTAGGTTGGAAATTTGCCCAGTCAGCAGAAAACCGGTTGTGGTTTAATCAAAGAGAATGTTAGTGTTAAGTGGTATGAAACGTTGAAAATGGGTTAGAAGATGAGGTAGATGGTATTCAAGGGGTCAATAAGGATGTTGTAATATATATTTGTTTATTTTACAGTAATTCAGTACATTTTACAATAAGAAAAGTATAATGTCGTTATACGACATGGATGATGCAATATGAGCTAGTATATATAGTATGATTACATTTCATTTTCACATACAGAACTATACACATTGTATGTTATTTCTGGGTTTCTTCAAACTTGTGTCTGAGTAGGTGGGTTCTTCACTTGGCGTGTTGCTGTATGTAGCCGGGGCGCAGTGTTGGGGTGAGCGACCAACATTGCTTAAATACCCGAATGGCTCGTGAATACATAACCTATGCAGTAAAAGTCCAACTCCTGGCCTTCACGAGGCGGAACTGTTTAAACTAACAGGAGAAAGGGCGACGGCGAGTATCTGGCGCCGGAAAATAACCAGTGTGCTGTAGATGTGTATACACATACATGCATGTGCAGACACGTGTGTGCGTGTGTACACATCTAAACTCGAGTGAGACCACAGTCTGCTCTAGCAAAGGAAAGGTGCTGAAGACGGAGGCAACCAGCCAGGAGGCGCACCACAGAAATCAGGATGCGACGCAGTTACGCAAAATGGAATATGTCGACTACTGCTAAAAGTTATGGTGCTCGCCCTGCTTTGGACCCCCAGGCAGGTGCGGTGCCGGGCCCTATGTCTCGAAAGGGTCCAACCTTAACTACTGGAGGTCCTTCTCGGATGTCCTGTGGAGCCAGGGGACATAAGAATAGAACAGCTGGCCATACTAAACAAAGACTTAAAATAATGCGCTGGAATGCGGAGGGAGTCAACAACAAAAAAGTAGAATTAGAAAACATCCTGGACCAAGAAAAAGTAAGCATATGTTGCTTGCAAGAAACTCACCTCAACGAAAATATAGCCTTCAAAATCAGAGGCTACCAGTGTTACCGATCTGACCGAAAGGACAGGCGAAAAGGTGGGATACTTACCCTTGTAAAAAATAACATCACTGCTTCCCAAATCGAAGTCTATATGGAAGGTGCTGAGTATCAGACACTTAAACTTAAAACAGGCTATACAAACCTACATCTGATCAATTACTACTGTCCAAGTGACCACCCACAGGCACTGGACACACTACCATTAACAGAAAAAATGATTTTGTGTGGCGATTTCAACAGCCACTCGCAGAGTTGGGGCTATGATCACATGGACCAGAGAGGAGAGAGACTGGAAGACTGGCAGGATGAGAATAGATTCATCTTGGTTAACAAGCCGTCCGACCCACATACTTTCTACTCGAGATCATGGCACTCTACAACTACACCTGACCTGGCTTTTCATTCACCAGACCTGGAGTGGAACATTACACGAATTGTTAGGAAACAACTTGGTGGCATCGACCATCGACCAGTCTTTCTAACTGTAGAAAATGAGCTTGTAAGTGAAAGCAGCACCCTCTCGAGGTGGAACTACAAGAAAGCAGACTGGGCAATGTACAAGAATCGCACCAGCATACTGGTTAAAAACCTCAACACTGAGAAAGACATAAATAAAGTAGTTGAAGAGTTTGGGAAATGCATACTACAGGCAGCACGAGAAACAATACCAAGAGGAGCCCGTAAACAATATAAACCCTACTGGAGTAGTGAACTGGAACAGTTGCACAATGATGTGGAAGTATATAGAAAGCAAGCAGAGGTCACACCCTGCCAAGAGAACCACAATAAATTCCAGCATGCAAAAGCCAAATTTCAAAGGGCCAAGCTGCAGGCTAGACGGAAAAGCTGGCAGGAAAAAACAGAGTCTCTGAACTTTGAAAGAGACACAAGAAAATTGTGGAAGCTAATAAAACAATTTAACGATGAGGGCACAGGGAGAAACTCAAAAATTGCACTACATATAGATGGAAACATCTTAACAAGACAGCAAGCAGCTGACCATTTTGCGGACTCATTCGCACAAGATAACAATATCAAAATTAGTCCAGAGAAACAACAAGAGATTCGAGAGACACGGCAACATACAGGACGGAAGGAAATAGAACATGAGGTTCTGGAGGCACCCATCACAATCAGCGAACTGGAGCTAGCCATATCAAAACTGAAAATGAGAAAGTCACCAGGAGCTGATGGTATCTCCAATGAAATGATCAGGAACCTAGGAACAGAGGCCAAAGCAAAGCTGTTGCAGATCTTCAATAACAGTTGGACTTTAGGCAGTGTTCCACAAGTCTGGAGAGAAGCAATCATGATACCCCTCCTAACATCAGGGAAAGATAGTTCCATTGCCTCTAGCTACAGACCAATTAGCCTCAACAGCTGTCTCTGCAAAACACTGGAGCGCATCATCAATCACAGACTGCAGTAGTACATTGAAAGAAAAAAACATCCTTGTGCCACAGCAGGCTGGCTTTAGGCAGTGCTACTCTACGGAAGATCAGACAACCTATCTCTCTCAAGAAATTGAGGATGCATTCCAAGAGAAGAAGCTGGTGCTTGCGGCATGGATAGATTTGAAGAAAGCCCTTGACAAAGTCTGGAAAGAAGGTTTGATGAATAAACTGAGAAACTGCAAAGTCAATGGAAGAATGTACAAATGGGTGAAAGCATACTTGCACAACAGAAGAGCCCGAGTACAGATAGACGGACTAAAGAGCAAGAAAGTACTACTGCGTCACGGTGCTCCCAGGGCGGAGTCTTGTCCCCCACACTCTTTCTAATCTTCATCAGTGATCACGTTGCTAATCTACCGCATGGAATTAAAGCGGCAATGTACGCCGATGACCTGGTTCTATGGAGCACAAATGAACATGCATCAGTGGCCACCAGATTACTACAAAGAACTGTAGATACATTTGTTGCATGGGCAACAGGATGGTGTGTCAGCATAAACACTGACAAGTGCAGCACCACCCTATTTACCCTCTCTCCAAAACAAACGGCAGGGCCCATCCAGATAAATGGAACACCCCTAAGAGAAGATAAAAATCCAACATATCTTGGAGTAACATTTGATGGCAGGCTGACATGGAGAAAGCACATCAACAAAGCAGTAGCAAAAGCCAGAAGGAAAATAGCCATCCTGAGAAAGCTAAGTGGAACCACATGGGGAGCTAGTGGGAAAATACTTAGCAAAGTTTATCAACAGAGCATACGACCACGCCTGGAATATGGGTCAACTGCGTGGTGTTCGTCATAAAAAAAACCACTACAAGAGCATGACAAAGTGCAACATCAAGCACTTAGAGTCACCACAGGAGGGATGAGATCAACCCCTATAGTGGAAATGGAGAAGATGGAGAGGACACAAGCACTGGTTGAGCGCAGAGATACGAAAACGCTAATACAAGCAGAAAAGTTCCTCAGCTTGCCAGGCCATCCTATGAAGAACAGATTTGAAAAACTAGCTATGGGGCGGTTGAAAAGAAGTAGTTTTATCCACCAGGCCAAACGACTCTGCAGAGAAACCACCGATCTGCCCACAGCTGTTATCCCCCTAACAACTATTCCAGAGCGGACTCCGTGGAAAGATGAGCATAGACTATCATTACAAATCCAGACAAAAGTGAGAGGAATATTTGACAAGGAAGAATAGAACAGTGTGCAGCGCAGAACAGCCACTCTCAGCTTCCTTGATGAAGAATACCCACAGGACCTATGGATCCGAGTCTACACAGATGGGTCAACACATAATGCTGTTCGAAATGGAGGAGCGGGAGTGTACATAGAATACCCAAATAATACCAGGGACACAGCTAGAGTACCGACAGGAAAGTACTGCCATAACTACGATGCTGAAATTGAGGCAATCAAGATAGCAACAGAGAAATTACTAAATACCAGCAATGGTACACAACCTGTGGTGCTATTGACAGATGCAAAATCAGTACTCGAGGCGGTCCTGCCTGGGAAATTGCCAGTACTAAGGACACTACTTTCTGAACTTAGCAGTCAGCATAAGGTCACCATACAGTGGATACAATCCCACTGTGGAGTACCCGGAAACGACAGAGCTGATCAATTGGCTAAGGAAGGTGCCAAAGAAGAACAGCCTGATGTGCCCGTTATATATCACCAAATGAAAAGAATGATCAAATCAGTCAGAAAGCCACCAAAACCTGTTCAAGATGACTACCACGTTATGGATAGACCAGAACAAGTCATTATTCTGCGCCTCAGAACAGGGCACAATAGATTACGCAACCACATGTATACAAAATTCAAGATTGGTGAAACAGCCATGTGCACATGTGGATTGGCGTCGCAGACAGTAGAGCACATACTCCAAGACTGCCCAAAATATAACATATCTAGGCAAATCTTCTGGCCTAGAGAGACGGCAGTGGAAGATAAACTCTATGGACCGCTGTGTGAACTGAAAAAGACAGTTCAGTTCACACAAGAGACAGCATTGCAGTTATAGACATATCTCAAGCGAACGAAAGAAGAAAAACATTATATGACATGGATGATGCAATATGAGCTGGTATATATAGTATGATTACATTTCATTTTCACATACAGAGCTATACACATTGTATGTTATTTCTGGGTTTCCTCACACCGGTGTCTGAGTAGGTGGGTTCTTCCGGCTGGTATTTTTCTGCCACTTGGCGTGAAGTCATACGACTGGTCTCCTGCTTGATGGGTTTACATCAGAGTATTGTAGGCAAAGGATGCCTCACACATCTGAGTGTCGGGCACATCAAACATCTAGCTATTGGGCTCATCACACATCTGGTTGCTGGGCTCATTACACATATGACTGTAGCTGGGTTGAAAACTGGCGGTATAGTATGCGTCTTCATGGTGGCTTCGTTTAGTACCCTGTTTGACATGAGCACTGACTTGAATGCTTTGGTTACTGACTTTCTTGCCTCTGTTAGTGCCTTGTTTGACTTCATTACTAATTTGATTAACTTGGTTGAGTCTGTCAAAGTCGACGTTGCATAGCTATCTTCTGTTCATAGTCTTGCCGAGTAAGTGTCATTCTCATCTTAGTAAGAAACTTCTTGTTGGATTAACCATATAATCTCCTGATATGTAACGTGCTCTTTCCTCTGTAGGATGAGACAAATACGGTCTTATCGCCAGCGCCCACTGGTCTAACAGTCTCTCACCACTACGAGTCATATAGACCCAGTTAGCAGGCGCAGTCTTGAGGTCTGTATTCATCTTCGAGTCACAATGCACGACTGGTACCAACCACGGTTTTATATACTAGTTTTTGAGTCATGAGTAAAACCGGTTTCAACCAGTTTCTTAGGTCAAGCGGCTCAGATTACGCTAGTGCGGCTGTTCATATGGTGTGACTAAGTGACCTACTACAAGCTCGGTGACCCGTTGTATGTTTGAGTTAGATTGGGGAATGCGGGTCAGGCTCGCCTCCTGACTTCTCACCATGATGAAATAGACAGCATAGAGGGCGCACTGTTACTTGCGTTGTAGTCACTGTGAGCTACAGTCTGTGAAGCCGGAATAACAACGATATACATATACAGTCTCCTCACACCCAATGTAGTTTTCTTCGTATTGAGGACTGGTCAGCTATCTTGTTTGTATGTAGGTGTTTTAATACTCGTCCGCTAATGTAGACTGACTAAAGGTTAAGGATTCGGTGACGATGTTCGCTCGATGTTGGGTGGGGAAGGTTCTGGAGTATCCTGTTTCCGATTATAGTCGAGGATGCACGCCTCAATACTACTGAGGCCTAATATGATTATTTCTGCTTTGGTGAAGTTCTGTTGTAGAACCGCAATCTAACCGTTGCTAGGTCCACAAAACTACCACCATCAACATAATTACAAGAATGACTGAATGAATTCTCGGTTTCTTGATTGGGTGGGATATTAAGACATGTCATGCAATAGCTGTATGGTTCCGCTATTAGTATGCTCCACAATTTGCTAATTAGGTTTTTGTGGGCATCTCTATCTGTAAAACAGATAAGAATAAGGTACTTTATCAGCGTTATAGAAATACATATTATAAATACTAGTTCTATATCTGACATGCACCCTCTGTTAAACAGTCCATATATTACTATCGATAATGGGTATGTAGACCCTGTAGTACACTTTCACCTTCCCCCACGACTGCATACTACTACCTATATTATTACGGTACCCCCATAGCGCTATGTTAAAATGTTTAAATGCCAGCTGTATTCCATGTCATCATAGCCTACCATAATATATGAAGACATGGCTTGTCTCTTCAGTTATATGCGTCTAGCACCATATATCCCTTTATTATGACATATATCCCAGATGACTTGCCTTAGGCTTGCCGGTATCAAGAGACACAATTATTTCCAAAATATGCAAAGGGAAACAACTGGCGTTATTATTTTGTAAAGTATTTTAATGATTATTTTGCAAAGTTTACTAGATTTGTTATTTCAATTGAATGTATAATTTTGAGACTGGTCTTTAATGTTATTTTCTCTAGAATTAATCACTTTTTATATGTTATTAAATGTTTATTAATTATTGTAATGTATGCCTCGCTAGTATATAATTCTCAACTTCTCGCTTCAGTCATTTTCCTAAAGCTGAATATGCCCAGTCGCCCTTTTGGATCACATATTTTCGGTCTTTTGCCTAAGATCAGAGTCTAGTATTGCCTCTTGGTCTGGTCAGGTTCTTGCTATCAACCATTATTTTATCTTGATATGAGTTTGGTGGCCCTCCTCTAGGGGGCAAAGGCTAAAATCTGGGGTAGGGGCCCATTCCCTCGCGCCCCTCACATCGGCCTACCCCGTACACACAGACACACATTGGGACTCGAACCCGGGTGCCCGGTGCATATTTGGTCTACTTATACATATCAGTACTAAACAAGCTGAACAGCGCATAAACGCCTTTGAATATAAATGTTATAGACGAGTTCTAAGAAATCTTGGGTAAATAAAGGAACAAATGCATCCATACTTCAAGAGTTGCATATTGAAGAAGGTTGGCTATTAAAGACGATAAAACAAAGAAAATTGAAATATTTTGGTCACTTGAAACGTCACGAAAGTTTGGAGAGAACAATAATGGAAAGGGTATATGCCTGGGAAGAGAGGAAGAGGAAGGCCAAAGAGAAGATGGGTGCAGGATGTGGCGGATGATCTCCAGATGGGTGTATCAGACGCGGGACATCTTGCTTATGATCGAGAGGTTTTCCGGAAGGTTGTTATGGGAGCGAGGTTCTGCAAAGGACATGCTACTGAATGAATGAATGAATGAATCCATTTCAGCATTCCACATGCCCGGGGCTTGCCCGAGACGGTCGGGCGGAAGCGGAGGCGACCATTGGGGCACGTGAAAGGGACCGGGGGCGGAGGCGGACCGGGAGACACTGCCACTCATGGACCGGAAGTAGTCAATCGAAAGTACCGGAAGTACACAAGAAAACACCCACCAATTTTTGAAAAAAGGATGAGATTTGTGACGTTTTCTATGCGGATCATAACTTTTTATATAGTAAAATATGACGTCACTGCAAAGGATCGGATCCTTAAAATCTAATCCAATACCTCCTGACTTACTGCTGATGTAAACACAAGAAATCAACGGGGAGAGCCGTTGAGGCAACTAAGACAATTACATAAATAAACACACACAGTATTATTTTTCGCTCACAGAAGGAGAAGAAGGAAATATAAACTAGACGACGCACTAGACAACATAAAATTTGAAAGCTATAGTTACCGACCGGGATCGAACCTGTCGCCTCCAAATGACGACGGCGCCTCGCTGCAGGAACAAGTGTACTTCGACGCACGACAAACTAGACACACCAAAAAAAGTGTCTTCATTGGTCATGTCTATCATACACATGAACCTAACAACTATGGGATACGGACAGAATTCGTATCAAACCATTGAGATAGCACCATAGGTCTCATAGTTTATTTTAAATCAGCATAGGTCAAATAACAAAGGCACAAACATATCGGACCGTAATGCTGTTGTCGAGTATATATGAACAAACATTTAAAGATTGGTCGGTTCTAATTCTGTACACGTAAACACAAGAGAACCGTTGAGGCCGCTAAGACAATTACATAAATAAACACACACAGTATTATTTGGTGCTCACAGAAGGATAAGAAGGAAATAGAAACTAGAAGACGCACTAGACAACATATTTTGCGTATGGAATGGTCAATATTATTAACCATGAACATATAACCAGACATGGCCAAGTCTCAGGATAGAGCAGAGTGTATAAAGAATAATGTTACAAGAAAGGTAACGATTATCACATGTTTACAACCTATACAATATAGACGAACTATAGTATGTCCACATTTGTTTGCCGCAATATAAACATCAATATCTCAGTAACAAACTTAGGGAAAATTATGAAATTTAGTATATAACCTTATCATTATGTCCACCCAACAAAAAATTTTTTGTTCTGGAGATTTTACAGCAGATTTTAAAGTTTGTTTATCTATATCTATAAAACAGAGTGTATGTGACTTTGTTTGTTTGTATTGGATGGGTTCGATAACGGTACATCCGATTGAGATGAAATTTTCTACGCGTCTTCCTTTCATTCCTGTGCAACCGACTATAATAGTTTCATAGTGTAAAATCTTCTACTTATTTAATAACATTTACTTTTTCATTTTTCATTATATAAGTTCTATTTAGCAGGGGCACTTCACTCCAGAAAAGTTATTTCAAGGGGCATAACTTTTAATAACATTTCTATATACTTTATAGTCATATTGTTGGACTTACTTGCACTATTGTTAAACTCTTTGTCTATAGTTATTTTCAGGCATATGAGTTATAGCATATATAGTTATGAGCGATCGGCGTTGCCAGTAGTGAGTTGTGCTCAATATTTAAATTTCAAATCCCGAAACAACCACATAATCAATTGATTATTGCTTACTGGATCTAGGAGGCCTGGTGTTCCTTGCAAGTAAGAAGTCCTGATCGTTCGGGTCCCATCGATTGACGGACGTCGGTCGCGGCGATTGGGCAATCTTGAGCATAGCCTACGATGGGTAGCGTTGTGATATTCTGTTGTGATAATTTGGTGTGTCCAGTGTGTGCCGCGTGGTTACACACCCGCTTCACACGCGTGATCCGGGACTGTTTCCGGATCCGGTCAGGGATATGCACTACTGACGAGCTCAAATGAGTGCGAAACTCGAGTATAGTGCTTCCATATTGACGTGGATAGGCCTTAGGTTCATACCAGAATGCGATCGGCGTTGCCAGTAGTGGGTTGTGCTCAATATTTAAATTTCAAATCCCGAAACAACCACATAATCATATGAGTTATAATAAATAATGATATAATCTTTAAGGCATTTTAAAAGTTTGCATAAAAATAATGCATAGTGCATAACATTGTAACCAATCTTTTTCTGCTTACAGAACTTATCAACTGTCATGTCGGTGATTAAAAACAGTTTTTATTAAAAATAATGAATGGTGTGTGGAAGGACGTTCTTTTAAGTTACTTTGAGCCAGGAGCTGGGCGAAACCACGCCGGGTCAGATAGATAGACAGACAGACAGATAGTCGGGAACGGAAGCTTATTTGACTACTTATATGAATTAAATGACATGCTCCCCACCAGGGACTGGGTGAAGCCGTGCCGGGTCAGACAGACAGACAGATAGACAGACAGTCGGGAACGGCAGAGCTTATATGACTACGTATATGAATTAAATGAGATGCTCCCCACCAGAGACTGTGTGAAGCCGGGCCGGGACAGACAGACAGATAGACAGACAAACAGATAGTCTGGAACGGGAGAGGTTATATGACTACGTATATGAATTAAATGAGATGCTCCCCACCAGGGACTGGGTGAAGCCGGGACGGGTCAGCCAGACAGACAGACAGACAGACAGACAAACAAGCAGACAGACAGACTGATAGATAGATAGATCCCCTCCAGGGCCGGAGCTAAGCCGGGCCGGGTCAGCTAGTATGAGATATATAATTTACGGGTCTGACATGAAATTCATAATTTTAAATGTATTACAGCGTAGCCAGACAATCAGGGCTCAATTTTGAATATTGTATGTGTTTTTACAGGATTGGCCTTTTGCCAACCCCCCGCGTTGTTCAAACTAAGACTGTTCAGAGCTGTCTCAAAATGTGGGTTATTTCATGATTAATATGTTGTTGTTGTTTTTTTTTAAAAATCTTATCACTTATCGCTAACATTGAAATGTGTGAATATTTTTCAATGGGCTTTAATGCGAAATTGTACACTTCAAAGAATCGCTATGAAGTTGTACACATATTTTTGTCAAGAAGCTGATCGCAAGAAACTGTTTTATAATATTACAAATTCCGAAAAAAGAACAATGCATGCATTGGGCTTGAGTAAGCTGGCATTTTGTCAAAGGGTGCAAGAATCTGGAATTAAACCACCACGCAATAACCAAACGGTAGGTAGAAAGATTATTGTAGACAGTTTTGACAAAGATGTCATAAGGCGAGCTATTATAAAAATACTTTAAAAAGTCGTTTGATATACGACAGGGTCGACTTCATTGCACCGGGTTCTATCCCATATGCTTCGGTCTCTTTACGCATCGCGGAAAGCATCGCACAAAGCACGAACTCCGCAGCTCTAGCGACGACCCACAGAAGTCTCCGAAAAATTTAACTCGTGAACTGGAATCGAACCCACGACGTTTGGAGCCCGAGTCAAAAGGCTTGACCACTTCGCCACAGAGACTCCTAAACTTATAAAAATTTTGGATTGTATATCCAGGATTATCCAGCATTATGAAAATGCTGGATGCCAAAGAAACAGTGACTGTAAGAAAACTTAGGGTTTGGTTCAGAAAGAACAATAACATAGAGCTATCCAAAACAACTTTGTGGAAAATTATAAGGACATTATCTTCACTATTTGAAAGTACAAGGGCGGTAGAAATAACCTTTGCGAGAAACCGCATTTAGGAGACATGATAAGCAGATACCTAAGTGAAATAAGGGAAATGCGCAAAGAAAATTATGGCATAGTGTGTTTGGATGAAATGTGGATCAATGCGCACCACACAAGTGATAAGGAATGGCAATCAGTGGATGGACAGATAAAGCGATATGTGCCCAGTAGTATAGGACAGCTTTTGGTCATGGCCCATGTTGGTAATACGCATAATGGCTTACAACAGAATGCTGGGCTCGTGTTCGTATCTAAAGCATACAGACAATAGGGATTATCATAAGATTAATGGTAATGTATTTAGAGATTGGCTCGAGAATACTATATAATAATATATGTCTGTCTGTCTGTCTGTCTGTCTGTCTGTCTGTCACGAAGACTCACAGCGGGTCTGTCACCCATGTGTACGTGTGAACAAACTACACAGACAGCTGAACAGATCCTTAAAAATGGAAACATGATGACTAAATTGCGGGATCATTTCTTGTCACTCCATACGCACATTAACGCACATCTATTTGGAAGCTTTCACGAGCTCAATATTAAAAGCTAAATTCATCCTAGTAACATGAATACTTGTGTACAATTATTAACCAGCAGCTGAAGAAACAAGAAGGAAATGAAAAATAAGGTAAGAAATATATTCCTTCTACTTTCCTATCAATTTACACATTATTTACCCCATACCTCTGTACAACACAGTAGGAAACTATGGTTTAGGAGAGAGAAATGAAAGAGGATACAGACTCGTAGAGTGGGCAAAAGAACAGGAAATGATTGTAGGAAACACCTGGTTCAAACAACACCCTAGAAGATTATGGACATGGAGGAGTCCTGATAGCAGGATTAGAAACCAGATTGACTACATTCTGATTAGCAGAAGATTTAGAAACGCATTAACAATAGCAAAAACAGTTCCCAGTGCTGATTGTTATAGTGACCACTGATTACTCACAGGAACATTGAGGATAAAGTTGAAGAAAGTCAAGTATATAACAGCAAACACTAAATATGATTTGTGTACATTGAGTAATGACAAGGAAATACAAAACAAATTCAACATAGAAGTACAGAACAGATTTGAAATTTTGTCTGATCTAGAGATCCTATTCCAGGATGTGGATGATAAATGAGAAACGTTGAAGAATTCAATCAATGTGGCTGCAGAAACAACTATTCCAAAATTAAAGAAAGTGGGTCGTAAGAAATGGATGACTGAAGAAATTTTACACCTCATGGAAACAAGAAGACTCAGCAAAAATAACTCTGTCAAATATGAAGAAATTTTCTTTGCCTCCATTACGTAAGGAGGCAAAAGAATCATGGCTTGAGGAAAAGTGCTTAGAAATTGAAAGCCAACACAACAGTCAAAATACCAAATTAGTGCACAAAAGAATTCAGGAACTTACTAATAAAAGAACAAGTACATCAACCGGGTGTCTAAAAACTGAAGATGGCAAAATCATAATAGAAAAAGACCAGATTCTACAGGTATGGACAGATTATGTGAAACACCTTTATGATGATAACAGAGACGAACAGTATGATATTAGATTTAATAATGAAGGACCGCCAATTTTGGAGATGGAGGTTCGAAATGTTCTTAAGCATATGAAAGCTGGCAAGGCCCCCGGTGCAGATAATATCACAACAGAAATGATTAAAGCTTTAGAAGAATTTGGACTAGATCAAGTCACCAGACTGCTGAACACATTATATGATACTGGAGATATACCTCCTGAATTATGTAACTCTATATTTATTGCAATCCCAAAGAAATCAGGAACCTTGGAATGTGATCAACATAGAACAATTAGTATAATGAGTCACATCACAAAGATTTTGCTAAGAATTATGCAAAGAATGAGGAAGAAGATACAACCTGAAATAGGGGAAGAACAATGCGGGTTTGTAGAAGGAAAGGGTACAGTAAATGCTGTGTATATGCTGCGAACAGTTATTGAACGTGCTATAGAAGTAAACAAGGATATACATCTTTGCTTTATTGACCATACAAAGGTTTTTGATAGCGTTAGACATGTCAGCGTGGTGGATATGCTTGCAGATCTACAAATTGATGGGAAAGACATTAGACTTATAAAAAACATATATTGGAAACAACAAGCTGCAATAAGGATTGATAATGAAGTGGGACAGTATCAGCCAATTAAGAGAAGTGTTAGGCAGGAATGTGTGATGTCTCCAGATCTGTTTTCCCTGTACAGTGAAAATATTTTCAGAAATGTAGAGGATATAAATGGAATCAGCATTGGAGGACGAAACATCAATAACATTAGATATGCAGATGATACAGTATTAATTGCAGACAATGAGCAGGACCTGCAACAATTAGTAGATGCGGTTGTTGTACACAGTGAGCAACTGGGGTTAGAATTAAATTGTAAAAAGACTCAGGTTATGGTCGTCAGTAGGAAGGAAGAAGTGCCACAATGTAATATACAAGTAAATGGAAATATTCTTCAACAAGTGAATCGGTACAATTATCTTGGAACAGTTATAACATCTGATGGGAGATGCCTTGAAGAGATTAGAACAAGAATCGCCATGGCGAAAGTAGCCTTTAGCAAGATGAAAAACATTCTGACCAATAAGAAGATGTCAATTGAAACGAGAAAAAGAGTGTTGAGGGGATACATAGAGCCTGTTCTTTTGTATGGATGTGAAACTTGGACAATGAGCAGTCAAGCTGAAAAGCATCTGATGGCTGCAGAAATGTGGTTTCTGAGGAAAATGCAAAGAATACCATGGACAGACAGAAAAACCAATGACCAAGTACTACAGGAGACAAATGAACATCGTAAACTGATTAGAGAAATTAGACGTAGACAGTCAAAATTTTTTGGACATGTTATGAGAAGAAATGGATTGGAGAACTTAGTGACAACTGGCAAGATCGAAGGGAACAGACCAAGAGGAAGACCGAGAGGAAAATACCTGGATGGCTTGGCCACATGGCATGGACGAGACAGGAACACTGAGCTGATCCACGACACTGGTGATCGAGTGAAATGGCGAGTCATGACCGCCCACGCTTTCCGGCATGGCACATGATTGATTGACCTCTGTACATTCTCTGTCTTTACTAATATTACACATTGCACCCCTCTCGGGAATCTCCGTGGTGAAGTGGTCAAGCCGTCTGACTCGG
>OY992879.1:113554010-113684010 GCA_963921405.1 Cepaea hortensis
ATGTACTGAGGCCATTTAAAATTCCAGATTGCAAGGAGAAAAAAATGTTTAAACGGCACCGATCCCTGGTGCAAAAGGAAAATTTTATGTCGGACCGCGAAAGTGAAAAGTTTGGGGAGCACTGCTCTAGGTCACATTCTAGGGGGCATTAATATGGCGCACTTAGATGAACAAAGAACATAGACTATAAAGAACCTGGTTCTATGTCGCCCGTATGTGGATGATGCATTATTTATCACAGAGTGCACTGAAAAGAAATGGAACATAACTGCATTTCAATAGCTTTGCAACCACCTAATGCGATCCTGGCCTGGTAAAATCCCTGTTTAATCGAGCACGAAAGATTTGCTTCAATGACTTACAAAAAGAAGGAATGGACACCCTTAACCAGACCCTACAATCTAATGGATATCCAGTTGTCTTAATCAAGTGTCACTGTCAGCAACCCAAACCTATCCACGCAGCAACAGCTTATAAACTACCGTCATAATGTTAAAAAAAGAAACAAACCGTTTCATATACTGTATTCGACGAACAATAAACGATTGATTTATTTTGTTGTTTCGGGATTTGAGATTTAAATATTGAGCACAACCTACTACTGGCAACGCTGATCATATTCTGGTATGAACCTAAGGCCTATCCACGTCAATGTGGAAGCACTAGACTCGAGTTTCGCTCTCGTTTGAGCTCGTCAGTAGTGCATATCCTTGACCGAACCCGGAAACAAACCCCTGATCACTGGCGTGTTAAGCGGGTGTGCAAACACTAGACCACGCGGCACACGCTGGACACGGCCAAATTATCACAACAGAACATTAAAACGTCACCCATCGTAGGCTGTAGCTCAAGATTTGCCCGATCGCCGCGACTGACGTCCGTCAATCGATGTGGACCCGAGCGATCAGGTCTTCTCACTGGCAAGGCACACCAGGCCGCCTAAAGTCCAGCGAGCAATAATCAAATTGATTTATTTTGTTGTTTAGGGATTTGAGATTTAAATATTCGTTTGAGCTCGTCAGTGTTTTAATTACGTATGCAGAAAGTTTCCAGAATTGAACAAAGAGAGACTTAAAGCTGGAGTTTTTGATGGACCTCGCATTAGAACGTTAATAAACGATCCTAATTTTATTGACTCGATGAACATAACAGAGACCACATCCTAGTAGTCAGTTATTTTAGTTTTGCAAAACTTTCTGGTTAACGTTAGAACAGGTGCTGTATTGTATGGACTATACATAAAAAATGCTAGTGATACAGTGTTAATAAAACGTTGGTGTTTTATATGAAGGTAATAGGTAATATATGCACAGTAATTACATTTAATATGGATGCAGGTTACAGTCAAAATTGCAATGATGGCATCTAACTATAGGCTTGTACAAAACAATTGCCTTACTAAGAATTTCCTTCTCAGTTATCTCAAAAAGCGAGCTGACTGAAAAATCTGATTACATTTTTGTAATCGGCAACATAAAGTTACCCAAGAACAGGTATACAATTTAAGGCACCAAAATGTGTGCAAACCAGTTTAATCCATGACCATAGGAAGCAGTGCTCATTTGCGGTGTTTTATTTTTTTTTTTCAATGTTTGCTATTTATAAAGCACTAGCTGACCCGGCCCGGCTTCGCCCAGGCCCTGGAGGGGATCTATCTATCTATCAGTCTGTCTGTCTGCTTGTTTGTCTGTCTGTCTGTCTGTCTGTCTGGCTGACCTGGCCCGGCTTCACCCAGTCCCTGGTGGGGAGCATCTCATTTAATTCATATAAGTAGTCATATAACCTCTCCCGTTTCCGACTATCTGTTTGTCTGTCTATCTGTCTGTCTGTCTGTCCCGGCCCAGCTTCACCCAGTCCCTGGTGGGGAGCATCTCATTTAATTCATATACGTAGTCATATAAGCTTTCTCGTTCCCGACTGTCTGTCTATCTGTCTGTCTGACCCGGCCCGGCTTCACCCAGTCCCTGGTGGTGAGCATGTCATTTAATTCATATAAGTAGTCAAATAAGCTTCCGTTCCCGACTATCTGTCTGTCTATCTATCTGACCCGGCGTGGTTTCGCCCAGCTCCTGGCGCACAGTAACTTAAAAGAATGTCCTTCCACACACCATTCATTATTTTTAATGAAAATTGTTTTTAATCACCGACATGACAGTTGATAAGTTCTGTAAGCAGAAAAAGATGGGTTGCAATGTTATGCATTATGCATTATTTTTATGCAAACTTTGAAAATGCCTTAAAGATTATATCATTATTTATTATAACTCATATGCCTGAAAATAACTATAGACAAAGAGTTTAACAATAGTGCAAGTAAGTCCAACAATATGACTATAAAGTATATAGAAATGTTATTAAAAGTTATGCCCCTTGAAATAACTTTTCTAGAGTGATGTCCCTCTGCTATATAGAAATTATATAATGAAAAATGAAAAGGTAAATATTATTAAATAAGTAGAAGATTTTACACTATGAAACTATTATAGTCGGTTGCACAGGAATGAAAGGAAGATGTGTAGAAAATTCCATCTCAATCGGATGTACCGTTATCGAACCCATCCAATACAAACAAACAAAGTCACATACACTCTGTTTTATAGATATAGATTTAGAAATGTTTTGTTAATGGGCATGTAGTAAATCCGGTTTTCGATGTTATTGACAGGACTCTTTCACGTGTCCAAATTCTTGAATGTTGCTATGTTAACTGTTTCCAACCTAAGTCAGTTGCATATCCTATACAGGACATCGCAATCAATTCCATCATTTTTGGCCTGTTTGTGAATTCTGAACGACCGGTACTCATACCACTTTATAAAAACTAACGCAAGGTGGTCTGCTGCCAAATATCCCGCAGCTGTGTTTCGAACGCGGTATGCGGGATTACGAATTGTGACAGTAACCCCATCACCACAGGGCTGGCCTTTCGACCTGAATGGATAATATGATAGACTTCAGATGTCTTCATTCCTGCCAATTTTCATCTGCCATAACACAATCATGTTATATTAATATTCAATGTTCTCATTTCTTTAATTCTATTGCCCAGCTTGCCGACTGCTCTCATTGTTTCTTCTTCTGCTTCTGCTTCTGCTGCTGCTGTTTCTCTTCCTCCCCCTCATTCTTCTTCTTCTTCTGCTTCTACACGTCTGCTAATCCATGTGCTTGCGTACAGCAGGACTGGCTCTGTATAGCTCACAACAACTCTTGTCCTCACCTCGACTGACACCGATCAATTGCAGAGAATATTCTTCATCTTGTGAAATACTGCTTTTCCTTGGGCTATTCTACATGTAACTTCCCTAAGACATCCTTCGTTTGCAGTTAGTAAAGTATCCAAATAGTTACATATATTGATTTGTTTCTTGATGGTTTCATTCACTTTGACATTGCATTTTAGAAAGACATTGTTTTTGATTGCACTTACCATTACATTCGTTTGTATGTTATTCAAACTAATTTCTTTTGTTCCGATTGTCAACAACGCGCCTACATATGAGTGACGTCATGTTCGCGGCAAAATTATGAGATTCTCATTGGATGCGGCATAGTCAACTTCTAGTGACGTAAGATATGATAATGAGGAAGATTAGAAAGTGCCGGGAGCAGTGTTGCCATTTCCTGTTGATGAAAATACACCAAAATCGACCCAAAAAAAAAGCACCAAAAAGAACCAAAATATTTTGGAAAGCACCACATTATAATTTATTCGCTGGTTGCTGAGGATGGGGACGGAGCGCTTATGGGAATGTCCCGAATGCTGTGATGTCGGTTCCTAGATCAATCAATCAATCAATTTATTATTAGCACTTCATATTACAATGAAGTTTATTCCAGATCCTCCACATCCCAATCAGAACTACTCTCGAGCCAAAAAAGCTCTAAATTGCAATTACATTTATTTGGGGAAAGCACTAAAACAAGCACTGGCGGTATTCATTAAAAATGTTATAAAGTAGCACTATTATAATTTATTATTATCACTGAATATTAGAATGTAGTTTATTCCAGATCTGCATAATCCCAGTCAGACAACTCATCTTCAGTTTCTGTAGCTACTTCCTGCTGTGTTTGCTCCTGCGATGATGATGATGATGATGATGATGATGATGATGATGATGATGATGATGATGATGATGATGATGATGATGAAAGAAACGTGAATATGTCTCCTGTGATCCAATTTTTCGTAGCATATCCTTTGGTAGTTTATAAACATGACAGCATTTGTCATATCTTTTCATTTCATATCTAATAGTCAAAACAGCTGTCAAACTCTTGATGCTCAGTCTGTTCCGCAATTTTGATTTTATAACTCCCATCTGACTGAAAATACGCTCCACGTCCGCATTAGAATGAAGTAAAATGCGCACAGTTAAAGCTAAATCTGTAAGATCTTGGAAAGGATTTTCACCGGTGGCATCCCTGTATGAGGCTATTTCTGCCCACAGTCCAAGTGTGTCAGAGATCTGTGTCCACTGCATATGATGAAGTTTTCTCCACTGAAAATTGATGCAGGTGAGAGTAGCTGCATCTTCTACAAACATTTTGTATCAACAGCTCTATTAAAAACTGGATGCACCTTCCACGAATTTCTTTCTAATCAGGAAACTGGTAGCCTGATATTTCTGTCTCAAACTCATAACATAGATTGGGATTAGGATCTAAATAATCTTGAATAGCATCACTTTCTTTTTTTTTCTTTTTTTCAGGAATAGCAATCCTTGAACTTATAGAATCAATGAGCTGGACAAGATTGCTGAGTAGTTTTGTTGGATCCTGTATATCTGCTTCGAATTTCTTATTCACACTTTGAACTTCTCGCAGAATATGCTTGAGAAATATGAGATACACATAGTTTTTCATGTCGCTAAACATAGAATGTAGACGTTCTGCTGTATAACAGCGCTCGTTGAATCTTCATCATCATCATCAAGTGCCGTGCCGGCTGGCGTAGGCGTTCATGGCTCTCCACAGATCTCGGTCTTTGGTGTTCTGGATCAACTCTGCTGATGATATTCCTCCATGCCACCGTCTCAGTCCGTCCAGCATCATTTCTCTTGGTCTGCCTCTGCCTCTCTTCCCCTCGATCTTTCCAGTTGTCACGATGTTCTCCAATGCCTCTCTTCTCATCACATGACCAAAGAAAGATGTTTGTCTCTTTCTTATTGTTGTATATAGTGTTCTAGTTTCATTAGCCTCTTTCAGGCAATCATTTTTAGTTACTCTGGCAGTCCAAGGAATTCGCAACATTCGTCTTAAAAACCACATCTCTGTTGCTTCTAAGTTCTTCCTAATTTATTCATTTACATTCCAAGATTCGCTGCCATACAGCAAAACTGGTTCTATATAGCATTTTAGTACTCTCTTTCTTACATTCATTGATAGCGACTTATTGCATAAGATACTCTTCATTTTCTGAAATGCTGTCTTTGCCTGCCCTATTCTGCTCTTAATCTCTTTTGTACATCTTCCATCTGATGTTATAAGTGCCCCTAGGTATTTAAAATTATCCACTTGGTTGAGAATTCCCCCTTCTATTTCTATGTCACATTTTGGCGTCCCCATTTTCTTTGATATCACCATTGTTACCGTTTTCTTGATATTCAAGGACAGTCCTTTCTGTGCACTCTCTGTTACTACACTGTCCAACAATTGTTGTAGGTCTGTTGCATTATCCGCTACCAATACTGTGTCATCTGCATAGCGTATATTGTTTATATTATATCCTCCGATTAGTATTCCTGGCTTCTCTTTGATCTCTCTCATTATTACTTCGCTATACAGGGAGAAGAGATCGGGTGACAAGACACACCCCTGTCGTACTCCTAGCTTTATCTGTTCATAACTACCCTCTTTATTTCCCATTTTAATTGCTGCTACTTGGTTCCAGTATATATTCTTTATTATTCTTAAATCTTTCCCATCAATGTTGATATCTTCCAACATTTTAATCAGCTCATCATGTTTTACTTTATCAAATGCCTTAGTATAATCTATGAAGCATAAATATATGTCTCTTTGTTTCTCTATTGATCTTTCTATTAGTGTTCGTAATATATATATATTGCATTGTTTGTACCCTTTTCTTCTATAAAACCATACTGTTCTTCACTAATTTATATTTTTATTTTCTTTCTTGTTCTTCTCATTATAATTCTGAGTAGAAGCTTAGTGACATGGTTTATGAGGTTAATTGTACGAAAATCTTCGCATTCAAGTGCTCCTGGTCTCTATGGTATTGCTATAAATACAGATTTCAGCATATCGCTCGGTAAATATCCACTGTTGTAAATATCATTCAGCATTTTGGTTAATATATCTACCCCAAATTCTCCCAATACTTCTAATTCTTCTACTGTGATTTCATCTGGCCCAGCTGTTTTTCCTTTCTTCATATGTTTCATAGCATCAGCGACTTCTTCTTTTAGAATAGGTGGGCCTTCTAAGTTACTTTCTTCTGTTAATTCTTCCCTTTCTCCATTATATAATTCTCTTATATACTCATTCCACCTCTTCATTATAGCACCTTCCTCCAATAAAGTCTGTCCTGTTTTTGATTTCAAACACCCTGTATTTATTCTTATTTTTCTTCCTGTGAGCTCGCTGATTTGTCTGTACATACTTTTTTGATCTTTAATGGAATTTAATTCAATTTTTCTGCATTGCTCATTTAACCAACTTTCTTTTGCCTTCACACATTTATCTCTTATTTCTTTATTTATCTTAGCATACTCTTGTTTGTCATTTTTATTCTGTTTCCTTTTGTCCATCAACCTTAAGATTTCTTCATTCATCCATTTTTTCTTAGCTTTTTGGCTTCTCTCCGGTAATATTTCTTTGCTAGTTTGATGAATGGAGTCCCTTAACATTTCCCATTGTTCATCTATTTTAGCTATTGCATTGTACCTATTTTTCACAGTCACTCTGTATTGTTCTTGAATTTCTTTATCTACTTTCAGAACCTCTTTATTAAGTCTCAAGTTTTTAACCATTTTTCCCCCTCTCTTTAATCTTACTTTTATTTGTCCACATAGTGGTACATGATCACTGTTACCGTCAGCACCAGGCATTGTCTTTACATTAATTAATGCATTTCTAAATCTTTTATGAATAAGTATGTAGTCAATTTGGTTGCGTATTTTCATATCAGGGCTTTTCCATGTGTATAGTCGTCTTTTATGGTGTTTAAACCATGTGTTCCCAATTATCATATCATTAATATTTGCCCATTCTATTAGTTTCTCTCCTCTTTCATTTCTTGTACCTAAACCGTAATTCCCAACTATATCCTCTATTTTTCCCTTTCCTACTTTTGCATTAAAATCCCCCAGTATTATTTTTATTTCTTGTGATCCAATTTGGGCTATTGCCATTTCAACTTCATCGTAAAAGTTTTGTATATCTTCATCACTACTGTTTGTTGTTGGTGCATATACTTGTATAATATTTATATCTATTGGTTTGCCTTTGATTTTGACCATTATAACTCTATCTGAAATGCACCAGTATCCAGTCATAGATTTGGCTGTATTTTCATCAAATATTATTCCTACACCTTTTTCATGTGTGTCCCCTCCAGAATAAATTATTGTGTGTTTGTCGGTTATAATTTTGCCAGATCCCTTCCATCTCATCTCACTTATGCCTAGTATATTCATTTTCATGTTTTCCATTTCTCTTAGAACATTGTTTAACTTTCCTAGCTCATTTAATGTCCTAACATTCCACGTTCCTACTCTAAATTTATTTAGTTTAGTTATTGTTTTAGTTTTGCCATCAGTAGCTGGATGACGGTCTGGTGTCACCTGTGGCTCATGACTGTCCCTACCGGACGAGGATGTCCTAAGACAGCCATTAACGTCGTTCACTATTTCTGAAATGTGTGTCGCCATGAAATATTGGGAAGATAATGTGGTGGATTCCCCTTGCCTTCCACATTCACACGGTGGTCTTTTAACTCTGCCTTTGACAGCCATTTCCGACTGTCAGGACAAGTGAGTGCCCTGCTCTGCTCAGCTGCAGAGTTGTCCACTTATTCCGGTGGATACTCGGTCCCCAGAGCTGTGTTAGCCACACCGTAGTGTGTTTCCATCCTCTACCGCGGGGAGGTGCAGTTGGGATTTTCCCTTCCTAAAGTTATGGTCTATGACCAAAACTCTCCAGTACTTTTTGAGGTTGAATCTTGCTATATCAAAATGAGTTCTGAGCTCGACACATTGCTGCAATATTCTGACAATGGCAGACTGAATGGACATCCATCGTGTCTGGCTTAATTGAACAACCTTCAGCGGATGTTGTCCATGATTTATTGAAGTAAAAAGCTCCTTGTACTTTGCTTGACGAAGACTTGAGTGAGAAAACCAGTTATATGTTTCTCTAATCATGAACTCTATGTTCCTGGGCAGACAAGCAGCTGTAGCCTGTGACACTGCCATCTGAAGGGAATGACATACACACCTAATTAGTACCAGATGAGGAACTTCGGATTTTAATTTGTTTATATACTCCATTGTTTACACCTATCATGAGAGATGCATTGTCAGTGCCGAGTGCAACTAGTCTTTGCATCGCAAGTCCATTCTTGTTTAAACAATCTTTTAACAGTCCACCCAGACCAACATCACAATGGGGTCGTGGTCAATTTTACACGCCTCCTACCCCGCCCCCTTCTTTCTATGTGCTCACTGTACCGTAACATCCAGCACCGTTATACTAATACACCCGAGTTTTCCGTAGACATTCACAGGTCCGTACGTGAGGTGAGTATACAGTTTTTTTCTTCTCTAGAAACAGTTTTGCTATTAAACATTTTCTTCGACTAACATTCTTTTCAATTAACATTTTGTCTATTCTCATTTTCTCTTCATTGCTTCCATTTTTCCATGCATTTGTTCCTCTCGCCCTGTCATCACCTTCTAATGTAGTCACAGGAATTCTCCTTGACTGTATGTTGTGTTTGTGAATGTGTTTGTTTGCTGATGAAGGCTAACCGCCGCAACGTTCTGTATGTGTCGTAACTCTGTTATGTAAAGCTGCACTACTTTGTGTCATTATATATTGTTTAAACTTTCACAGCTTTACCGCAGTTCCACCAAATTTTATGCATATTGCCTGCGCGTTGCAGTCACTCACTTCAACTAAATCGTATTAAAGGGAGTTAAAGTACTTGATTATTGCGCGGTAATGTACTAAGACTGTTTTACTCTCTCGCTTCAGTTCAAATTCGGCTTTTTAGTGTTCCCAAAATGATTTGTAAAATAAATTGTACCCACCCAAAAAAGCACCAAAAGCACCAAAAAAAAAAAAAAATGGGGAAGCCGGGCTAAATGTAAAATTTTGGCACCAAATGACTTTAACAAGCACTAAATTTGGTGCCATAAGCGTCAAAATGACAACACTGGCTGGGAGAAATTGTCTGCTGAGGTGCAGTCAGGGTTGCCATTCTAGATATTTTATATCTAGATCTAGAGGTTTTTGCCGGTGTCTGGATACCGTTTTCTGACGTTTGGATGCTGGATGCAATTCTAGATACTTTACATTTGGAGTTGGATATTGTGGATATTTTCTAGAGTTTACTTTTCGTTCGGTGTCATTTCCCCATTTTTTGTTTGGTCTGGACGCGCGTAAATTATGGTAACTGCCATTATTTAAATTTTGAACCGACTTGGGTCAACGCTAAAAAATCTGGCAACCCCCCGGTAATGAGTAAAAGGGTGCATAAATTATAATATTATTATTTGAACTGTAAACTCACCGCTTTGCAAATTATTGCTGTGAAGCCGACTTTGTGATTCTTTTTCATGTGATTTTTATAATTGCTCACCTTTATATGTGTCTTCCAGTTTGAAAAAATCTTTCAACATGCCAATAGTAAAGCAATATGAACAAAAATTTCGGAAAGAGTGGCTGCAGAATGACATAATTAAAGATTGGGTGATGTCAATTCACTGAGATGCGACTAAGGATCGTTGTAAGTGCAAAATGAAAGCGAAAATACAAGACTTGAAGAAACATGCAGAGACTAACAAACATAAAAATACAGTGTCATTTAGGGATATGCCACCGTTGACATCTGTATTCAGAACTACACAGAGTAATGAATCATCAAAAGTTGAAGGATCTGTCACAATGTTTTTAAGTTGTCATGGTGCAATCGTGAACTGTGACCATTTGATTGATTTGTTTTAAAACACTATTTCTGACAGTAAAGTGCTAAAGAACGTGAAAATGCATCGCAGCAAGTATACGAATATGATCAGAAGTACTTTGTTTTCTCACTTTGAAGACGATTTGATCATTGATATTTCTACAAATAAATATAATTTATTATTAGACGAATGGAATGACATTACGGTTCTGAAAGTGCTTGGTGTATGTGTTATAAATTATAGCAACAGCAAAGACGAAGTAATTTCTACATTTCTTGGGCTAGTTCACTTTGGAAGAGTGTGAGAAAGTATAGTTCAGGCATTGAAGAAACCTTTGGTCAGTAAACATTTAAACTTGAAGAATTTGGCTGCAATTGGCACCGATAATGCTTCGGTATTGGTTGGTAGCAACCATGGCGTTTATGCAAAATTGAAAGAAGGTATCCTATCTTTAATCCTCATAAAAAGCGCGTGTCTTTCCTTGCAGTAGCATTATCGCATGCCTCATCAGAATGTTTACCAAGGAATTTGGAATTGCTTAATGCTGAAACACATAACTGGTTCTCCAAATCATCTGTCAGACACAGCAATATAATAATGTATATAAAGCATTAAATGATAGTTCCTTACCACTGAAAAAATTCTGTCATATTGCAAAACTAGATGGTTATCAATTCAGCCAGCTGTTGAAGTAATTGTGAACCAATGGTTGGAGTTGAAGACATACTTCGAAATAACAAGACAATGTGAAAAGTGCTACACAGCTGAAATACTATATGGAATGTACAGTGGTGAAAACAATTTGACATTTTTTCTCTTTTTACAACCCATTTTAAGTGAAGTGCAAAAAGTTCATAAACTGTTTAAATCTGAAAATGTTGATAAATTTAAATTACTTGACGATGTCACTTTGCTATTTCACTCAATTGGTAAAAGACTTATATTGCCAAATTCTAAAGCTGATATGAACACTTGCACTATAGAGAGCTATTTGGCTCCTAAACCATACCTGGGATACTAAATCGAATCAAAAATTGATGGTTTAAAAACAAATATACTGTTAACAGAAAATGAAGAGAACAATTTAAGAAAGCGCTGTCAAGATTTTCTTCTCTCATTATTAAAGCAATTGAAGCAGAGACTTCCTGAAAATTTAGATGTATTGAAAAATATTTCACTCTTTTCTGTTAACAACATACTTCAGCCAGTAAAGGACATATCAAAATATTATCAAGTTATGCAATTTTTAGGGGCTACTGATTATAGTGTGGCAGAAGCAGAATATCAGTTAACCAAAATAAATTTGGTTGACTGGAGAAACAAAACAGAAACTGAAGCCTTTTGGAGTGAAGTAAGACAAATGCTGATGTGGAAAGAGTTTTCAGTACTATGAATTATATAAAAATGTAGACTAAGAAACAGGATGAAACTTGACCTCTTAAATGCTATTTTGACAATAAGATTTGGCCTGAATAGAGCAGGAAAATGCTGTTCAACTTATCAGTATCAGCTCCCTGATCGTGTATTAAAAGAAATTGGAACAGCTAAAGCATACCAGAGTCATTTTGAATCTGAAGCTTCAACTTCATCATCCAAGCTAAGTGCATCTTGTGAGACATACATCAGTGAAGATGAGGACATGATTCTATAAGGTACGTCAAATCAATTTTTTGTTGCTGTTGTTGCATATCCCTTACAGGATGTTGCAATCATCATCAGCATTTTTTCAGCTGCTGTTGATGTACTAGGCAAGATTACGCTCAGTAGTTTGCCATTGCTTTCTGAGCGACCGGCTCACATACCCCTGTAAGTTACCAGCGCGGTTCAAACCACTGCGAGTTCGGGAGCAGCTGCATTACTCACAAGAATATATGGGGTTACGGTGAAAGCCGTACAGACCGGCAGTCACATCAATACATATGTAATTTCTTACTTTCTCAATCCGGATATTTTCCTAGATACTTTCCAAAGAAATCTAGATATTTATGGATGTTGTTTGGGTCGTTTCTAGATTTTGTTCGTCAAAAAAAAAAGTGGCAACCCTAGGTGCAGTATATAGAAATACCCTGACCTAACCAGACGTGTGGGCCAGTTCTGCTTTTGTGATTATGGTGCTGTTGTGTCTTATAAATTCATGATGGAATATTCATGTTGATTGTTGGAAAGTTGAAGACTAGAATTAACTTCACATTAGAGTTTTCTTTGAGACTATCTAAAGAAAATCCTCGAAGAATTAAGTGCATTTTCTTTGACTTTGTAAATGTCTATCTGGTCAATTATTGCCCTTTATAAGGAACTAGCTGACCCGGCCCGGCTTCGCCCAGTCCTTGGTGGGGAGCATCTCATTTAATTCATATAAGTAGTCATATAAGCTCACGTTCCCGTTACCGACTGTCTGTCTGTCTGTCTGTCTGTCTGTCTGTCTGACCCGGCATCGCCCAGTCCTTGGTGGGGAGCATCTCATTTAATTCATATAAGTAGTCATATAAGTTCCCGTTCCCGTTACCGACTATCTGTCTGTCTGTCTGTCTGTCTGTCTGTCTGTCTGTCCGTCCCTCCCTCTCTGTCTGTCTGTCTGTCTAATCTTTTATTGGTTGCAGTTAGAACAACCTTAGATAAACGAAGACCAACTTACAAAAAGCATTAGAAAGAGCACTTGAAAGATCTTTACATCTTCCCCCAACAATTAACTTGGGTAAATGGAGCGGCGGCAGCAGCATCAGCAGAAGAAGGAAAAGGAGGAGTAGACAACTGCAGCGAAAAGGTGGGTCTGTCTATCTATCTGACCCGGCGTGACTTCGCCCAGCTCCTGGCGGGTAGCGTCTCATTAAATTCATACAACAAAAAAAGTAACTTAAAAAAATGCCCTTCCACACACCATCCATTATTTTTAATGAAAACTCTTTCTAATCACCTGCATGACTACAGTAACTTCTTAAGCAAAAAAAGATGAGTTACAATGTTATGCATTGTGCATCATTTTTATGAAAACTTTGAAAATGCCTTACAGATTGTATCATTATTTATTATAACTCATATGCCGGTACATAACTATGGACAAAGAGTTTATAAATCTTTGAAAACGATGCCACAATATGACTATAAGTTATACAGAAAAGTTATGCCCCTTGAAATAACTTTTACAGAGTTAGGTCCCCTGAGATATATGAAATTATGATGAAAAATGAAAAATGAAATAATACTGAGTAAGCAGGCGATTTCACACTAACAAAATATCACAGTTGACAGCTCTGGAATGAAAGGAAGGCGTGTAGAAAATTTCATCTCAATCGGATGGGCCGTTCGCGAACAAATAAAGGACATACGGACAGAGATACGCACAAGTCTTTTTTATATATAAGATTACATTCCTGTCTAGTAGTTATTCAGTCTTCCTGTGTAGATAGGGATTGGGAAAAGATCTACTTTGTTATTTTCTAGAATATCTTTCGTATTCTTTTAGGGAGATACTTTTCTGGAGAAGATCGCACAATCTATTTGTCCTTATGTTTATAAGGAGACTGTTTTTTAGTATTTGAGTTCATGCGTGCAGAATCATTGAGAAGTTCATTTAGAAATATATACATGTACTATGAGTTGGCCTATACCTTTATATGGGAGAAGAGAATACATGCCAAGACAGAGAAATCGCATCACCCAGGCTGATGTCCACGGGATATTCTCGGCGCTAGAATCTTGAAAGAACGAGAATAATTCTCCTCCCTAAGGCAGGAGTGAGAGAAGACATATGTCGTTATGAGGAGGAGGGACTGCATCGGATGTGAGTTGATGGGGGACAGGTCTAAGTGACTCACCCGTGTGTCAGAATCACATTTCTTTCTTTCTTTCTTTCTTTCTTTCTTTCTTTCTTTCTTTCTTTCTTTCTTTCTTTCTTTCTTTCTTTCTTTTTCTTTTCTGTTGTTTGGTGATTGTTTTCTTTATCCCCCTCCCCCTGTTTCTATGAGTATGGCTATATTGTTGGCACATATTTTCTGCAGGGCACTGTGGTTTCTTCCTTGAGCACACATGGTCTTTGTATAAAATGAAGATGGGACATTTTTATAAAATGAAGATGGATAATTTTTATAAATGAGAACTACTGGCAATAGGAGGGTCATATTTCTCGGGGCAGAAGGAGAAGATGCTTTTCCAGTACGGGAATAGTGATTGTCCCTTAACCATCACTGGGCCTCTCCATTGTCTGAACATCAACCCCAGCAGGATAAACGACGCTGGGCCTCTTTAATTAACACTTCATGTTTTCTCCCGCGCCAACACCTGCAGTCTTATGGTCTTTCGCACCCCCTTTAGTTATGAACATTTGCTTCCCGGTGTGTAAAGGATAGACATTCGTACTCCCATGCGGAAAGAAACTTTTGCACCCCCTTTGTTATTAGTTATGGACATTCACACCTTCTGAGTACAGAGAATAAACAATGGACTATGTGGTTTAATTTACTCATGGACATTTACTATGTTCCTGAACGTTTTCCGTGAGAACTATAAAACCCTTAGTGAAGCGAGGAGGATGGTGATTTTATTCTTTCATCACGGCAACATCTGGATCTTCTTCTTCAGCTTTCCGAGCCATTGAGGTTATTTGCTGCAAATACAATCCGTCTCCATTCGTCTCTCTGGTGGACCTTCTCTTGCCAGTCGTTGATTCCAAGTGCTTGTAGGTCTGTACATGTATTATCTCTCCACCGTCTTCTTGGTCTACCTCGGGGTCTACGGTCATTTATTTCCTGAGTGTAAGCGAGTTTTGTTTCCCTATTATCTTCCATTCTTTCTATATGCCCCAGCCATTGTAGTCTATTAGCCTTCATGATACCAGTGATTAGCGGGGACTTAAACAGATCATAAATGTCTTTGTTACTTCTTCTTTTCCACTCTCCACTTTGTGTATCCCTAATGGGTCCAAAGATGCGTCTTAAAATTTTGTTCTCAAAGGTTTGTAACAAGGCTTCGTCTGGATAGTTAATTAATTAATTAATTAATTAGACATCATTGCTATAGTGTTTAATAAGATGTTATAATTCATTTTTTTATGTTGGGTGTATGGTTATGCCATATTCTATGAACCTGCAGACATTTTCTTCATTTTCCCAGGTTATCTTAATATAAGAATGTCTGTTGAGAACAATCGTTGTTTAATTACTTGGTCCAGGGACAACATTACTACGAGTTTGCTATGGGCTGGAAAAACCCATGGACCATCTGTTTACAAAGAGTGAGTGCTCTCCTCTCGAAGGCTCGATAAACTTCCAGTGCTCTACTGGCCTCTGTTAGAAACATCACTTTATTCTTTATCTATACCCTTAGAAGGTCTTTTGGGCCAGTTCACGTTTCTTATACAGTTGGCTATTAAGATTTGAGGATTATTTTCCTTAAATCTTCACCCATCACCCCACACCAAGAAAGTTACAAACATCGTGCTTTCCTAAACAAAGTAATTATCTTTGCACCCCCCTAGGTACACTGCTAATTTATAACGAGTGCCTCTCACTGGGCGAGGAGAGAGGTCATCCGTTAGTCTTCACTCAAGAGACTAATGCTGACCAAGTACAAAGTGACAGGCAATTTTCCTCAGCGAATTTACTACTAACATGTGTGACAAATACGGGGAACAATAGATTATTCAGAACGTAAATATTCCACGAAACCAATAACATAAATATTCCAAACTAACGAATGACACAGGAGCTGTAAGGTTCTACAAAAGATAAAAATAAGTAATTGAATAGCGAAGTGGTCAAGCCGTTTGACTTGTGCTCCGAAGGTTGTGGGTTCGATTCCGGGCCGCACCCTTCGGTTTACGAGTTAAATGTTTCGGAGACTCCTGTGGGTCGTCGCTAAAAGCTACGGAGTTCGTGCTTTGTGCGACGCTTTCCGTGCTGCGGAAAGAGATCGAGCCATATGGGATAAAACCCGGTGCAATGAAGTCAACCCTGTCGACTTTTAAGCGACTTTAAGCGACACTTAAAATAAGTGTAACAATTAAAAGTGTTTATAAAAAACTAGGGACACATTGCAAAACTCCGGAAGATTAGAAAACGAATTACCGTGCAATATTACGACTCCATTTGTTTCGGTAAGACCGAAATCACAGGAAATCAGACAGATGACAGCTCTAGATAAATTCTGATAGAAGGGAAATTGGAATTTATCGTGTAAGTTAGATGAGGTTTAGGAAGATCATCATCCTACCACCAAAGCACCAAGGTATGTTGTACTATCTGCAATACTGGGTCTTCTGTTTTAAAATGCTTATTATTAGTTTGATTTACTTTATACTTCGAGTGAATCACTGAAAAACGAGACGTAGGTTGAGAGCTTTAAGAAAAAAATTACTGACTTCTGAAACAAAGGTTACTTTTTATAGCAGAAGAGAGCAAGGTTTTTTTCCATTCTTTTTTAAAGAAAACAACCATGTGTTTTGCACTAATGTAGGAGTTCTTGTAAACGAAATAGCTGTAGGTTATACACCAGATGAGTGGCGACTGTCCATTAACAGCTCTAAAAGAAGTTTGAAAGGTGTTCTCTTACACAATGGTATCACATAAGGCTCAATTCCAATTCATCATTTTACTATAATGAAGGAGGATTATGCTACAATAAGCACAGATCTGGAAAACTTGAAGTATTTAGAAAATACTTGGATGGTTTGTATATATCTTAATGTGATGAACTTCTTGTTAGGCCAGCAAAGAGGGTTCATGAAATGTCAATTTTTATATGTTTATGTGACAACAGAGCAAAAGATATGCACTTTACGAAGAAACAGTGGCCGTTGAGGAATGTATTTAAATTTGGAGAAGAAACAAGCTTCACATTGATCGAAAAAGAGTTATACTGCCACCAATACATATACAGTTTGGCTTAATGAAGCATTTTTGAAGGAACTGCATAAAGATGGTACCTGATTTAATTACGTGGAATTGAGCATACAGAATATAAAAACGTAAAGCTAGAATGTTTGATGGATGTCAAATTAGAAAATTAATAAACGATGCAAATGTTATTGATTCGATGAACAAAACAGAATCCACAGCCTGGTCATCATTTGTTTTTGTTTGTGCACGACTATCTATGTGAGTTTCATGTGAAGTGCTTTTGAATCTGCCCAAGTTTTTATTTTTGGAACGTGACTGCATGTTCGGAGCGATGGCAGATGGCTATGTCCCAGAGTTGACCAGTTTTTGCCTTATGCAGAAATGCGTGGCTGCTGGGCTTCTGGTTGACTGCCACTACCGTCGGTGATGAACTGTATGTTCATGGACTGTGTAGGTGAACATCTAGGAAACATTCAGATAGGAAAATGACTGCCGATTCCATCAGAGATGAATTGGGTGTTTCGTGGGGGACTGGTGTGTTGACATTCTGGCGGCGGCATTATGCACAGTGTATCTGTGCGGGCTGTTGTTTGTCCACTTTTCACATTGGGCAGTGGGGAGCGTTTTGTGTGATATTCACTGGCACAGGAACGGAGCATAATGGAGACGACCCGTTGCTGTGAAGTTGGAACTGCGACTAACTAACTAACTAACTATCTATGTAACTTTGAAGCAGACAATTATTCTGAATTACTTGACATCATGCTGTCGAGTTTTTGCAAGCTTGGATGCATAGAATTTCTTTCCAGAGATTCTTGGCGACTTTCGAGAAAAGCAAGGGAAAATGTTTCACCAAGATATAAAAGCAATGGAAGAGAGATACCAGGGACTTTTTGATGCCCAATAACGTTGCCCTCATAACGTTGTACAAGAACAAGGGCGATCGGAGCGACTGTAACAACTATAGGGGTATCTCACTTCTGTGTATTGTTGGGAAAGTATTTGCCAGAATTGTCCTGCGCAGACTTCAAGTCCTGGGAAATCAAGTCTACCCCGAATCACAGTGCGGCTTCCGTCAGAACCTGTCTACCATTGATATGATATTCTCATTGCGACAGATGCAAGAAAAATGCCAGGAACAAAATCAGCCACTGTTTATTGCCTTCATCGACCTCTCAAAGGCATTAGAATTGGTCAGTCGTGAGGGTCTGTTCAAAGCACTACAGAAGATTGGCTTCCCACCAACTCTTCTGTCCATTGTGGAATCGTTCCACACAGGCATGAAGGGTATAATCAAGTTTGATGGTGCAACTTCTGAAGAGTTTGAAATCAAGACTGGAGTTAAGCAAGGTTGTGTACTAGCTCCCACCCTCTTTGGGATATACTTTTCACTTCTACTGAAATATGCCTTTCGTGATCAGGATGACGGTATATACATTCACTCACGCTCAGATGGTGGCCTCTATAATGCTCAGAGATTGAAGGCCAAGACCAAAATTAGGAAGGTACTAACAGAGAGTTGATTTTTGCGGATGATGCTGCGATAACGACCCACTCTGAGGAAGAATTACAACATCTACTATCTGCATTCTACAATGCTTGTTCTGAATTTGGTTTAACAATTAACAAAAAGAAGACACAGATTATGTCACAAGGTGCACATGGTGTACCATCAATCTTTATTGACGACGCCGAACTGGAGATAGTAGACCATTTTACATATCTAGGATCAGAAGTAAATAGCAAATTATCCCTCGATCAGGAAATCAACATAAGGATTGGCAAGGCAGCAACAACAATGAACATGTTAGCAAAAAGAGTTTGGGAGAACAGGAAGCTTACTGCCAAAACAAAAGTCCTCGTCTACCAAGCCTGTGTCCTTAGTACTCTTCTTTATGGCAGTGAAACCTGGACAACTTACTCACGCCAAGAGATACATTTAAACAGCTTTCATATGCGGTGTCTGCGAAGAATACTTGGTATTAAGTGGCAAGACAAAATCACAAATACAGAAGTATTGGAAAGATCTGGTTGTGTGACGGTTGATGCCATGCTCAGTCTTCGTAGACTTAGATGGATAGGACATGTTAGGAGGATGGATGATGGTAGAATACCACAAGATATCTTTTTTTGGTGAATTACAGACGGGTAGGAGATCTCAGGGTTGGCCTCTACTACGATACAAAGATGTGTGTAAGCGGGACTTGATTGATACAGGCATAGATAATGCACATTGGGAGTGAGTCGCCGCTGAACGTGTTGCATGGAGGTCAACTATCAGAAATGGAATAAAGACAAAGGAGAAAATGATTGCAGATAAAGCACACACAGAGCGTGAGAGACGTAAGATGGTGCACAATGGTGGAAACTACCATGTTTTCACATGCATCTACTGTGGGCAAACATTTTCAGCAAGAATTGGCCTTACCAGCCACACTCGCCACCGCCATGGGTCGTAGTTATTACGCCTTTTTGAAGCACAATGTACCAAACTATCGTCTGTCAAGACGGAAAGGTGCCAATGTGTATGTGTGATGCCCAAATGATTGCAGACTACTGTTTGACCCTTAAGAGTTACTGTCAGGGCATATCAAATGCCAGGAAATCCACGAAAAGAAGCTTTTTGTGTGTTGACTTCGTGATAAAGTGTTAATACATTTTTTGATGTTTTATATGAAGGTAATAAATGCACAGTAATTACATATAAAATAAATTCAGATTACTGTCAAAATACTAATGATGACACCTAACTTAAGGCGTGTATATAACAAGTGCCATACTAAGAAGGTAATTCTTCATTATCTCAAATACTAAAGCGAGCTTATTGAACAATCTGATTACTTTTTTGGAATCAGTAACACAAAGTTACCTAGCAACAGGTATACAAACTAAGGCACCAAAATGTGTGTAAACCAGTGCAATAAAACAGTAACAAATGCCATTAGTATTGGGACTCTACTCTGGCTGTTGAAGAAGAGGACAAAGCACATATATGTGTGTCCTGTGTGCTGTGATATCGGTTCTTGATCAGCAAATAACTAATTGGTGACGTTTATAAGTTCACGTAAGAGAGAATAATTGAAATGAAGATATTGTAAAACGAAATTCATAAAAAACAGCTCTAGAACAAATAAAAGTATGCTATGGAGTTTGATTCATTATTTATGTGTTTATTAGTAATTTAGCTTAATTTAAAATGAAATGCAGGATTAGATAATAAGTAAACCAATATTTAATGTAGACAGGAAGCGCTGCATGCTAAGAGCAAGAGATAGAAGTTTAGATATTAGTTAAGAACGTGAACTTGTAGGCATGTTTTTTTCCTCACAGGTGTGGACTTTGTATGGATGTCAAAACAATGCTTTCCCGTAGTGAATTTGAATAACGAAGACACAAACCATAGATTGTACGATTTATTGCCTGGCATATTTCGCTGCATCTCGTCAGGTACATACTGCAAAAGTCAGACAACATAGAGTAAGATAATTAGACACATCTTCAAAGCTGAAATATACACATGATCGCACAGTAATATCAATTATTTACCATGGCAATTTTAAATGGACTATCATGTCTTTTTGTTTGCACAAAACTGGCTTATGTAGATTAATCGCTATGGCTTCTGCAAACTTTAACAAACGACAATTTTGTGTATGAAACAACACACGAAAAGCGCTGTATCTTTCAATTCCATAACCGGTTTCCAAGACATGACGTGCAATGGACGATGATTGTTGGTAAGTTGAAGACTAGAGTTAACTTAAGACTATTATACATTAGAGTTTTCTTTGGGACGTTTGTAGCAAAATTGACCTGAGTTCTGTCGTTGCTACGATATAGTCTAAGGGAAAATACTGTGCACATTCTTGGCCGGTGGTTTTATCCCAGGAATTGACTTGCTCTCCTTTTAACTTGTTCCCTGAATGGAACATTATAGTTACCGTGACTGGGTTGTCGGTTCATTATTTTCACGGGCCAATTGAGCCGACACGATTAAGCCGAACGCCGCTCAGTCTGAAGGTCGTAACTGAACTGCGGGTTAAAGTCAGTTGCAGTGCAAGCTGCTTTGTTCGCAGGACGTCAGATTTTGGTGCTGTGTGTTGTGTATAATGGCCCTCAAAAGGGCCGTACGTTTTCGCCAGCAAGTGGACCAAGCTTCTGATTAAAAGATATTTGCCTGTAATTAGAATAGTTAGTTCGTGTCGATGTTTCGTGTTACGTGCGCGCACCGTAGGCGTTCATTAAGCAAACTCATGCATAGAATGGGACTTAGCCCAATAGGAATAAGATTTTCAGACTCAGGGCATTTATGTCTTTAAAATGAATCTATGCATGAGGTAGTTGGGTGACAAATATCGCCGGTCGAAGCCAGCGTGGTGAAGAGGTGCGACGAGAGACTTCCGGTAGACGCAGCGGACGCTGGGGCGCGACAGGGGGGCCACATAAACCATGGTGTGTGACCTATTGAATTACTCGGGAGGACGATTGGCGTCGTGTGCGAATGTCGGCAGAAGTATTCAGCGAACGACCGATGTGAGGATGGCCGTCTCCGAAATGTCGGGTGGCTACAGGATATTTATATTTCTACTTTCATCCCACCTGTCCTTTGCTTAATTAGTTCTTCAAAAGGGACCAAAGGGAGGGGCATTAATTATTTCAGGTGGCGAAAGGGATAGAAATAAAACCGAGGTAAATAAAACCTTCGGAAAACAAGACCATTGTTCCAGGGAACATTAACACCGTTCTACTTACTCACCTATTGGACAGAGGTGAGAGAACGGAATGGATATCACCTGCTACAGGGGAGATAGACTAGGTATTTACCCAGAATATGGATATTCCCCACTACAAAGGGGGATAGACCATATATTCATACAGAGGATGAATGACCCTGGCTACATGGAGGAAGTCCTGTATTTAAAAGCCATTAACAAAAATGAAGGTGCATCGCTCCCATAAGGACAAGGATGACAGTGTGGTATCCGAAAGGAGTGCTGAGTTTATACTAATGACTAACCTTAATGCTTACCATGACTGAGACTTTTGCAGGGACTTTTGGGCCTCACCGGTGTCTACCAGACGGGACCAGTCCGAGCTGCCGTACGTTCTCGAGGGACGACGCTCTTCCTGGGGCGATCTGACTGATGAGTCCAAGTGCATCCCAGTCCAGGTCACAGCAGATGCGGATAGGTTCCGGGTCATTTATATTATATATACAATGTATCCTTTCATGCTGAGAGCCTCGCTTCCATGTTCAATATGCGCTGTTTGCTGTTACCAGTGGCTCTTACAAGGTTGTTCTGTTGCAGAGCCCGTCATGGAGTGTGGACCAGACGTGTGTAGACCCGGCCTGAGAACCTGAATCATGGAACGAACACAAGACACTGTCGGAGTGAGCTTCCTGGAGATGAGGTAGCGCCGGGTCGTTCCCGAAAGGAAAGAGTTCTAGCAGCCAATGGTCTTTACAGATCAGCCTTCCACCAGTACCCGCCCATGAGCAGCCAGCCACCTTACCTCATTGATCTATAAAGTAAAGATGTTTGTACCGACGTCACCTCTGGCTACTACGGCCCAGAGAGGGGCCCGAGATCTTGTCTAGAGAGTGTGAGAGAGACTTGGCCTAATGCTTTTGGCCATATGTTTTGATCTATAGTGCAGTGTGTTTGAATCCCGACACTGGAGTCCTGTGACTATAGGCAAAGTGACTCTCTGTTAAGGACTTCGAATACTCAATTATGTGAAGCAAAGACAGTGATCATGTTCTAAGACTAAATTCCAATGGAGTGTATAAATCCAGAAGCCCTACTTGACATTAATCTGCATTGGGTTAGAACACGAAGGGTTACTCTGGATAAGCTGAACTGTCAGTCCACCTGGTTGGGGAACACGCCCACCACTGCAGCCTAGACCTAGTGGGAGGGAGTCCAAGGTGTTTAGAGCCGAGTGATTTCAGAACTGTCCCAGGTGTACCAACCTCGAGCTACTACTACGCCAGTCTGTCCATATCTGAGGAGGAATTGCATCAGCCGGGGGAGAGTCCTTCTACCTCAGACTGCCGCGACTGATACAGGGACGGCTCGATGAAGATAGCCGTACACCTATTCGGCTGATCTAGACTATATAGTAGTCTACTGTCTACATCTACCTACCTTTAATTGTTTTGACACCCTGTTGTATAATAAATGTCTAGTATGTTTATTTTAGACCAGAGTTGAGTCATATGATATGGATGGGGCATTAGAGGGTAAAGCCCAGGGAAAGAAAGATTGTTAGAGAGGGTTGTCCGGTACCTTGCGGGGTTGATAGACTGACACTCAAGTAATCAATACACAGAACTGAAACTACGGTAGATCGTGTAACATAGTTCTCCTCACCCAAGGGACTGTTTGACAACTATCTAAAAAGAATCCTGGAAGAATTGAATGCATTTTCTTTGACTTAGGAAGTGTCTATCTGGTCAATTCATGCCATTTATAAGGAATTATATTCCTGTCTAGTAGTTATTCAGTCTTCCTGTGTAGATTCATTCATTCATTCATTGGCACCTTTCCGTCTTGACAGACGATAGTTTGGTACATTGTGCTTCAAAAAGGCTTAATAACTGTCATATGGCAATAACTACGATCCATGGCGGTGGCGAGTGTGGCTGGTAAGGCCAATTCTTGCTGCAAATGTTTGCCCACAGTAGGTGCATGTGAAAACATGGTCATTTCCACCATTTTGCACCATCTTACGTCTCTCACGCTCTGTGTGTGCTTTATCTGCAATCATTTTCTCCTTTGTCTTTATTCCATTTCTGATAGTTGCCCTCCATGCAACACGTTCAGCGGCGACGTGCTCCCATTGTGCATTATCAATGCCTGTATCAATCATGTCCCGCTTACACACATCTTTGTATCGTAGTATCCCCTACCCGTCTGTAATTCACCAAAAAAGATGTCCTTTGGTATTCTACCATCATCCATCCTCCTAACGTGTCCTATCCATCTAAGTCTACGAAGACTGAGCATGGAATACACCGTCACACAACCTGATCTTTCCAATACTTCAGTATTTGTGATTTTGTCTTGCCACTTAATACCAAGTATTCTTCGCAGACACCGCATATGAAAGCTGTTTAAACGTTTCTCTTGGCGTGAGTAAGTTGTCCAGGTTTCACTGCCATAAAGAAGAGTACTAAGGACACAGGCTTGGTAGACGAGGACTTTTGTTTTGGCAGAAGCTTCCTGTTCTCCCAGACTCTTTTTGCTAACATGTTCATTGTTGTTGCTGCCTTGCCAATCCTGATGTTGATTTCCTGATCAAGGGATAATTTGCTATTTACCTCTGATCCAAGATATGTAAAATGGTCTACTATCTCCAGTTCGGCGTCGTCAATAAAGATTGATGGTACACCATGTGCACCGTGTGACATAATCTGTGTCTTCTTTTTGTTAATTGTTAAACCAAATTCAGAACAAGCATTGGAGAATGCAGATAGTAGATGTTGTAATTCTTCCTCAGAGTGGGTCGTAATCGCAGCATCATCCGCAAAAAGCAACTCTCTGTTAGTACCTTCCTAATTTTGGTCTTGGCCTTCAATCTCTGAGCATTATAGAGGCCACCATCTGAGCGTGAGTGAATGTATATACCGTCATCCTGATCACGAAAGGCATATTTCAGTAGAAGTTAAAAGTATACCCCAAAGAGGGTGGGGGCTAGTACACAACCTTGCTTAGCTCCACTCTTGATTTCAAACTCTTCTGAAGTTGAGCCATCAAACTTGATTATACCCTTCATGCCTGTGTGGAACGATTCCACAATGGACAGAAGAGTTGGTGGACAGCCAATCTTCTTTAGTGCTTTGAACAGACCCTCACGACTGACCAAATCGAATGCCTTTGTGAGGTCGATGAAGGCAATAAACAGTGGCTGAGTTTGTTCCCGGCATTTTTCTTGCATCTGTCGCAATGAGAATATGATATCAATGGTTGACCGGTTCTGACGGAAGCCGCACTGTGATTCGGGGTAGACTTGATCTCCCAGGACTTGAAGTCTGCGCAGGACAATTCTGGCAAATACTTTCCCAACAATACACAGAAGTGAGATACCCCTATAGTTGTTGCAGTCGCTCCGATCTCCCTTGTTCTTGTACAGCGTTATGATGTTTGAATCTTTGAAATCCTGTGGGACTTGTCCTTCTCGCCAGCATAGCTCTATTAGCTGGTGGATCTGTAGAGCGAGGGTGTCTTGCCCACTCCTGATCACCTCTATTGGAATCCCATCCTTACCTGGAGCCTTGCCAGATGCAAGCTCATTTATAGCACACTTAACTTCTGTTATAGTGGGAAGTGTGTCCAGGTGGTCAAGAGTTGGCAGGGCCTCTATGGCGTTGAGGGCATCATCCGCCAGCTTGGTCTCACTTGAGTAAAGCTCTAAATAGTGCTCAACCCATCTATCCATCTGCTGTTTCTTATCAGTGATGATTTCTCCAGTCAAGGTTTTCAGCGGTGCACTTCTTTTGATCATTGGACCACAGGCTTTCTTTATCCCTTCATACATGCTTCTGATGTTTCCCTTATCACTTGCGATTTGAATGGACTCACATAACTTGATCCAATAGTCATTCGCACACTGCCTGGCAGCCTTTTGTACATCCTTCCTCGCTTGCTTCAGCTCACTCAGAGTTTTACGCGTTGGTCTCTCCTTGTTTCTTAAGAGAGCTATCTTCTTTTTATCAATCAAGGGCTGCAGTATCTGGCTGTTTGCCGCAAACCAGTCCTGCCTCTTATGATCCACAGTGCCGTAAACCCCTACCGCTGTTTTATAAATAGTTTCCTTAAGTTTACTCCATTTATCATTTACTATACAATTTTCTGATGTATCATTGAAACGTCCTCAAGTTGCTGTTGAAATTCAAAGCACTTTCCAGGATCGTGAGTGTTAATAATATTAATCCTGGGGCTAGACTTGTGTTTAGCTGTGTAGATTCTCTTTGGTCTCAGTCTAACCCTTGCAACAACCAAAGAATGATCAGTATCACAGTCAGCACTGTGGTAACTTCGAGTTAATGATGTATGGTTCAGATGTTGTCTCCGTGTGATAATGAAGTCCAGCTGATGCCAATGGCCGGATCTTGGATGTTTCCATGTGACCTTATGCATCTCTTTTGTTTTAAAAAAGGAGTTTGTAATACATAGGTCATTTCTAGTGCAATGCTCCAGAAGCCTTTGCCCATTATCATTCATGCGACCGATGTTGTATTTTCCAAGGCACACTGGCCATGAACTCGAGTCCTTGCCCACACGAGCATTGAAATCACCGAGCATATAAATGTAGTCGGATTTTGGAACTGCCTTGATCGCCGAGTCTAGCTGCTCATAGAACGTATCTTTCACATCATCAGAGGAAGTGAGTGTCGGTGCATATGCAGTGAGAATGGTGGCAAATCCACAAGAGGTTGCCAAGCGCAGTGATAATAATCTTTCATTACCTCCAGCTGGGATATCAATCATTCCCAGTAGCGAATTCTTCACTGCAAAGCCCACACCGTATTGCCTTTTTTCTGTCTGCCCTCTTCCCTTCCAAAAAAAAGGTGTAATTGTTTTCCCTGAGTGACCCTTCCTCAGCGAGGCGAGTTCCTGCAGGCCAGCAATATCAATGTTAAGACGATTGAGTTCAGCATCAATCACAGCCGTTTTTCTCACATCGTCAATATTTGTCAAATCAGTGGAAAATCCTGGACACATGGTTCTCACGTTCCAGGTTGCAACCCGTAGCTTGAGGTTTTTATTATTCTTTTTATTAGTACCTGGTGCATTGGTTTTACAGTCTGCGATTCAGATTTTGTTCTAGCCCCAAGCACCCATTGAAGCAGGCAGGCTGTGGCGGATCAGCACCCAATTGGCCGGGGGCTGCCCAGCTTGAGGCGGGCGGTAGCTGATCAGTGACACCTGTAGGTGTCTCCCACCGTCAGAGGCAACGCGTGGCGCCCCATGTCTACGCCAACTGACAAGGACTTATAACCCGTAACAGTTGCCTCTCGCTTTGATTCCGAGACCGGTTAAGACCAGGGATGGAGTTATTGCCTCTCCATAGCACAAAGCCTGGGCTAAAATATAGAAACCATGTGTTGCCCATGCAGCATGATCCCTCTCTCGGCCTGCCTAGTACACTCCAGAGGAAAGTTAACACCTATACATCTGGAACAAGACAAGCTGCAGAAGCTGCCGGATCAGCAAAGCAATGCTCTAACTGTCCGCCTGTCGGAGCTTCGATCCTAGACCAGCTGTCAACCAAGGCTTAGGGCCTGGTCTGCCCTGCCATGACTTATTTTGTATTTGGGTTGCATTTCCTCGCACCAGGATAAGACTAGTACCCTCCCAATTGCACTCTTCCGCCCGAAGCCGTTGGCACAATGTGGGGTGTCGGGTTTGGTAAGCGCCGCCCAACATTCGGCGCTGACAGAAAGCAGGTAGTACCGTCTACTGTCATACGGAGACCTCATCTCACCTGTGTAGATGGTGATTGGAAAAATCTACTTTGTTGTTTTCTAGAATATCTTTCGTATTCTTATAGGGAGATACTTTTCTGGAGAAGATCGTACAATCTATTTGTCCTTATGTTTATAGGAGACTCTGTTTCTTAGTAATTGTGTTCATGCGTACAGAATAATTGAGAAGTTCATTTAGAAATATATACATGTACTATGAGTTTGCCTATACCTTTATATGGGAGAAGAGAATACATGCCAAGACAGAGAAATGACATCACTCTGGCTGATGTCCACCGAATATTCTCGGCGCTAGAACCTTGAAAGACAGCTAGAACCTTGAAAGGACGACACCGGAAGATTATAATTGTCTTGTATCAGCTTTCCCATGATCCCATCACTAAGATCAATCCTATCCGTGGTTAACTCTGCACAACACCGGATGGCGAGATGGCTAGCTGAAATTTTAAAGCCACCGTTTGATCCAAAAATTCTCAGAGATACATTCGAACTGGTGTGACTATTGGATACTATCTACATAAATAATAAACACATGGCATCCATGGATATAGACTCCATATTCACCAAAGTTTCATTAGATGAGACAGTGAAAATAATAAGTGAACGCATTAGAGCCAAACAACTAAAACTAAGTATACCAATATCTATTCTGGAGAGGCTACTATTACTATGTACTGCCAATATAAAATTCAATTTTCTGAATAAGTCATACCGTCATATTAACGGAGTCGTCATGGGGAGTCCTCTTGGTCCTATTCTAGCACATTCTTCATGACAAATTTGGAAGAAAAGAGATCCTCAAACATTAAACACTTGGTTTTCTACCGTCGCTATTTGGGCGATATATTAATTATCACCACAGACGAGCTACAAGCAACATCATTCCAGGCCATAATGAACATGGCGCATAAAAAACACCTCTCTATCTATGGTACACGAACACAACGAAGAGTTGCCGTTCCTGGATGTCCTAATGAGACGTAGAGGAGACTGCACAATTCAAAGATCGATGTACCGCAAAGAAACATGGACTGGACTATACTTAAACTGTCATAGCTTCGCATCTGTCCAGTACAAACGGGGCTTAGTACGCACTCTGTTTGACCGTGCTAAGAAGATATGCACTCAATACACACTAACAGGAAATTGAAACTCTGAAGAATGTCTTACATCTGAATGATTACTCTACAGGATTTATAAAGCGCCACTGCCAACAGCCGTAACCAAAACCAGACGTAACTACAGTTCCTAAGCTCAATGTATTTATCCAGCTAACCTTTCGAGGAGATGGCGTAACGGAACGTCTACAGGACGTCTTATTACAGCAGTCGGTCGAACATTCTATGCTGCAACTCCAGTTATTAGGTACAAAACCCCACATATTCCCACCCCAGCTGTAAAAGAATCTACCCCTATGTACGCCAAATCCAATTGAATTTATCAATTCACATGCAGGTGCGAGTCTACCTACATCGGCAGTACAGAGCGGCAGTTACACAGCAGGGTTGTTGAACACATACCAGCTGGCTTGATACGATACTACACACCGGCGATGAGATCATGGGAAAGCTGACACACCACAGTTATAAACTTCCAGTGTCGTTCATTGATCGCCATGTCTTGGAAACCGGCCATGAAATTGATAGAGACAGCGTTTTTCATGTGTTGTTTCATACACAAAATAGTCGTTTGTTAAAGTTTACAGAAGCCGTAATGATTAATCTACATACGCCTGTTTTGTGCAAACAGAAAAACTTGGTAGTACATTTACAATTATCATGGTAAACAATTGACATTACTGTGAATTCAGGGGTATATTTCAGCTTGGAAAATGTATCTAATTATTTTACTCTGTGGTGTGTGACTTCTGCAGTGTGTACCTGATGAGATGCAGTGAAATATGCCGACAATAAGCCTTACAATCTATGGTTTGTGTCTTCGTTATATTTTCATTCATCCATTTGTCCTTAGTAAAGGCCTCAGTTTCTTCTGGCGACAGATATGCGCTACTGCAGGATGTCCATCGTTTCCATCGCACTCTCAGGTTGAAATAACACTTCAGTAATCAAGCTATCAACTCCTCGGATACCACCGATCACTTCTCCCACCTTTCTAAACGCAGATCCACTTGGGTCCCCAATGCAGGAGCATCCAAAGCCTTAGATCTCTATATCGAAAAAACACTCTTCGACATAGAACAATTAAAATTCAAGCCACTAGGCACTCGAACCTTTCAGTGGAGGAACAGCAGTCGCTCACACATTTAAAACGCCGTGATGACATTGTTATCAAGCCTGCCGATAAGGGAGGAGCGTTAGTGGTATGGAGAAAGGATTTGTATATAAGGAAGGCAACAAACAGCTTGGGGATGCAACTTGTTACAGATCACGGGCAGAAGACGGGACGGTCAGTGACAACACCCAAGTCAAAAGTGTGAAAAATGCCATCTCTTGCCTAGCTCTGCCACGTCGCTGATCATCCAAGATAGTTGCTTGTGCAAACCCACCTTCTATATGCTGCCTAAGACACACAAGCTAGGGAACCCATGCATACTCATCGTCTCGGCCTGCTTTTGTCCTACTGAACGGATTTCAGAACTCCTTTACAACATAGTTCAGCTGTTGGTTGCTAGCCTCCCCTCATATATCAAAGACACCAGCCACGCTATCTCCATCTTTGATTCCATCAGCTTCACCACCCCATCTCAGCACCACATCTTTACTTTAGATGTGACTTCACTCTATACATCTATTCCTCACTCTGACGGCCTTAAAGCCTCGGAATATTTCTTAGACAAAAGAAACGGCCCCACAATAGCCACCGGACCATTGCTGCGTCTGGCAGAGTTAGTCCTTAACCTCAATTCATTTGAGTTTAATGGGGACTATTTTGACCAAATTAACACTATGGATTGTTTTTCGATTACGTGATTCCCGTGGCCATGGACACTAAGATGGGTCCGAGTTATGCCTGTCTGTTCATGGGCTATCTTGAACACCAGGTATGGAGTCAATACACCGGTAGGCTCCCGGAGCTCTATAGGAGGTATATCGATGACTGTTTTGGTGTTTCAGACATGACATTGTCTGACCTCCAGGACTTCATTGCCTTTTTCTCTAACTTACATCCTAGCATTAGACTCACTTCCACTAATTCCTCCTCGCTTGTTAATTTCTTAGACATAACAGTTTCTTTAGGTTCTGCTGGTCTATGCACGACGGTTTACTATAAACCGACTGACTCGCATGCATTCCTTCTCTATAGCTCCTCCCATCCTCCCTCTTGTAAGGATTCCATTCTTTTCTCACAACTATTACGTCTCCGACGGCTTTGTCATGATAATAACGACTTCTGTGAAAAATCCCACGAAATGTTGGATTATTCCGCCTTCGAGGCTACCCTGAAAATGTACTGTCTACAGCTCTTCACCGCTGCCAGTCTATTAGTCGTGCCGAGGCCCTCTCTTCCAGGCCGAAACCACGTGATAATAGACCTATTATTTCACTTTCACTTACCTACCATCCTCATAATATTGCTGCCAAGAATATTCTCATGAGGCATCTACCCATCCTCCAGGCAGACCAGGTCACTCGCGATATCTTCTTAGAGACCCCACTTGTGGCATACAGGCGGGATCGTAACCCGAGGGATGTGCTGGTCCATAGCACTCTATCCCAATCTCACAAGTCTCTTCCTGGCACGACTGCATGTCTTCGATCTCCTTGTAAGACCTGCCCACATGTCCTTCAAACCAAAAGTCTGACTTTCCCTAAGACTACTTTCCACATCCGGTAGGGTTTCTCATGTACGAGTCGCAACGTTATCTGTGCGATCATCTGCACACTTTGCGACATGAGGATTCTTGGAGAAACAGGTCTTCGTCTGGCGGACAGATTTAGACAACACCTATCTGATATCAACAGTTGTGCAGTTCTGACCACTGTGGGGTTGCTGACATAGTGTTACGGCGATAAAATCGTGCAGATCTCACGAACGCGATCGCAAGGTATTGGAAAACCGTCTTATCTTCCAGTTGGGTTCACTCTCCCCTCACGGCCTCAATGTCCAACACAGTTTTATTTAAGTCCCTAACTCCGCTTGTTCCCCCCCCCTCCCCGTAGTCGTATAGTCCACTTTCTAGCCAGTTGCATGTCGATAATAGGACGTAGTAGTCAAAACCATCATTATCATTGCCTTCTGTGACTTCCTGGTTAGTTTGCGTGCAGTCGCTTCTCATTGCGTTCTTAACAACCGTCACTTGGTGCTATTTTATGATGGCAAACGCTTGGTGGTCTGCATCCAGATCGCCCACAGCAGCGTTTCGAGCTTGGCGTGCGGAATTGCGAACTGCATCCGTTACATCGCCACAGAGTCAGCTACAGTGCTCTACATATCCATATTTTTCCACTCGCTCTCATGGGCGCACCCCCATCCCACCAGCGTGGGTTCCATTACCGGTTGTCTCAGCCAATCACCGACCTTCTGGCTGTACTGACCTTTAGTCAGTTGATCCCGTTAACCACGACATCCGGTTTATTCCATCTACGGATAGCCGTTCAAGCTAGGACACAGACAAGTGAAACTAATACTTTCATGTAGTATCTTTCGTGTATTTATTAGTCTATTTTTGTTTGTTTGTTCTGTGCTGACGAAGGCTTTGGTCGCAACCTCGATTTTCATTTTTGTAGTCGTGCTTTGGTAAAGCTCACATTCTACTTCTCATTTTTCAGTGATTCATTCATTGATTATAAGCAAGATGTCCCGCGTCCGATACACCCATCTGGAGATCATCCACCACATCCTGCACCCATCTTCTCTTTGGCCTTTCTCTTCCTCTCTTCCCAGGCATATATTTCTCCAACCTTTCGTGACGTTTCAAGTTACCAAACTATGTCAATTTTATTTGTTTTATTGTCTTTAATAGCCAACCTTCTTTAATATTCAGCTTTTGAATTATGGATGCATTTGTTCTTTTCCTTACCCACGATATTCTTAGAACTCGTCTGTAACATTTACATTTAAATGCATTTACGCGCTGTTCAGCTTGTTTAGTAAGTGTCCAGGTCTCACAGGTGTATGTTGCAATGGGAAAGATGCATGCTCTTAAAAATCTAATTTTTGTAGTTCTATCTGTCCCGCTCCATAATTTATTCAGTTGCTTTAGTCTTTGAAGAGCAATGAGCAATTGATAGTCGTCGTTTAATTTCATTCATTGTGTCACAGTTATTTTGAATGGATGACCCAAGATGTTCAAAATTTTCCGCCATCTCCAATTTTCCCTCATTAACATATATATTTTTTTCTCCATAGTTGTTTTATCTGTATGTATTATGTTTATTTTTGCTATGTTAAGGTATAAGTTGTGATTTTCACTATTCAATTGGGTTGAGGCTATTAGGTTTTCTATACCATTCTATGTTGTGGATAGCAATACTGTATCATGAGCATACCGAATCTCTGGTATGTCATGGCCACAAATATTTAGGGCATCATATAGCTTCCTGTCTATATCATCTTTTACATTTCTCATTATATTTTCGGCGTACAGGTTAAACAAATTTGGGGACAGCAAACATCCCTGACGGACACCTTGCTTGATGTCAAACCAATCTGTCTCGCGATCTATTCTAACCGCTGCTTGTTGGTCTAGATCAGGAGTCATCAAACTTTTTTCACGGCGGGCCGGATTAGCTGAGAAAATTACGAGCGCGGGCCGGATAGTCATTCTGTACAATACTTGCGCCCTGCTCCGTGGCGAAGGTATTACGGACGCGGTTCGTAATCCGGTATAACCACGTTCGAAACACAGCTGCGCGCGATTTGACAGTAGACAACGTTGCACTTGTTTTTGTGCTATGTTATGGGTGCCGGTCGTTCGGAAAGCAATAGTAAACTACTGAACGTAAACTTGCCAAGACATCAACAACAGAAAACAATGCAGGTGTTATATACAGCTAACTTTAACAATAATTGCAAGCCAGAATGAAAGCTCTGGGAATACAGACGAAAAACTAAGTTAATCATAGGAAGTTCGCGCAATATGCATGCACACGCACACGCACACGCACACGCACACACACACACACACACACACACACACACACACACACACACACACACAAAGACAACCAACACGTTTATTTACTAAACAAAGTTATCAAAGAAGGCGACGTTAGCAAAAAGATAGTTACATTAGAACTAATGTGCACATATCCGAATCTCACAAACTAAGCTGCAAAAGAGGTTAGGGAGATTTGTGAAACTGACGTGTGGCTTTCAAAATCCCATCAATGTTTGGTTTGGAATTGCTGCATCCAATCAAGAGAATTGCTTTCAAATGTTCATCAGTCAATCGCGTTCGATGTGGTGACTTCACAGACTTCATTTTTTAAAAAATGTTTGCTCACAGACATAAGTTGTTCCAAACACTGATGCCATACCAGCTGCAAATTTCTTAATTTTCGGAAGCTTAACATCAGGTAAGCAGCGGTACAATTCAACAAGTTTTCCTTCTCTGTGCTTCTCTTTCAACAAGTCATTTGCTTGCAAATCAGTGAGCTCCAATTGTAGTTCAACTGGCACATCATCAATGTTACAATCAAACGAATTCTGGAACAGAAGAATGTCACTCTCAATTCTGTCAAGATCTGAAAATATCTCCAAACTCTTTGAAACAGTGAAAATGAGAAAGGTTTTCTCCTTATAGTTGTGCTTCCAACAATGACAGCTTTCTCCAAAATCCTTTGATGGTTCTGTAGAGATCACAGACGAGGTAAACCTTTCCCTGAAGTTTCAAGTTCAGTTAATTCATGTCGACCAAAAATGACAACTTTTACAGCCAGGTAGGATCTGACAGCTGTGAATCAGCTCTATCTTTTTCAGTGAGGAAAACATCTATTTCGTTTCGGAGCTTGTAAAAACGAAGCAGGACTTTAGCGCAGCTGAGCCACCTGACTGATGTGTGATATGGCAAGTCACAGAATTCAGAATCAATTTATTCAAGAAAAGCCTGGAACTGACGGTGATTGAGTTCAAGTTCCCGAATGAGGTTCACAGTAGAAACGACTGTTTCAGTACACAATAAATATCTAAGTCTTCCCACAGAGTACTTGCTGATGTATGATGCAGTGTATGAACAGAGTGCCCGAAATTTGCAAATCTTCCAACTGAGTCCTGATCTGCCCCATCAGACCCTTTCTCACTCCAGCTATTTTTTCCCCTCCATCAACTGTAACACCTCGAAGCTGATTCCGCTGAAGATTATAGTCTTGCAAAATTGTTTGTACTTCCACGAAAATGTCTTTCTCAGTAGTTGTTCCATGCATGCTGCAAACGGACGCCAACTCTTCCGTTATCTGTAAGTCCAAATTGACACCGCGAATGAACACGATAAGTAGTGACGTACTCTAGAGGTCAGTAGAATCATCCTGCGCCAGAGAATACCACAACAAGATCCTAGCTTTCTCGCGTATCTGTAGCACTATGTTTTCTCCAAGTTTTTGCCGAAAGGCTGATAGTTCCAAACAAATCGGCTTTCTCAGGACACAAGTCATTTGCTGCTTCGATCATACACTCTTTGATCAAGTTGTCATCAGTAAACGGCTTTCCTCGTTCTGCCATATTGTTTGTAACTTGTACGAGTGACCGATTCATTTTCAACAACTTTTCTCGTGAAGAGATTTCTTTTGTGTTTCAAAGCCACGTTTAATGGACTCATATTTCCCAGAGCGTAATTTTCCAGAAAACTGTTAATATGTTGATAGATGTTTTGTTTCGTAGTGACGCTGAAGATTGTACTCTTTCAAAACGGCAACACTTTCGCTGCATGTTACGCAACTGGTTTTCTGGTCCTTTGTTTCCACAAAAAAGTACTTTACTCCCCATTCCTCATTGAAAAATCGACACTCGGCGTTCACTTTTGTTTTCCTAGTAGCCATAATTAAGGGTGAAGTACACGGGATCTGAAAATGAAAAAAAAAAGACATTGAATTAGAAACATAATTAAAGTCCTATTGAAACTGAAGAAAAGTAGAGGACTAGGGGTCACTGGTGAAGCTACGGCTCATCAAAGGTACATATATTATACAGTTTAGAGATACCTTTGTGCAACCGCACAGAGATGATAGAGATAATAGCACAACGCCGACTGCTCATGGGCCGTAGAAGAAGAGAGGGATAAGAAGACAGAGAATTTCATTCTATTTTTACGGCTAACAAGAAAAGAAAAGATTTAGAAATATCAGAAGAAATTCATGTCCGTGTACAGGGAATCAGAATAATGTAATTGAAAAGATACAACAACATCTGATTAATAATACCAATGCACAAATAAATAAAATTCATGATTAGATGCAATAACAATATAGGCATCCCCATGAATAAACATACACATGATCATCCTTCACAGTACCAGTGATCTTCCATCACAGCATGGGAGTCATCCAACACAGTACCAGTGATCTTCCATCACACCATGGGTAGTCATCCAACACTGTAACTGTAGTCTTCTGATAAAAACACCAGCAATTATCAGACAACAAGATGGAACAAAGGTCATTCATTCAGTAGCATGTCCTTTGCAGAACCTTGCTCCATAACAACCTTCCAGAAAACCTCTCGATCATAAGCAAGATGTCCCGCTTCAGATACACCCATCTGGAGATCATCCGCCACATCCTGCACCCATCTTCTCTTTGGCCTTTCTATTCCTCTCTTTCCAGGCATATACCACTCCATTATTGTTCTCAGGCACAGACATAGCTATTATATTCCTATATTCCTATTTAAACTATGAAGCTTCCTTCAAAACTCACCCCGCAGCAGATAATCGTCAATACACAATCAAGATCCTCTTGGATCTTTTGGATCTTCACAGGGCTGTCTGCCCTCTCAACTGCGGTCTGGAAAAACAGTGGCCACACTCGGCCGTACCTGAGGCACGTTAGCCCATCTGCTGGGTAGTGGCTCAGAGGGATGAGTTCAAAGCCTCTGCTGAAAATTAGACATCAGCATCTCTTCAGCCTCAGTTGTTCTCAAGGCCAAAGAGGCGGGAACATGGCGTGACTGGGCTCTTATAGGCACGCCAACACAACATCCAAGCATCCTGTACATTTTTTTTACCAGGGTATCATGGGATATGCTACTCCGTACTCTTGTAGAGCCGCGGCAGGCGGCTTCATTTGGTAATATAATATATCTCATAATAAGGTTTGCAAAATATATAAATAGGGCCGCATAAGTAAACAGCCTAGAGCAGACAGGAGGTCTCCGCACGTGTGAAGATTTCCTATTATTCTAAACATAATATTTACATTTAAATTGTATCACAACGTCTCGTGTTTCATACGTTATATCAAGCAAGTTCGAGTACCATCGCGGGCCGGATGAAATGACGTCGTGGGCCGGGTCCTGCCCGCGGACCGTAGTTTGGTGACCCCTGGTCTAGATAGAGCATTTTTATGAGTTGTATTACATGTGATGGAAAGCCCATATTCCTCATGATTTCCCACGTGGTTTCTGACGCTGTACACAGTGTGTGTGTTATACTGTTATAATACATTTATTTATTAATCTTATAAGAGCTCAGCACCTCCACTGATTTACTATTTGTACTGGTATTGTAAGACTATAAATTAATAGGAGAAAAGAAATACCCATTAAATTGTTATCGTATATTAGAGTTAAAACGCATTGTGCTATGTTAGATTAGAGTCTGAATATCTTACACACAAATTGAATTGATGAGTGAAGGTATGTGGCATAGTAGTAATTTCTTGAACAAAAGAATGCTCTTGTACATTCCATATAATTCCCCATTTAAGTGTATATAGTAGACAGCCGTGAGTGTAAAGAAGCACGCCTGTGACATGTACTTGTTATTTATTAATGTTGATCTTTCAGCCATTAGTTTACACGAAAACAGTATGTTCAAATATACTATACATTAATGCGTATTAATGAACTAATCAACGCAGCAAGAGAAGAAAGAACAGCATGGCTACATAAACCGTTTAACCATGTTTTGGTAGACCAATAGGCACCACGAGACTGGGGAAAAGCCACAATTATCCTAATTTGGGAAAACAAAGGCAGTAAAAGAGACTGCACACAATACATCGGTACTCACTTATGAGTCATACTGGAGACATATTTTTTCATAATTCTTGAGAAAAGACTTCGACCTAAAATAGACTCCCAGCTGAGTGAAAAACAACTTGGGTTCAGGGGAAAAAAGAATGCACACATAATATCTTTGCTTTTAGATAACTTTAAAAAAAAAAATCAATCGAATTTGAAGATGTTGACGAAGAAAATGCATTTGATGGAGTAGATATAAATAGCCTACTGTTTGAGAAATCCTTAAACGATGTTGAGTGAGTATACATCTAACAATCTTATGCTTATACAACAACAGTAAATGCACGGTAAAAGAACCAACGGAGCACATTCAGAAACCTTAAGTATAAGATCCGGAGTTCGACAAGGTTGCAGCCTGTCCCCCTTATGTTAATAGGCTAAATAGACAGCGTATGTAAAGAAATCAGCCATATACTGAAACAACACAGCATAACGAAGAGAACACAGATGAAGAACCAAATGCAAATTACACCATTAAACGTAACATAATTAGAAGCAAATAAACAAGTCCATATAAAGAGTCCAAACAAAGTGTGTAAGGAACATAACATTAAAATTAGCATGAGTAAAACATACTATAACCAAAGAAGAAAGAAATCAACAAAGATTCATTTAAATGACCACACCTCCCGCTGAAACAAATAAAGAACTTCAAGTACTTAGGAAGCATAATATCATCAAATGGCAAATACAAAACAAGCTCAAAAATAGATGCAATAGGGTGCAATAGATGCAATGGACAAATGGCACCAACAATAAAGAACAAACACGTGTTAATATATACTAAAAAGCACTCTACAACATAATTTCTATGTTACCAATGCCAAACCTGGACAATGACAGAAAAAGAGAAAAGAAAAATTACAACCACAATAATGACATTCCTGAAAAGAATACTCAATGTACCTATCAAGAAGAGAAACAATCAGAAATTAAGAAATCAGTATCAAAGTTAAGGTTATAGCAGCACTACATTTCATGCGAAAACACCAAGTTAAATGGTTTGGTCATATAACTATGCTACAAGGGTAAATTAATAAGTAAGTCACAAATGGCTGTAGAAAAGTAACTAATGATGATAACTTGAAACCAGTTTATATTTATACATACATTGTCCCTTTATTTCTCAACATAATTTCCATCAAAATTGATGCACTTATCCCATCGTTTTACCAGTCCTCTCAAACCGGGTGCATAGAACTGCGTGCTTTGTTTTCATTGACCAACCATCCCACAGAACTGTCTGACTTACTTATTGACTCACTCTCGTAACGTTTTCTACCCAGCTATGCACCGCTTTACGGGACAAACATTTGTCAGGATAAACAGGAAACCCACCTTGGCGGGAAACATTTCGCGAATGACGCCAAAGTAGAATGTGAAGTGAAAACATGGTTTAGAAAAGGCAATCTTGAGCATAGCCTACGATGGGTAACGTTGTAATATTCTGTTATGATAATTTGGCGTGTCCAGCGTGTGCAACGTGGTTACACACCCGCTTCACACGCCAGTGATCCGGGGCTTGTTTCCGGATCCGGTCAGGGATATGCACTACTGACGAGCTCAAACGAGAGCGAAACTCGAGTCTAGTGCTTCCATATTGATGTGGATAGGCCTTAGGTTCATACAAGAATTCGATCAGCGTTGCCAGTAGTGGGTTGTGCTCAATATTTAAATTTCAAATCCCGAAACAACCAAATAATCAATAAAGATGATAACTTGAAACCAGCTTATTTTAAAACATACGTTGTCCCTTTATATCTCAACATAATTTCCACTAACATTGATGCACTTATTCCATCGTTTTATCAGTCCTCCCAAACCGGCTGCATAGAACTGCGTGCTCTGTTTTCTAAACCACGTTTTTATGTCATGTCACATTCAAATTCGTCGTCATTCGCGAAATGTCTCCCACCAAGGTGGGTTTTCAGTGGACCAAAAATTTGGAAATCGCTAGGGGCTAAGTCGGGGCTCTAATGTGGATGTTTCAGAACTTCCCACCTTAGTTGGTTAATTTACTTCTAAGTTAATCGAACCGTATGTAGTCTGGCATTGTCATGAAGAAGCAACACTCCTCTAGTCAGTAGTCCTGGACGTTTTCTTCAAATTGCATCATGAAGCATCGACAGAACTCCACAGTACGATTCGGAATTCACATTGTCACCTTTCTTCTTTGGTTAAAAGCAATCCTTGACAATCCCAGAACACTGTCATCTGTGCTGATGGCGTAACCTTGACTTTTTGGACACATGACGAAGAAGGATGTTTCCATTGCATTGAAGCACGCTTTGATTCGGGCTGGTAGTGATGCACCCATGATTCATCCCCAGCAACAATCCTGTTCAGCATGTCTTCTTGTTCATCTTCGTATCTTCAGAGATGATGTAAGGATAGGACAAATCGGTTCATGTTGTGTTCCTCCTTCAATTGTCTGGGTACGCACCTTGAGCACACTTTCTTAAATTTCAATCGATCATGCATTATACTGTATGCTGAACCATGTGAACACCCCTATTTCAGATGCTACAGAGTCTATCGTTACTCGCCTGTCACCTCTAATCATCTCCTCCACCCGCTGCACGGATGCTTCTGTTGCAATCTCAACAGGACGACCAGATCGGATTTCATCAAAAATTTTAGAGCGTCCTTGAGAAAATGTTTCTACCCATTTAAGGGACACACATTGTCAGCAATAAACAGGAAGCATTTCCTTATGAATGTCCTTTGCAGGCAGTCCTGTTTCCCACGAAAAACGCACAACAGCACGCTGCTCTTTGGTTGTGCACTCCGTAAGTACAGTCGTCATTTTGTTTATGCTATGCGCATGCGCATGAGACACCTAGCACCACCTGACGAACGGGAATATAAAGTTCGATGTTGCTGTCAACCAATGACACCTGTAGAAAACACCAACTACATTTACCTGCCTTCCCACATAACAGTGTGACTTACTTATTGACTCACCCTGGATCATATTAAATATTTATGGGCAATTGACACATGAACGATGCGCAACATCGATTAAGAACAGAATAGGGCCAGGAACAACTACATTTCAGAAAATGAAAGTTAATTCATGCAATACGTCACTAACATTGAATGTAAGGAGGAGAATGTTGAAATGCTATATAGAAACTGTTTAGCTGTATGGCAGTGGATCTTGGAATGTTTACATAAGGAAGAACGTGGAAGCAACAAAGATGTTGTTCCTGAGAAGAATGTAGCGAATTTCTTGGACTGCCAAAGTACTCGTAATAAGAATCAGACAAATGAGACCAGGATCAGCTCGGGAGTAACGATGATGTGATTTAGTATCTTGTGAAAACTTTGTTATGCCAGCGTAACTAACAGCGAGTGCCTGGAAAAGCATAATGAAAGTAGAATATTATGTACCCGGGAAGGTTAACCCGGTCAACAAATGCCCGCAGAAGTCGGATGTGTCGCCCTAACGGCGCAAGAACGCAGCTCTGCACGCAGCTCTGCGCAGCTCTGCACAACGCAGTCACATCCGGAAAAAAAATCCGGATGAACGCAGAAGAAGAAGAAGAATATTATGTACAAATACAAAAAGGAAACAAACCGTCTTCTCCGGTCATGTAGTATGAAAAGAGACAGTGAAAAACAGTGTGACGAGTGGAATGATCAACGGTAGAGAATCGGGTACGGACCGAGAGAGATTATGTTTCATGGACTGCGACGCTGAAATGAAGGATTATTATTACAATAAATGAGATCTGTTGAGATGTATGAACATCTACGTATGCACAGGGTCCACTATGTTGATGATGATGAGAATGGTGATGATGATGATGGTATTGATATTGATAATATTCATTAATTCATTTAGTAGCATGTTCCTTGCGGAGCTTCGCTCCCAAAACAACCTTCTGGAAAACTTCTCTGTCATAAGAATGATGTTATGCGTCCGATACATCCATCTGGAGACTATCTGCCACATCCTGCACCTATCTTCTCTTTGGCCTTCATCCTCTCTCTTCCCAGGCAAATCCCCTCCAGTATTGTTCTCTCCAACTTTCATGACATTTCAAATGGCCAAATTATTTCAATTTTCTTTGTTTTATCGCCTTTAGTAGCTAACTTTCTTCAAAATTCAGCTCTTGTCGTATGGATGCATTAGTTCTTTTCTGTATCCAAGATATTCTTTGAACCCGACTATAACATTTATATTCAAAGGCAATGTTGCACTATTCAGCTTGTGCAGTAAGTGTCCAGGTCTCACAGGCATATGTTGCAATGGGCAAAATGCACGCTCTTAAAAATATAATCTGTGTAGTTCTTTGCCCCCCTCAACAATTTATTCAGTTATTTTATTTTTTCAAGAATAATATATATTCGTCTTTTAATTTCTTTCATTGTGTCACCATTATTGTAATTAATGACCCAAGAAATTTGAAATTCTCCACCACCTCAAATTTGTCCCCATTAAAATATATTTCTTTCTTCATGTTAGTGTTATCTGTATGCACTATCTTTGTTTTAGCTATGTTAAGATATAAGAAGAAATATTAACTAGTCTTCTGGGTTGAGGTTATTAGTTTTTCTATACCATTCTGTATCGTCAGCACATCTAATGTCTGGTATTTCATTAACATTGAAATTTAGGGCATCATAATACTCCTTGGTTATATCATCTCTGACATTTCTCATTATATTTAGGTTAAATAAATAAGATGACAGCACACAGCCCTGACGGACTGAACTCTTTGCTTGATGTCAAACCAATCTGATATCTCGCCATCTATTCTAATCGCTGCTTGTTGGTCTGGATAGGACCCCCTTTCCTCATGTTTTCCCACAGATTCTGTTTACGCAGTAAAATGCCTTTGAATAATCCATAAAACATGAGAATATGTTTACATTACATTCTCTACACTAAAAAAGTAGTCTTAAAGAAGGAACACGCAATGGGTATGTGAAGAATGTGAACCATCACATTGTGTGGGCTTGAGTGCAGAGAGGAATAGGTGGCCAATCTTTCCATCCCGCCGAGAACGCCAAGAGATGACATCCAAGCTTCATTCGATCACTATCATGCCATTCTGAGCATAACGTCCAAACCATTACACCAACGTGCCCGCTATGATGTCTTGTAAAACCATACAGTTGATAATGTGTGCAGCTTAGAGAAAGGAAAACAAGGTGCGAAAGAATAACGTGCTTAAAGTGGCTAGCAGTACTAAAATATTGGTACTTAACAAAAATGGCGCCAATAATTAGGCTTATATGTGTGCACAGTTCAAAGACTATATCATTAATGTTCACTACAACTGTTGGAGTTGTATTTTGATAATTACGCACTGGTTTGCCTTTCACGATAAAAGCGAGTTGCCATAGGGAACAGTGAAACAACACTTAACACTGGATTAAAATTCGGGCGGTGTTTGAAAACGTTAAGCTATCATCAGAGAACTGTCTCAATGTTCGTAGCAATGATAGAAGGACAAACCTGAAACCCATCCTGCTGCCCTACATCGCTGAGTGTTAAAGATGAAAAACAGCAATACAATAGCACACAACATACCTCCACTTCATTAGCATCAGAATTAATGTATTTTAACAATACGCACACTAGGCAGTCATAAAACACAACAATATAAGTCTAGGAATTGCATCCACATTCATTTTATCACTAATCGCATAGCTCGCGTGTGGTAGAAGGGTCTGTTTTAGCTCCAAGTAGTGTTTGTGGTTCTAGTCTAGAAATAGAAATGGATCGATACGATAGCGTCTGACAGCCTCTCTTTTCTGTAGAACTAAGTTTGAAGGCTTCACTACTTGCGTGTGTTTAATAAAACATGAGATCACTGTGAAAAACATAGTAGTCCTTTAGTGATGATTGTTTAGTGCTAGATAGGGAAAAATATAGTTAATGGCATTTTTTTTACGCGAAAGAAAAGCGTGTTCATTCATTGCTCAAATGTATTTGTTAGTTAGTTAGTTAGTTAGTCACGGTTCCAACTTCACAGCAACAGGTCGTGCCCATTATGCTCCGTTCCTGTGCCAGTGAATATCACATAAAACGCTCCCCACTGCCCGATGTGAAAAGTGATAAAGACAGGAGTCTCGACAAACAACAGCCCGCACAGATACACTGTGCATAATTTATTTGTTATCATGTATTTACTGTTGTAAGCATTATTATCATAAGAATGTCCACAGATGAAACGTAGTTATCTACCTGACAAATGGTCCTATGGTACATATATAAATTATTCTTCAGCTAAGCAAAAGAATCTTATATCTGTATATGTATCACGTTGCATGAACTCAGTCTGCGTACACAGGAGATACACATATTATAATACGGAATGTAACAATAAATGAGCCAGAAACGTGGATGCACCAGGAAGATGAATGCCGCTGCACTATTAATCTTCTTTTCCAAGCCATCAAAACAAGACACATCACGAGACAATGTTCTAATTCCAAAATAAGGTAAGCTTGTAAAAATGGTGCTTAGGCTTGACTCACAACAAACCGATGTCTTGATCAAATATCGGCGACAAGGAAAGAAAAAAACACACTCAAATCGCAATGAATATCAACGACTATCGGAGACCGACTGGGAGTAGATATAAAAGCATGTCGAGCAAGTGAATACCTATCTAATATATTGATGTATGAAACAACACCAAAAAGAAATCTTGTGTAGCTGGATACAATACAGACCGCATAACTTAAAAGTAAAACTAGTGGACCAACGAGGACACAAGCAAAAGCAATGTAAACAATAGGAGGAATGTACACGTTGAGAGAACATAAAATACAAAAAACACCATAAGTATGCTGTCACAGAGAATATGCGACGGCCTGACACCCCACACCAAGACAACAGTATCTGCTACATCTAAATCATGAGGCGTATTGATTCCTCAATAGCTGTCATCTGGCAACTGCCCACGTATACTTCGTTTAACAGTTCTCACTATGCTCGCATTTAGTAGTATTAGTGCGAACATTCGAGTCTCTCTCATAAACGTGGACTTCTGCATGACCAGTACAGCAGATCAATTATACATGTGTGTGCGTGTGTGCGTGTGTTTTATAAAAGCGCACGTTAGTAAATAATTCACAAATTATTATTTAAAAAAATATGAGATGCGACATTGAAAACATTTATTATTGTAATCAGCCTTTTCTTCAAAAGAAGTCCGAAATAAGTTAGTCATAGAAATTAATCAGTATAAGAACCATTCACTATAACCACAGCAAAGAAGTTCTAGTAACATTTGTGAAAACATAGATCTCTTTTGCAACATTAAGATGTGCGCCACGAGTCTATTCACAACTATTAATGTAGAAAATATGGCTTTTGAGCCAAAAATTTTACATTCAAGCAGAGAATAAAGGTCAAACATATGTAAAAATGAGACATTCATTCAACATCGTGGAATCTGGCAGATAAACAGCAACAAATCACGGAGATGAATAAAAATAGTTTCGCCATATTAGATGTCACAGTGACTTGGACAGTAAAACAGTTAGTTAGTTAGTTAGTTAGTTAGTTAGTTAGTCGTGGTTCCAACTTCACGGCAACGGGTTGTCCCCATATTGCTCCATTCCTGTGCCAGTGAATATCACACAAAATGCTCCTCACTGCCAAAAGTGAACAATGGAACAGACAGGAGTATCGGCAAGCCAACAGCCCGCACAGGTACACTGTGCATAATGCCGCCGCCAGAATGCCAACACAAAAGTCGTCAATGAAAAACACAGTTCCTCGTCAATGGAAATGGCAGTCACCAGAAAGACTTCATTGACCCGGGTTTTATCCCATATGATTCGGTCTCTTTCCACAGGACGACCCGCCGAAAGCGCCGCACAAAGCACGAACTCCGTATCTCCAGCGGCGACTCCCAGGAGTCTCCTGAAAAATGCACTCGTGAGCCGAAAAGGCAAACCAGTCAATCCAGCAACAGCCGGCCGCCATCGTTCCGAACATGCAGTTCACGCTACACACAACCGCGAACAGATGTAAAAGCATTCCACATGAAACTCACAGCTCACAGTGTCGCGCCACGCACTCACTCATTAGCAGGGCGACGGAACCATATCCTCCTCAGTCGCCTCCTACGACATGCATGGTAGGCAACAGTGTTACTATTCTTTGCTCCCCCATATGGGCCCCGGCAACACACGGGCGTAAACAGTAATGTAAGTAAAACAGTGATGGAAGGCAGGCACTCTGGAAGTAAAGTACGACAATAGAAACAGATCTTTATATGAGGTACACGAGGAAGCATGAGGCAGAAGAAATAGCAGGCTATGGAGTAACTGTTCAATGGGCGAGATATGAGCAACGGTCATCACAGTATCTGATATATGATGATGACATCTCTCGTTAGAAGATGTTTTACCCTTTACCTTGACCACGTGTGCACTGCACTTTCAACTGTTTTGTCATCGGTAAATCGTTAGCTGCCAAGGTGATATTTTAGCGGACCAAGGATGTGGAAATAGCTCTCTGCTAAGTCGGGCTGTAGACCGGATGTTAAAGAAGTTAACCATCCGCCATATGCAATAAATCCTAGTCATTGGAAGTTAGAAAAATAATTATTGCATGTTAAATAGTTTAGTTTAGTTTAGTCGACGGATCAGCATCACACCACACGGGTGTAACCCATAAGTGCTCCGCCCTACTCCTAACTCAAGCCTGAGACCGGAGAATCTCAGCTCAGTGCATGAACTCCGTAGCACCGACGAGGATCCTGAAATACTTTGGGTACATTTTTAACTCGAAATTTTGCCCGGGCAGCACCGTCAGGCTACTCTTTTTTGAGTTCCAACTGCCAAGGGATTTTTGTTACTTGCGCAACAATACACACTGGCGTCCGATTTCACTACCCAGAGACAAGGGGAAATGTTGTTACTAGAATATCTTGGGTCATTGATTACCAACAATGGTGACACAATGAAAGAAATTAAACGACGACTATCAATAGGTTTTCAAAGACTTAAACAACTTTTATTTAAACAACAAATTATGGAGTGGGACAGATAGAAATACAAAAAGGAGGATGCATCTTTCCCACTGCATAATACGCCTGTGAGACCTGGGCACTTACTAAACAAGCCAAACAGCGCATACATGCTTTTGAATATAAATGTTATAGACGGGTTCTAAGAATATCTTTGGTAAAGAAAAGAACTAATGCAGGGGTGGCCAACGCGAGGCCCGCGGGCCGCATGCGGCCCGCCGGAAGTCATGTTGCGGTCCGCGGAGCTAGGTCAAAAGAACATAAATGGTAACTTTATTGTACATATCACCAAAAGAACATTAAATCACGAGTCGTTGTGACATATTTCGAGTATTGTGTGCCTATCAACGACACTTGGATTCCCTATTAAACTCAGTATTCAGAGGGCACAATGTTAATTCGAGGCCAAGCCCAATTTTCTAACCAGACCCAATCACCGAGTTTCTGGCTGTACTGACCCTTAGTCAGTTGACCCCGTTAACCACGACATCCGTTTTATTCCATCCATGGATAGCCGTTCATGCTAGGACACAGATAAGTTGAAATTTATACTTTCATGTAGAGTCGATCGTGTATTTGGTAATCTATTTTTGTTTGTTTGTTCTGTGCTGACGAAGGCTTTGGTCGCAACGTCCATTGTTTTTTGCAGTCGTGCTTTGGTAAATCTCTCAATCTACTTCTCTTTTTTCAGTGATTCAATTTTCTAACCATAACACTTAAGCCGCCGGGGCGTTTGAAGTTGCCAGGAGTTTGAAACTGCGCCCACACGACATAGGAACACGTGCGACCATCTGGTTGGTGACAAGAAGACGGGAGATGGTAAAACTACTGCCCCCCCCCCTCTTTATCCAGCCAGGCCCTGTGCGCGCCACAATCCCCATCAAGCTGGAATGCTTTCTGTGACAAAAGTGCGCCTAGGATAGGTGCATTAAAATAAATCGAGTGGGTGGATTGAATTGAGACTTTTTTAATGGGTGAAATTGAGAACTGTAAGGAGTCTGAGAAATGCTTTTTTAGCGACCAGCTGTATTTTCCGTATAGGATACAGTGGGGTTCTTTGGACTCCAGGATGGTGGACTGAACCTTGGCCGAACCGGAAGCATAGTACAAATGCTCTAGTTCTCATTTGGAGTGGCTGATTCATCGGCACAGGATGAAAAAGATTCATATTGATGTAAGAGCGGGGGTTCCTTAATATTATTTGCTCTACAAGTTTAAGGCTACTACAGCATTATAGAAGTCCATTGAGTGACTGATCAATGTATATAAGAGGATGGCCTGGCCAACACTAATGTATCTACTACTCAAGTAAATGCACTGGCTGAGTCCTATCTTCATGGCTAGTTGTTAAAGTCAGGAGAAGGGTTATGAACATTGTCAAAACCTGGCAGTTATCCAGATAGACATTTACAAAACTTGGAGTGTTTCCACCTGGACATTTTTAAAACCTGACCTTTATCCCTGAGGACATTTTTAAAACCTGAACGGTATCATCGTGGATATATTTCATCGCCTGAAACTTATTACCATAGATATCTGCCCGTCGTTTATCATTTATGGATAATTCCTATCCTTAACTAGTCATTCATTGGCACATTGCCTTCTTGACAGACGATAGTTTGTGCTTGAAAAAGGCATAATAACTTTTACCTATGACGGTAGCGAATGTGACTGATAAGGCCAATTCGCGCTTTAAATGTTCGTTCACAGTGGGTGCATGTGAACACGTGGTAATTTCCACCATCATGCACCATCTTACGTCTCACACGCTCGGTGTGTGACATATCTGAAATAATTTTCTCCTTTGTCTTTATTCCATTTCTGATCATGCCCCTCCATGCAACACGTTCAGCGGTGACTTGCTCCCACTGTGCATCATCAATGCTTGTATCAATCATGTCCCGCTTACACACATCTTTGTATCGTAGTAGAGGCCGATCCTGAGATCTCCTACCGGTCTGTAATTCACCAAAAAAGATATCCTTTGGTATTCTACCATCATCCATCCTCCTAAGATGTCCTATCCATCTAAGTCTACGAAGACTTAGCATGGAATAAACCGTCACACAACCTGATATTTCCAATACTTCAGTATTTGTGATTTTGTCTTGCCACTTAATACCAAGAATTCTTCGCAGACACCGCATATGAAAGCTGTTTAAACGTTTCTCTTGATGTGAGTAAGTTGTCCAGGTTTCACTGCCATAAAGAAGAGTAGTAAGGACACAGGCTTGATAGACAAGGACTTTTGTTTTGGCAGTAAGCTTCCTGTTCTCCCAGACTCTTTTTATTAACCTATTCATTGTTGTTGCTGCCTTACCAATCCGGATGTTGATTTCCTGGTCTAGGGATAATTTGCTATTTACCACTGATCCTAGATATGTAAAATGGTCTACCATCTCTAGTTCGGCGTCGTCAAAATAGATTGATGGTACCCCATGTGCACCTTGTGACATAATCTGTGTTTTCTTTTTCCTAATTGTTAGACCAAATTCGGAACAAGCATTGGAGAATGCAGATAGTAGACATTGTAATTCTTCCTCAGAGTGGGTCGTAACTGATGCATCATCTGCAAAAAGCAACTCTCTGATCAGTACCCTCCTATTTTTGGTCCTGGCCTTCAATCTCTGAGCATTGTAGAGGCCACCATCTGAGCGTGAGTGAATGTATATACCATCATCCTGATCACGAAAGGCATATTTCAGTAGAAGTGAAAAGTATATTCCAAAGAGGGTGGGAGCTAGTACACAACCTTGCTTAACTCCAGTCTTGATTTCAAACTCTTCAGAAGTTGCACCATCAAACTTGATTATACCCTTCATGCTTGTGTGGAATTATTCCGCAATGGACAGAAGAGTTGGTGGACAGCCAATCTTCTTTAGTGTCTTGAAAAGACCCTCACTACTGACCAAATCAAATGCCTTTGTGAGGTCGAAGAAGGCAATAAACAGTGGTTGATTCTGTTCACGACATTTTTCTTGTATTTGTCGCAATGAGAATATCATATCAATGGTAGACCGATTCTGTCGAAAGCCACACTGTGATTCGGGGTAGACTTGATCTCCTAGGACTTGAAGTCTGCGGAGAACAATTCTGGCAAATACTTTTCCAACAATACACAGAAGTGAGATACCCCTATAGTTGTTGCAGTCGCTCCGATCACCCTTGTTCTTGTACAGTGTAATGATGCTTAAATATTTGAAATCCTGTGGGACTTGTCCTTCTCACCAGCATAGCTCTATTACCTGGTGGATCTGTAGAGTGAGTGTGTCTTGCCCACTCCTGATAACCTCTATTTGAATCCCATCCTTACCTGGAGCCTTGCCAGATACAAGTTCATTTATAGCACACTTAACTTATGTTATAGTGGGAAGTGTGTCCATGTGGTCAAGAGTTGGTAGAGCCTCTATGGCATTGAGGGCATCATCCGCTAGTTTGGTCTCACTTGAGTAAAGCTCCAAATAGTGCTCTACCGATCTATCCATCTGCTGTTTCTTACCAGTTATGATTTCTCCAGTCAAGGTTTTCAATGATGCACTTCTTTTGATCACTGGACCACAGGCTTTCTTTATTCCTTCATACATGCTTCTGATGTTTTCCTTATCACTTGCGATTTGAATTGACTCACATAACTTGATCCAATAATCATTTGCACACTGCCTGGCAGCCTTTTGCACATCCTTCCTGGCTTACTTTAGCTCACTCAGAGTGTTACGCGTTGGTCTTTCGTTGTTTCTTAAGAGAGCTATCTTTTTCTTATCAATCAAGGGCTGCAGAGTCTGGCTGTTTGCCGCAAACCAGTCCTGCCTCTTATGATCCACAGTGCCGTAAACCCCTACGGCAGTTTTATAAAGAGTTTCCTAAAGTTGACCCCACTTTTCATTTCTGTGCAATTTTCTGGTGTATCAATGAAAGCGTCTTCAAGTTGCTGTTGAAACTTAAAGCACTTTTCAGGATCGTGAGTGTTAATAATATTAATCCTGGGGCTAGATTTGTGTTTAGCTGTGTAGATTCCGTATCACAGTCAGCACTGTGGTAACTTCGAGTCAATGATATATGGTTCAGATGTTGTCTCCGTGTGATGATGAAGTCCAGCTGGTTCCAATGGCCGAATCTTGGATGTTTCCATGTGACCTTATGCAGCTCTTTTGTTTTAAAGAAGGAGTTTGTAATACATAGGTCATTTCTGGCGCAATGCTCCAGCACCCTTTGCCCATTTTGGGGGATGGAGTTATTGCCTCTCCATAGCACAAAGCCTGGGCTAAAATATAAAGATCATGTGTTGTCCATGCAGTATGATCCCTCTCTCGGCCTACCTAGTTCACTCCAGAGGAAAGGTAACACCTCTACATCTGGAACAAGACAAGCTGCAGAAACTGCCGGATCAGCAAAGCAATGCTCTAACTGTCCTCCTGTCGGAGCTTCGATCCTAGACCAGCCGCCAACCAAGGCTTAGGGCCTGGTCTGCCCTGCCATGACATTTTGTCTTTAGATTACATTTCCACGCACCATGGTAAGGCTTGTACCCTCCCAATTGCGCTCTTCCGCCCGAAGCCGTTGGCACAATGTAGGGTGTCGGGTTTGGTAAGCGCCGCCCAACGTTCGGCGCTAACAGAAAGCAGGTAGTACCGTCTACTGTTATACGGTAGCTCAGTCATATCTGACTAAGACCTGACACCATCCTTGACTAGTATTATTATGGATAATTAGAACTCTTGAAGTTTATCTGCCCTATGGATATGTATAACACATGAAGCTTATCAGCCCTATGGATATTTATAACTTTTGAAGTTTACCAGTGGATATTTATAACGTCTGAACTTTATCTGAACGATGACATTTATAACTCCTGAAGTTTATCTGCCCTGTGGATATCTATAACGTCTGAGGAAATTTATTATCAGGGATATTTCACCGCTTGAGGAATGTTGCACTGGATACTCCCAATTCCGGAACATTTAGCCGAATGAATATGTACACCTTGGGAACTTATTAACCTGGCTAGTTCTACTCCGCCGGCTTCGTGGCTTAGAGGCTAGCGACTTCTCTCCGTAATCTCGTATACTCTCGTAGGTAACGTGATGACGGTGAGAATCAGCAGTGGTTCAAATCGCATTGGTAACTTACGGGGTATGTGAGCTGGCCGCTCAGAAAGCAATGGCAAACTACTGAGCGTAATCTTGCCAAGAAATCAACATACAGCTGAAAGATGCTGGTGTTGACAGCGATGTCCTGTAAAGGATATGCAAAATTAGAAATTAGTTCTACTCCAGTGACTTGAACATGAACATTCGTAAAGGGAATATTATGGACCTTAGACTAGGAACCATGGTGTTTTAGTTTGTGAAAAGACTTTATGGTATTAGGTATGATCTCTGTGTTCCTGATATTTCTCTGAGTGAATGTTGTTGAAGGAAGATATAATATTGGCTGGATACTGGCTGAGAACATCAGTGAGAAAAGATTGATTAATATAGATTATTAATATTATTTTGATGTGGGGTTTTATTATGTGAATATTCATTATGTGTATTTGAGGTATTACGTAACCATGGCGTCAATGTTGGACCAAATAAGAGAAGAATCACAGAAGAATTAAGACGTTTTCAAGACAGGTGGACTATAAACTATTTTTTTTTTCGTGGAAATTAAAATAAAGCCCATATGCTTGATATGCAACGAATCTGTTTCTGTCTTGAAATAGCATAACATCAAACGGCACTACGAGACTAAACATGCAAATAAGTTTTATAAGTACAAAGGGCAATTTCGACAAGACTAAGTAAATGACATTTTAATAAATGTCTGTACAACAAAGGATATTTACTAGAGCGGGTTCAGGGTCAACATGCTATGTAAAAGCTAGTTCTGCATTAGCCAGGATACTAGCAAAAAAATCGAAGCCATATTCAGATGGTGAAATGGTTAAGAGATGTTTAGAGAGCGTCGTTGAAATTCTATGTCCAGAAAAGAAGAAGGATTTCTCAAAAATAAGTCTGTCTCGTCAGACTATTACTAGGCGTGTGGACGACATTGGAAAACATATAGAAGCTAATTTGAAAATTTGAGCATCCAAGTTTATATTTTATGCTCTAGCATTGGATGAAAGCACAGATATGGTAGATACTGCCCAACTGGCAATATTTATCACGGGTGTTGATGTCCATTTTAAAAAGACAGAAGAATTAGCGGCACTGTATCCATTTAAGGACACTACTAAGTCACGAGATTTGTTAGAAGCAGTTACATCGACATTAATTCGCTTTTCGTTACAACTTAACAACTTATAGGGCTTAACAGCGGATGGTGCTCCAGCAATGGTTGGGAAACACGAAGGTTTAGTAAAATTGATTGAAAATGAGGCCTCCAAAGTCTGTAATACTTCTATGCTAAATTTTCATTACATTATTCAACAGGAGGCATTCTTCCTGGCCTAGAGGTTAGCAACTTTTCTCCGTAATCTCGTATACTCTCGCAAGTAACGTTACGACGGTGAGAATCAGCAGTGGTTCAAATCTCGTCGGTAACTTACGGGGTATGTGAGCCGGCCGCTCAGAAAGCAATGGCAAACTACTGAGCGTAATCTTGCCAAGAAATCAACAATCAGCTGAAAGATGTTGATGTTGACAGCGATGTCCTGTAAAGGCTATGCAAAACATTTTAACATTCATCAGGAGAATTTATGTTCGAATGCCCTCAAAATGGACCATGTCATGAAAGTGGTCCTCAAAATAGTGATCTTCATTACGTCGAACGGGTTGAATCACCGTCAGTTCCAAGAATTTCTAAAATCTTTTGGACTCAGATTGTAATGACGTTACATTTTATGCAGAAGTAAGATGGCTGACCCGTGTCAAATTGTTGAAAAGAGTGTTTGATTTGGAACAAGAAATACAATCATTCTTTGCAAGCAAGTCAAAAAGTATCCTAGAGTTTGAAGACAAAGAGTGGTTTTGCGACTTTGCATTTCTGATAGATATGTCTAGCCACCTAAATGACGTTAATACTTGTCTACGTGGGAAATATCAATTAATTAATAAGATGTATTTTTTTTAAAGAATCGGCACAGCCAGACGCGAGAGGTACATCGGGAAAACAAAGCGCCTCGTCAACCAACACAGAACTGGCACTATTAGCCACCGGACGCTGATGCATATGCTGGGGGGAGGATCTGAGCACCTATGGACATGTCCGGAGTGCAACGAAGATACCCCAACTGATAACTGATAACTGATTTTTTTTTAACCTTAAACCAGGCAAGCGTTTGACCACGATCTCACCTAGTGTGAAGCGACGATGTGGTAGAAGCTGTAGCACGCTTGCTTGCTTACTTTAATAACAACAACAACAAAATTAGGTACGTGGCCCGGTAGGAAATATTATTTCTGAAATTTGGCCCGCTTGCTGAAAAGGTTGGCCACCCCTGAACTAATGCATCCATACTTCAAGAGCTGAACATTGAAGAAGGCTGCCTATTAAAGACGATACCCCCCCCCCCCCCCCCCCAAAAAAAAAAAAAAAAAAAAAAAATTTAAAAAAATTGCTATATTTTGGTCACTTGAAACGTCATAAAAGTTTGGAGAGAACAATAATGGATGGGTATATGCCTGGGAAGAGAGGAAGAGGAAGGCCAAAGAGAAGATGGGTGCAGGATGTGGCGGATGATCTCCAGATGGGTGTATCGCACGCGAGATCGAGAAATTTTCCGGAAGATTGTTATGGGAGCGAGGTTCTGCAAAGGACATGCTACTGAACGAATGAATGAATGAATGAATGAATGAATGAATGAATGAATGAATGAGAAGTCCACGCGAAAATATATCACATAAAACACATACACACAAGTTAATATTTATAGAATGTATTATTCTATTATAACCACATATGGGACATCGCTAGTGCTACGGAGCTAGTACAGTGTTATGAGCTGCTCTTTATGTGATCTGTTGGGATACCCGCATGCATTGGAAGTGATCCTTGTCTAAACATCACAATCTGTAAGGGGCGGGGGGGGGATGCCTTATGTTTCGAATGTCCAGGGTTCGGTCTCGGAGACCCCTGGGGCTGTCACTAAGCTGAGGAGTTCTTGTTTTGTGCGACACTCCGACAGACCGTTCTACAAAAAGAAACCAAACCATATAGGAGAGAGCAAAAACCCCGGGGCAATGAAGTCGATCCCTATGTCTTGTTTTCTTCTTTGTTCCTCTTTCGAGAGAAGCTTGTCATACCTAGTTACACACCTCAAAGGTCAGTGCGTCCGACTTCGGCATGCGTTTGTGTCAGGTTTCCTTCCCCTAGACCAGTGGTTCTCAACCGGTGGGGAATTAAACTTATTTCAAGATCACGTTAACACAAGAACCTGAGGAACTGGATGGCCACGGGTAAGCTGGTCGTGAACGTGGGACGTCTGGCAGGCATGCGGGGCGGCACCAGGTGTATGGACTCCTGCGGGACATCCTCTGCCTCTTCCCTAGCAAGCAGGCAATATTAGGGTGACCGGTTATTTCCTGCAAGATCCAAACTTTGCTTATGGAATTAATTAAACACGGGAGTCGTCGCCGGAGCTACGGAGCACGTGCTCTGCGCTTGACACATCTTTCAGAGGTTAGCGAAGAGAGAGTGTGTTGTGAGTTGGCTGGCAGGTGTCGCTCCTAATGGAATAAACGACGAAACAGTTAAGTGAGAAAGTGACGGTCCTGTAATTTTTTAAGGGAAACGATCGTTACTTCAAACAATCGCCGTACTTTTAAAAGACGTGAACGTAAAGCGCGTGGTCTCCGGGAAAACTAGGAGAGATCAAAGGATAATTAACGATGTCAAGGAAGATCGTTTACCGCCGGGACGTTCGAAGCATGATCAAACAGTTGGATCGGGTTGACATACTGTGAACGAAGTCCTTTGATCAAACGGAAAAAATCACGATAGAACGGACGATCGTCTTTATTCAAGACGGGGATCAATACGGTTGTACGGAGATAAAACAACCAGGGAACCGAGCAGAGGCTGAGGGTTAAGAACAAAACAAGTAGCTTTGGACTGAATTTACTGTTTTAAAAATCAGTTGAAGATTATATTTAAGATCGGCGGGTGTGGATTTGATTCAGTGCCGTATATAGAAAATATATCACAGAGTTTAGGTTGTGTAAAGATAACCAGCCCTGTCCCTTCATGGGAATTAAATGATGTACTTCTAGGCCGAAAATAAAATTCACTAAGGTGATTATATATATAGATGTAGAGTAAAAACGCTAGCATAGGGAACTTTCGTGTGTAAACGTAGTATAGAGAGTCGACAGCATTAGGCTGAAGAGTGATTTAGGTTGTGTAGAGAAAGGTGTCTGTACAGTCAGAAGGATAAGTCTATACTAGGATTTATGTGCTTTGCTTTAGCGTGTCTTTCTTTTACCTGGTATAGGGTAGAGTGCTGCACTACTCTGTCTTATACAAGAATATATCTCTAGTAGGATCTATAGAGGTTATTTACTGAATATAGCTGAGTACCTACATTCACATATCATAGGTCGGAGTTGCGTGTCTCTCACAGTTTTACTCAACAGGTTCCCTGCACTTGACATTTAAGGTGATTACCCATCTGAGCCGAAGCATTTGGTCAGACTTTGGGGAAAGTAATACAGGATATGAAACGGTGAACCCGATGTCACCAGAAGGTAAAACCAGTGTGAGTTAAAATTACCCAGGAACCTGATTCACTCTAAGTGAGGTGATAAAGACAAGTATAAACTATATTTAAATAATGATGAAGAGGACTAGTTAATATAGAACATAGAAAAGACAATCCTCATTTTATCAACTATATAGTGTTGGACTGGTGTTTATAATTTTTCCATACAAGGAATATATTACTGATCGTGTTTTAGAAACAAAAAGGAACATAATTACGCAATCAAGCAGTGCTGATCTGACATTCACAGGAACTATAAATATTACAGAGTGTCGAATGTGTATATGTGAAGACTCGAACTAACCTAGAATTCAGTGGAGAATATAGTCTTCAATACGTTTTCCAGAACATAGTGGCAACAAAACCATCATCAGTCAGAGAGAAGCAGCCGGGTGAGAGATTCCACGTTATGTGCTGTGTGAGGTCGAATGGCTGTATAATGATGACAAACTCTGATACTGATCCGAGAGTATATTCTGTCACACTTTCAAGATAGATCACATCACATATATTCACACACATACATTGCACACTCAACTGACACTTTTCTGCAATAAATGTTTTAACATTTTGTTCGAAACCTGTGTTAGTGGAGGTATGTGCTGAAGGAACGTGAAGGGGGGTATTGTCTGCTGAAGAGAGAGAGAGAGAGAGAGAGAGAGAGAGAGAGAGAGAGAGAGAGAGAGAGAGAGAGAGAGAGAGAGAGAGAGAGAGAGAGAGATTAAAAGACTTTAAAAATAAAAGGGGGGTGTGTAGACAAAGGTCCACCAGCAGAGGAAAACCTAGACAAGGATAATTAACAGGTGTGCTTGTTGGTTCCACTTTCCGCCCAGGGGCGACAAGCGACAGAGTGAGAATGAGAAAACGAGGAAATGGTGTGAGAAGAAGGCATAGAAATAGAAGGGCAGGCGCCAGTAGAACAAGACGAAAAGTGGAGAGACTAAGTTTCAACCATGTAAGAGTGGCATACTGGAACTGTCGTAGTGCCAGGCAGAGAGGTCCTGTATTGGAGAGGCTTATATATGATTTTGATGTCCTCACGCTCCAGGAGCTAAATACAGACAAATATCATTGTCCTGGGTACGCCAGTTATATTAACCCTACTGGGCAGAAGAGACATGGGCAAGGTCTGCTGGTGAAGGAAAGAGTGAAGCATGTGGTACTTGACTTGAGCCAGTGGAATTACAGTGCAAGAGAGGTCCAGGGTATACAAATGGAGATTGTGGGCTTAAGTTAGAACATCATAAACGTATATGCCACAGTGGACTGTTTTGTCAGAAAGGAACACTGGGACTGGCTTAAGGAATTGGGGGAATTACCAGGTGATAGGCTACTCATATGTGGAGACTTCAATGCGAGAAACAGAGAATGGGCCAGTAGTGGAGAAAACCGACAGGGAATTGCCCTTGGTGGACTCCGATGTGGTCTGTATAAATGATGGGAGACCGACTAGAATGACAATGAGGCCTGGCGATGCAGACACAGCTATTGACTTGACACTTGTCTCCCAGTTATCAGTCCTTGATGTAATGTGGACTGTTTTGAATGACCATGCGAGTGATCACATGCCGTGTTCAGTCCTGATCTCTAAATCCAGGAAAGTTAAGGCTAGGAGAACGCGCAAGACCTTCCGGTATGAGTGGACCGACAACCTTCTTATACGCCTCAGACAGGAGGCACGCAACAGAACTGTTAAAACTCTCTTTTTTTTGTGTGTGCAGCCCCCATGGTAGACTCCAGAAGTAGACCATGTTTGGAAAGCAAAGGGAGGTTCAGTGAAGCAGCTAAGGAAAGTGCGACAGACAGTTGCTGAGGATGAGGACGGAGCGCCTATGGGAATGCCCCGAATGCTGTGATGTCGGTTCCTAGATAAATCAAGCAAGTAACACAAGAACCGATTACTTGATATTGTTTTTCCCTCCATACTTTACAGTTCTGTACTTCTCGCCTTTCTGAAGTTCGCTTCAGTGCATGTTAAATAGAACCTGTTCTAACGTATAACTGCGAATCCTGATAAACAAGCTAAAAACTCATAACATCTTTGGAAATTTGCTTTTATAGGGAAAAAAAAACAACGTTTTCCCGTTGTGAATATTTCACCCATGAAGCCACAAATAATATATTGCATAGCTTATTGCCTGGCATATTTCTCTGTATCTCGACTGGTGCATACCGCAGACAAAGCTGCAATATATATTGAAGTCTCGTAACGAATCCTTTCAAACGAAATAAACCAAACACACCAAATGTGTTAATGACCATGTAGTTTTGTTTCCACAATTTGGTTTACACGAGTGTATAGCAGACGCCTCAACATACCTTAGTAACTTTTGGTTATGTGATGTGAACAAAACATTGAAATCTTCTTAGTCTGCAACAAGTAGAAGTTCAGTTATATGCCGTGTTAGGTAGATGATAACTCCTTCCAGCGGTTGGGTTAGCCAGCTTCGCATAACTTACCACTGTTAGCTTTCTAATCCATTTAAGGATGTGCTCTGCCATTTTACTTTCTAAATGTCGTTCTCTTTTGCTATGTAAATGGACTTACTTTTTGCATGGAAATTTATATATGCAATTGGTTTGACATACGGAGATACAATTTCTTTTCCTGATGTGGTTGACATAAGGGTGATTTTGTATTTGAAACTGGAACTGCGACATATTACGTTTGGCTAACTGTAGTTTGTTAGTCGGTCATGTGTACGCAGCATATCGTCGTCTTCAAGGAAGGTTAGATGAATAAATATCTGAAGCTTTGGAATCGATGCTACGTTAGACGCTGGTTTTGGGTGGGTGACAATAGCACTTTATAAATCTGTGTAGCATACACATTTAGATGTAAAGTTGTCTTTAAGGTTTCAAATTATTCTGCCAGTGTATTTTGAGTACACATCTTCCTGATATGATTGAGCAGGTGTGTGTTCATTAATTATTTCATCATGTGCCATTCCAGTAAGCGTGGGCGGTCATGTTTCGCCATCTTACACGATCACCAGAGTCATGGATCAGCTCTGTGTTCTTGTCCAGCCCATGTCATGTCACGTCATCCAGATATTTAATTATGTGCCTGCCCCTTGTTCTGTTACACTCAATCTTGCCTGTTGTGGCATAATGGATCAGATGTCCACATTCCCAGTCCCCCACTTCTATAATAATACTTTTAGTTTCAAACGGAGACCATCCAGATAGCGGAGTTATTCTTAGAATCGTAGGTTCTGGAACGCGGTGGGGTAGGGCAGCGGTATGCGCTCGCCTTTTCATTGGCTAATACATGACAGCCCACGCTATTCACTGGGCCACATTTGAATATCTATTAGTTTGAGACGGGATTCCACCCGGAGCAGTCTCTATTTGTGATGTGGGGACGCAAAAATGCCCTAAAGATTCCGTAAAATATTGTTCTCTGGATAACAGGTACCACTCTAAAACATACTTAAATGTTGTGGTTATGCCTAGTGAACGAAAGAGGAGAATATAAGAGTATTTTATGAAGAGAATGTGAAAGTGAAAACAGAACTTCTGTGTGCCAGTATTCTGAATACTGCTTCTTCAACCTGTCAGGTCTTCCACGCTGTAATACTCCAAGTGCATATAATTCCCCTTTTGTGACTGGTTGCGTATGCTTGATGATTGTAAATTACACTCAATGCAAATTCGCAAACCATTTGTGCATTCCTAAATGCCTAGCATGACTCATTCGTAACCCAACTGTACACTGCTTTTGCAAGTTCACATTTGGCAGTCTGGATTGGAATGTATGATATAAACATGTAAAAGTTCCTTTGTAAATGCTGAGAATGTTGGAGTGAGTGAGCTGGTGATCTGATGAATAGCCTCTCACATCTAGTGGAAGGAATGATGCTTCAATATCCATATGTAAGTGGGACGTGTATGGCACGCCAGAGTTGCAAAGTTCCTGTGATGCCTGGTGGCTAAATTAAGCTCCAGAGATGTAATATAATTTCTCTCTGAAGTATTACACTGGTACCTCTACTGTTGGTTGGTTCATATAAACTAGTTCCTAAACGGACAATAGGTGTGTGAACCTGTGTATTAGTCGGCTGAATATAATGTATGGGTCATGCAAATTTACAAGGACTAAACATGTTTTTTTCCATATGTGCTTTGGTGCATATGTGAACAATTGCTCATGCAATTTGGTTTCCTTACCTACTGTAGTAGATATGGACATTACTCAGTGGGGAAAGAACACATGATGATGGTGATAGTATGATGTACTTGTGAGCCAAGTCTGATTCACAATGCCTGTCTCATGTTGCTATGTCACAATGCTTGCTCATGCTGCTTGCCTTAAAATGCGTGTAATTGTGTAGGCTACCCCTGTCTCAGGATATAGGCTTGTGATTACCACAGATAGAGGTGAATAATAAAACATATCACCCTCAGTACATCAGTGAAATACACTTCATTATCAACCAGGAGAGGTGTGGTTGGTCAACACCCACCCTTAACCTCCCCATCTCCAATCTGTGTATGTTGATGTATGATAACATTATCTTTTAACAAATGTAAAGAGATGTTGTGCCATTTTGAATATCAACAGAGAACAAAAAGGATGGTGGAGAGGCTTTCATATCATCTGGGACAACTAACCAGAAGTTCCAGAATCCAGAACCAACTCCCTATAAGTGAAAAACATGGGACAATCACAGGAGAACATAGGCTGAGTTGCCAGCCTTTATCTTCATGACAACCTGTTCCCCAATGGACCACTTATTCATTCTCCTGAAACCCAAAACACAGTAATTTCCTGGAGAATTTTATCTCAGCTCAAATGCTGATTGTCAATGGGAGAAAAACAGTTCTGATGAATCCATTAATGTGATTTAATGATTATAGGAATCAATACAGTGATCCTGAATTATGTCATCTGAGAAAAATGAAAAACAAGTCTCTGGTTGTTCACCCCAAAAAAGAAAACTGGTGAAATGACTATAGCAGTGGATTGTTTATCTAGGACATATCTTGGATAATACCCAGCATAGTGCTCACACAGTTATTATAGAATGTGACTTGAACAGTAGGTGAGGTTAGACTGGTCACGTGAAGTGCTGCAATATATTGGACTTGGTTCAGATCTCTGGGTCTCTTCGACAAGTCATGTTCTACATGTACCGAGTATACATCTCCCAATGTCAGGAGAGTGTGATCCTCAACCACCCGAAGTACCCCGGTGTCAGCTTTCACCAGCAGTCTGGTCAACAGTGAGATTCAGTACAGTACCATATCATCCCAAATTCTGTTCTCAAGAGGAATGAATCTGCCATGGAACTTTTTACAGGAAGTCTGCTACCTGGAGCTTATCCAACATCAATTAGTTAGTTAGTTCGTTAGTCTTTCCTCTTGAGCCTAAGGCGGCGCATAGGGCAGAAGTCCTGTCTCTCCATGCTTGGCGATTCGCTGCTACCTGTTGTAGATCTTGGATATTTACTTGGCCATTGAATGAGCCTTCTCTAATGATGGTTCTACGCAGGGTCTCTCTTGGTCTTCCCCGTTTTCTTTTCCCTACTGGTGACCATATGAGGGCTTGATAGGGGAGTCTTGACTTGTCCATTCTGAGTACATGGCCGATGTAGTTCCAACGGCGTCTTCTTATGAAATTGGATACTGTATCTTGCTTAGTCTCTTGTCTTATTTGCGAATTGGTTCTGAAGTCTGTCCAGTGGATGTTTAGAAGTCTTCTAAGACATTTGTTCTCAACATCAATTGCTGATGATAAAAGGATGCAAACTGATCCAGAACAGTAGTTCCTCCCTTAAGTTTCCCATGATAGGATTTTATAAAATTCCCAAGAGACAAGAAGTGATAATAGATACAGTAACTGAGTGGTGTAGTTAGAGATTAGAGAGGAGGAGGAGAGTTTAGTGAGCGGTTGGGGGAATACTTAGGAGTTGTTGTATCATGTTTATCTGCATGCCTGTTCTGCATGATTGTACATTATGCATGTATTTTTTTTATGTGCAGATATGACACAAGGATGAACCATTGATCTTCACTCTGCCCACCGGCAGCTGAATAGAATTATGAATGAACCAGTGTTTTAAGTACATGTCTCAGGAGAATGTCTTGTACAGTTGCTGTCAAGTATTGTCTCTGATAGATGTCTTAAGTTACTGTGGTTGTACAGATATTGTGAAAAGTCCTGTATAGATGTTGTCAAGTATCTCTCATGATGTATGTCTTGTACAATTGTGGTGTAAACAATTCTATGTAAATGTATGTCCCACTTTTGTCAAGAACCTGTCATATAGATGTCTTGTTCCACAGATGTTATGTACAGTTGTTGTTGAAGTTTGTTAGCTGATATTGAAACCTAAAGTCCTAAGATATAATTGGACAACTGATATAGGTCACTTTTGACACAAAATAAATAAGGGAAGATCTAATGTGACGGACGAATAGCACACTGACAACACTATGATGAGTGAAGTAGATCCTCAGTTGTTCTGTGGCGAATAGTCCAGATCTCCTTTTGGCCTGGAGGGAACTTTTTTCTTCTTTTATAAATTTCTGTGTACATACTTGGTAGTCTCACAGTGGGGGTTCAGAGCCAAAAGAAAAATGGTTCTCCTAAAGGGCTAGGCGGGAATGATTATCTATCTCAATTGAGAGACCTCTAGACAAAAACGTGCAAAATCATATCCTTTATCTTGTCTATTTATTATTCAAGATATATTTCCAGAGAACACTACTGACTAGGTCCTATGTCATCAATCTAACATGTCACACCTGTTGTCACCAAGTTCTCTAGTTTATATCTCCTCATAATGTTCTAAATAAAATTTACTGTCTACGTCTAATTTCTCTAATTAATTTTCTGTTTTCTTATGCCTCTTGTATTGCTTGCTCTTTGGTGTATGTGTCTGACCATAGTATTCTTTGCATTTTCTTCAGAAACCACACTTCCACTGCCATTAGATGTTTTTCTGCTTATAGTCCGCGTTTCACATCTATTAATAAAATGTACGTTCTTTGTAGCACTTCAACGCTCTTTTTCTCGTTGCAGTAGACGAGACACAGAAGAAGAACCATATGCAAATCTAACCATTAGAGAACTCCTGTTTGCGGACAACCAAGCACTAATAGCAAAATCAGAAGCTGAATTACAAGACCACATGAATAGTCTAAACGAAATGGGTAGGGAACATAACATGAAAATTAGCACAAGCAAAACAGCTGTAATGACTATAACTAAAGAAGAATAAACAACAACAATTCATCTAACGAACATCCCTTGAAACAAGTAAAGAGTTTCAAGTACCTAGGAAGTATAATATCCTCAAATGGCAGATAACAAGACGAGATCGAAAATAGGTGCAATAAGGCAAATCAACTCATTGGACAAATGCCACCAATACTACAGAACAAACATGTATCAATAACTACTAAGAAAGCACTTTAGAACACAATCTTTCTACCAACTCTATGCTACCAATGCCAAACCTGGACAATGACAGAAAAAGAGAAAAGAAAAATCACAACAGAAATGAGGTTCCTGAGAAGATTACTCACCGTATCAAGAATAGATATGATCAGAAATGAAGAAATCAGGACTAAAGTGGGGGTTAAAGCAGCACTAGATTTTATTAGAAAGCAGCAAGTCAAATGGTTTGGCCATGCAAGTAGGTTACCACTCAACAGCAGACCACAACAAGCAATGATCACTACATTTTTGTATAGATGTGAAACGTGGACTATAAGCAGAAAAACATCTAATGGCAGTGGAAGTGTGGTTTCTGAGGAATATACAAAGAATACTATGGTCAGGCACATACAATACAACAGGGAGTCTCTGCGGCGAAGTGGTCAAGCCGTTTCACTCGTGCTCCGAAGATTGTGGGTTCGATTTCGGGCCGCACCCTTCGGTTTACGAGTTAAATGTTTCGGAGACTCCTGTGGGTCGTCGCTAAAAGCTACGGAGTTCGTGCTTTGTGCGACGCTTTCCGTGATGCCGGAAAGAGACCGAGCCATATGGGATAAAACCCGGTGCAATGAAGTCGACCCTGTCGACTTTTAAGCGATTTTTAAGCAATGATGTACAGACCACATGGAAACAGAGGAAGAGGCCGACCACGTAAACGTTGGACAGAGGGAATAGCAGAGTCCATGAGAATATCGATATATGAAGCCCATAATCGGGCACTCTCACGATGTTTATACTTCACCTCGACACCGCAAGGTACAAGAGGAACATGATGAGATGAGATGAGAGATTTTAAGCATATGCTCCATTTGTAAAAGGCCGCATTTGCCATATAGATTCTTGTTCTAATCTCTTCAAGGTACTTCCCATCAGATGTTATACTGTTCCGAGATAGTTGTACATATTCATTTGTTTAAGAAGATTCCTATTTATCATTATATTATATGTTGGTATGTTTTTCTTCTTAGAGACGACCATAATCTCTGTCTTCTTATAATTGTATTCTAAATGTTGTAGATCCTGTTTATCATCTGCAATCTCATCTTGTTCCCCTTACTCCTTGCGTTGTCGGGGTGAAACATAAATAGCGGGAGAGTGCCCGTTTATGGGCTTCATGTGTCGAGATGCCCATGAAGTTTGCTATTCCCTTTGTCCATCGGTTACGTTGCCGGCCTCCTCTTCTGCGTCCATTTGGTCTGTACATCGTTTCTCGTTGTAGTACACTGTTAGTTGATAATCTAGTTACCTGGCCAAACCATTTAACTTTGTCTTCTGATAAAATCTAGCGTTGCTATAACCTCCACTTTACTTCTGATTTCTGCATTTCTGAATTTCTTTTTTCTTGATACATTGTGTATTCTTCTCAGGAATCGCATTTCTATTACTGTGATTTTTATGTTATCTTTTTCTGTCATTGTCCATGTTTGGCATTGGTAGTTACATAAATAAACACAAATAGTATTGTTTGGCGCTCACGGCGCTTGTTGTTTCCAATATATGTTTTCTACAAGTATAAAGTCTTTACCATCAATTTGTACATCTATAAGCATCGTTATCATATTAACACGTATGGCTTTATCGAATGCCTTTGTGTAGTCAATGAAGCAGAGATGTAGGTTATTGTTTACCTCTGTCGATCGCTTGATTACTGTTCTCAGCAATTACAAAGCATTTACTGTGACTTGCCGTCTACGAACCCACATTGTTCTTCTCCTATTTCGGGTTGTATTTTCTTTCTAACTCTTTGCATGTTGAAACTTTGCAAAGTTGTCATGATTTGGCTCATTATGCTAATTGTTCGATTTTGATCACATTCTAACGTTCCTGATTTCTTTGAGATTGTTAAAAATATCTTACACAATTCAGGGGGTAAATCTCCAGTATCATATATTGTGTTCAGCAGTCTGGTGACCTGATAAATTTCATATCCTTTTAGGGTATTGGTTGTTTCTGTTGTGACCCCGGGATCATGCCAATTTTCAGAAAGTAAGGAGCATTCTGAACCTCCATCCCGGGAATAGTTGGTCCTTCATTGTTATTCAGAATATCATATTGTCTTCCCTTATAGCATTATAACCTGACCATGCATGTAAAATCTGAGCTTTTTATATAATGATTTTGCCATCTTTGCTTCTTTAGGCAACCCGTTGATGTGTGTTTCCTTTCTTAGTGATGTCGTGAATTCTTTTTTCCGTTAACTTGTTATTCCAGGTATTGTATTGGTTTTCAATATCCCTGCAATTTTCCTCAAGCCATGCACATTTTCCTAACTTTCCTGTGAATCTCTTCATATTTTTCATGTGTATTTGTGTTGTTATTTCTTCTTATTTCCATTAGTTTTAAGATGTATTCCGTCATCCATTTCTTACACCCAATCATCTTCATTTTTGGGACAGTTGTTTCTGCAGCATGGCTGACTGGGTTCTTCAATATTTCCCATTGGTCACTGATAGCTTGAAATACAATTTCCAGGTCAGCAAATGCCTCATATCTGTTCTTTATCTCAACTTTAAATGTATCTTGTATCTCTAATTTTAGCATTAGAGTCATCCATTATTATATTTAATTCTGAATAATTGCACTTTTTGAAGGTATTTCCAAATCATTACACGTCAATGCTGTGATCACTGCTGACCGTTGTTGGTGCATAAACTGGAATGATATTGAAATAAAAAGGTCTGCCACTTAACATTACCAGTAATATTCTGTCTGGCACAGTCACTGTGCCAGACATCATATTACTGATAATGTTAAGTGGCAGATATTTTGTTTTCAAAAGTGCTGCAGTCCACCGTCCTTTCGTAGATTTTGGATGATTTGTAGTATACAGACATCATGCAACCTATGTAGTATACAGACATCATGCAACCGCCACATCGCTGTTTAAAATTCCCTGCACTACCCCTCCAGTTTGCAATAACCACTACCATCATACTCAAATTCAAATTTGAAGAAGGAAGGAATTAGCGCCGATAGTTAAGACAAGAATGACATTTACATCACCACAAGTTGGAAAGAGCGCCGATTCCTAAAGGGGACAACAATATTCTAAATATAGTCAACACAGAGCTTTGCCCTAGATCATGACGTCATAGCTCCAAGCGAGAAAGGAGAGGCTTTAAATATGGCGTGGAGTCAGGCGGAAGGCTAGTGTGTGGAAAAACCTTCAACAAGCGTGAAAACAGAAGACGGCCCACTGGCGGCATGGTATCCTCTACTAAACCATCCATCTTAAGATTAGCAAATCGTATAGAGGAAGAGAGAAGTACCAGCCTATAAGCAGCCAGCGAACTTGGGAACCCAAAATCCAGTCTGGAGTCTGAAATGTAATTGTGATTTCATTGGTATTAAATACATTTATTATCATTTGTGAGTCACATAAATATGCCTAATTATCATCCATGCATGTATGGTTATGATTTCTGATGAATGATTGTGGAGTGAGTGAGGAGAAGTGACATACTGAGAAGGAGTATGAGCAATCAATCAATCTTCGGATAATAGGCAAGTTGATGTATAATGTCTGTCTATCAGAGGAGAAGATGTTAATGATAACCCATACACTAATTAATAATTTAGTGCACTTCTAAGCATGACATCACTCTGTGTTTCATATCACTGATGTTACAATCATATGGTTTTGTGTCCCGAATTGTGGTGGATGATAATGATGATGATGATGATGATGATGATGATGATGATGATGATGATGATGATGATGATGATGATGATGATGATGATGATGATGATGAAGAAAAATCCTATAGATGAGTGGGGTAAAACCTTATTACGTACAAGTGGAAGAGGAGGGAAGATACTCCCCCGCGAAGCATTTGATTAGAAAGAATTCTCCTGAATGTTATACAGGAGATGATACCATAATGTACTTATATTGTTTATAAGCAAATACTCATTGCATTTGGGAATGAATTAAAACCCTTACTGTATGAGAACTTTTCTTTTAAATGGAAGGATATCTAGAGAAAATAATTATGTACAAAAGGGAATGGTAAACATAGTTATCAAATTCTGAATCGATCAAGATATTACTCGACCTGGAGACCATGGGTGACAGGCACGGGTAAAGATGGCACTGCTTATCTGGTAGTCTAAACCTTCAGCACCCTATAATGAAGGATTGGATGGAGAGTAACCAGTCGTGGGGTTGATAACTATTGGAGAACACAAAGACCCTCTTTCTCACTTTTTAAACTTTTTCCTAGGATCAAAATCCCCTGTATTTATTTTCCTTGTTTATCTTGGGTGTTTTACAGTCTTCCATTTCTAATGTTCATATTGATGATATCAGTAGATATATGTTTGATGCTGAAATTTCAGGTAATGGCTAGATCCATCTAGATCAAGACCTGACTTTTGACTGAAGCTTCTGGATAGAGTGATGCAGAAAACTATTCCCAAAAAAAACAACTACCTGCAAGAAGTTCCACTAAACATTTAGGACAGTTAACATAGAGAACTTATTCTTGTACCTGAGGGTGGAGAACTGAAGCAACTATCCTATTTGTATCTGGAACAGATCAACACTCTAGGGAAATATAATATGCATAATTTCATTGAACTATTTGCCACAGGGATCCAAGAACCCTGACATAAATCTACCTGGGTGTATATCCAGTTTCAGTCTTAACCTAAGCCAATGGAAGATGTATAGTAACTATGAATGAGGAACTGGAATATAGTTGACGATAGTGAAATGTGTGTTTGAGGCATCAATGTTATATATATATATATATATATATATATATATATATATATATATATATATATATATATATATATATATATATATATATATACCTCTCTTGGGTGTGTTTTTTTTGTCGTTGTTAAGTTGTCTAATTAAACACACCTTAGATTTAATTAATTAGCTGAGAGAGGAATGGCAAGGAACCACCAACAAGATATTGTTATCCAGGGAAACATTTCCTTGTTTTCCTGGAGGAATTTCTTAGTTTTTCGAGACTCAGGTTATGGACTCAAACATTTGAGCCATTGAAAGTTAAGATAATTAGAACGGGCAGGATCACATTGGGAAAGGGGAACTTTAGTATCCTCTATCTCTTTGGGGTTGTCCCAACGTTATCCGACACCCTATCTATAATAAATGCTACCCCTCGCTGTGTTTTCTCTCAACCAGAATGGGTTATTTTATATTCGGATGTTATCATGCCAACTCCTTTCCACCTGGTCTCACATATACCTAAAATGTTGATGCATTTTCTCATTTCTTGTTTGATGTTGGTCAGTTTTCCATCCCCATTCATAATTCTAACCTTCCATGTTACCATTTTAAATGTTGTTACTCTTTTGCATTCAATCGCTTGCTGATGGTCTGGATTCACCTGGTGCACATGACTACCCCTACTGGGCGAGGCTGCTCTTGTGGAGCACGAATTTATGCCGTTTCTCTGATTTTCTATCAAACTACTAAACATGACTTTCTTGGCATATATAAAGATGCAAATCTGTGGAAATGAAGGTTTTGGCAGTCCATGTTCCTTTCCTGTACAGTTATTGTTAAATGGTGCCATTCTCTCTACATTTGAGTAGAATGTCTTAAAACGGTAGCGTAATTAAATTCATGTTCGCCGCCTAGGGAGATGTTCGTATGTGTCCAGTTCATAGCAACTTGGAGTTATGTAGCTTTTTGTTTGATTCCAGTGATTCTTACTATGGCATCTACGTATACGTTCTTTAGAAGACAAGGAACAACACACTGGTTGAACTAATAGTAGTATATAATGTTGTAACTAATTAGTATTTGGGGTTTCAAACCCCCGATAAATCCTTCTATACGGTGTTATCCGGCCATCTTGTTTCATCATATTTTACGACCTCAATTTCAAAAAATTGGCGGGTATTTTCTTGGGTCTGGTTGTGATGACTACTTTCTGTTGTCACTTCTGGTCCCCGGTAGGCCGGCGGGGGCGGCAGCGGGGCGGGTTCGAGTCCCATAAAATACTTATGTAGGTGTATAGGTGATTATTATTAGTCATGGATCCGAGATGGAAACATTCTTTTACGGCTTTGATTGCGGGACCAACGGGGTGTGGAAAATCCGTCTTTATGCAAAAGTTTCTGACTCATTTATCAGACATGGTCGATCCGATTCCAGAGGAGATTATATGGTGCTACGGAGAATGGCAATCCATGTATGAGACTATGAAGGGTATTCAATTTAACGAAGGCTTGCTGATATGGAACAGTGGACAGGTGACAGACGTCGTCTAGTGGTAATAGATGACCTAATGTCTGAGACAGATGATAGGGTGACTAAACTATTTACTAAAGGCAGTCATCATCGCAACCTCAGTGTCATGTATATAGTCCAGAATCTCTTTGGGAAGAATAAAGAGCAAAGAACCATCAGCTTGAATTCACATGACCTAGTGGTGTTTAAGAACCCACGTGACGGGTCTCAGATTACAAACCTGGCCAAACAGATGTATTCAGGCCGGGTGTCGTATGTCCAAGAGAGTTTTAAGGACGCGACAGCGGCTCCACATGGTTATTTGGTGTTTGACCTTCGACAGGAAACACCGGATCAGCTCCGCTTACGAAGTCATATTTTTCCAGATCAGCGTCAAGTCAACTACGTGCCTAAATAATATGTCCCACCGAATAAAACGTCACGGGGCCATGCTGCGATTTCTAGGCGAGGCGAACCCGGCTGACGTGAAAACCCTAATTAAATCGGCTTCCCCTGACCTCGTCCAATCAATATGCGAGTGCTGTCACAATGTGTTAAAGGGTAATGTTCCACTGACACCGGTTCAGAAGAGACGTTTGCGGCGGCACAAGAACAGTCTGAGAGCGCTCACGCGTAAGAAGCTACTTTCAAGAAGAGGAAACAAATATTGCAACAAGGTGGTTTCATAGGCGCTTTATTAGGTCCTATTCTAAACGTATTTAAAGGCATAGAGGGCTTATAATGAAGAAAATGATCTTGATCGATCCCCGGATGCTGGAAAAACCCTATGTACCACCCGACACACTATCAGATAACTTGCGCGACTTGGATCAGCAAATGCAACATGTCCTGGAGAACGAAGATCTACCACCTCGTGAAAAAGCCCGCGTGTATCAATAGACTTTGCAGCGGTATCTGAATGACTTGACCAGTACAGACATAAGCCATTAGGGACAGTGGATATCAAGGAACAAAAACCCGAAGTCAGTACTCTACCGACTTCAGTCGCCGAGGCACCGCCTCAACCGACGCTTGGTAAAAGTCAGCCAACCCTTATTCAACCGACTAAAAGTCAAGTAGGCGAGTCCAAAACAGTTGAGACAACGCCACCTTACAGACCCAGGCAAAGCAAAAAGAAGAGTAGGATACCTACACCCAAGTGGAAAAAATGGCCTCACAAATAAGAAAATATTACTACGATCCTCAGAATCCCGGAGCCAACGGTGGAGCCTCGACTTTAAAACGGAATACTAAATTGAAGAAGGTAGAGACTTGGCTACGACAGCAGGATACGTATACATTACATAAACCGATCCGTCGTCGTTTCCAGAGACGTCAAACCATAACCGGTGGTATAAATCAACAGTTTCAAGCCGACTTTATAGATACGAGAAAATTACAAAGATACAATGATGGGATGGCGTACCTAGTGACGTGTCTCGATGTGTTTAGTAAATATGCTTGGGCCATCCCGATCAAGAAGAAAACGGGGAAAGAGCTAGTGGACGCCGTGAGTAAAAATTTTGCTGATAGACAACCGATAAATTTTCGGAATCGGAATTTGTCAACCGGACTTTTTTAAAATTTCCGAAAGATCGAGGTGTGCATTTCTTTACCACTGAGAATGAAGATGTGAAAGCCGCGATAGTGGAAAGATTCAATCGAAACACTGAAAGAAAAATGTGGCGCTATTTCACCAAGACCAATAAACTGCGCTACGTCAACGTGATAGATAAACTGATCGGAAACTAGAACGGGTCGTATCACAGAAGTATTCTTATGGCGCCCGCGCAAGTCAGCTATACGAATCAAAACGAAGTGTGGAATAACCTGTATCAGAAGACTTTCGACAGAAAAGTGTATTTTACACCCGGCGATCGAGTCCGACTGGCTCAACCCAAACAACCTTTTAAAATGGGGTATACGCCCTCGTGGACAGAAGAAATGTTTACCGTCAGTCATATAAACCAGACCAGTCCGGTCACGTATGTGCTAAAAGACGATTCGGGGGAAGAACTTCAAGGCTCATTCTACCGAGAAGAAATACAACTCGTCGGAGACAAGCAAATGTTCGCGTCGAATAAGTCTTACAAGAAAGACCCAGGCGAGGTGGTAAAGAGTACTTAGTCAAGTGATTTGGGTATCCCACGTCATTCAACAGTTGGGACTCAGACATAACCCGATACTAATGGAAGAAACCAGAGTGGAAACTAACTCACAAAATACCACAGAAGGAGAAAGAAACTCGGTCTGGTGCATGTTTGGTCGGCGAGTGCCGCGACTAGAAATTGTCTTCTTCTGTCAACTGATCGTTATATACACCGTCATCGGTGTATCACTATTCAATCTGTCTCGAGACAGTGTCGACGCAGCCGAGGGCAAGTTGTGGATCGCTCTGCTAAGCAGCTGTCTGGGTTACATGCTACCAAACCCGAAAATATGAGTTTCTACGTGACATTATCGAGCAATGCTTCGCCCAACATGTTTCCCAAGAACACTCCAGGTCACTATTTCGTCAAATTACCACAGATTATTGAGGTGAATCAGCATTACGAAGTGGGTCTGGTCGAAATTCAATTTCCCAACTACTACTGCAATGTGTTAGAGCATGAAGTGTGGATAAGATACAACTCACCCACCAGAGGAAATTCCAGAAAACTATGCAGCCAGGCCTATACAGTTCACCAGACGCGTTTATAGCGGAGCTGAATCGAATAATGAAAGAGTCGGAGGTGGACGACCAGCCGCGAATCAGATTCTATTTCGACCATACCTCAAAGAAAGTCATCGAAGCGGGGGCCGTGGCTATGTTTAGCGAAAAGCTGAAAGATATATTAGGACTTCACTCCTCGAAGATATCACACACCAACCCACTAATGGAAGGCCAAGTGGCGATAGACCTGAATAACGACCTGCAAAATATCTACGTCTAATGCGATCTCATAGCGGTGAGACCAGTCGGAGACGTCATGGTCACATTACTGAGAACGGTTCCTATCATGAGTCAGCTGTCGGCTTCGGTGTATCGCGCGTACGACAAACCTCATTACGTGCCGCTGAGTCGATACTCCTTTGACACCGTGGAAATCCTTTTAACCACCGATACGGGTACAAATGTCTCATTCACTACCTGAATTTCAGTGCAGACGTTACATTTTCGAATTCGGAGGAGATCAGACCTAGAATAATGAAATACGTGGCGTTACGTAGAAATCCCAGACTGTACGAAGACTGCTACTGTAATCAAGCTGGACATGGCATGCCGGTCTTTGAGGGTGGTCGGAGTCAGAGAGGTCGTGGTATCGGCAGTTTCATCAGTGGACTAGGTCGCACGATTCTACCCTGGCTAAAGACCGGTGGTAAAGCCCTACTCAGAGAAAGTCTCGGTACAGGTCTGCGAACGGCCCAAGATGCTTTGTCTCGTGGAAATGTTGGGGATTCCTTCAAAGAGCACGCCAAGCAAGCCTGTCAGCGTCTACTGCAAGGAGCTGTCAACCACGTTAGCCAATCAGGTTGCGGTATCAGAAGAAAGAGACGTGCAGCGCCACCTGGTGAGCCCAGTAAACGTATAAAACTGACCTCCGCGCATCGTCGAGCTCATAAGAAGAAACAGCAGCACTCGGATATCTTTGCATAATGGCTCTGATTCACCCTCGTCCCTGTGAGTGTCTTCATTCTGGTCTGGATCTATTTAGTGTACCACCCACACAGACCGCCGTGGAAGAGGGACAGTTTCTGGAGATACACCCTTTAGCCTCACTAGCCCCCGGTGCACCTATAGAATTTGCCATCTCTGGTGCCAGTGAAGAGTATCTGGATCTGTTTAACACTTTCTTACACGTCAGAGCTAAAGTCACACTACCCAACGGTGACAAACTACCACCAACGGCAGATGTCGCTCCCGTCAACTATTACCTGCACCGTTTATTTTCTCAAGTGCACGTCTCACTCAACGACACGCTAATCACCCCTAGTGAAAATACCTATCCGTATAGAGCCTACTTGGAAGCGACGTTGAATCATGGGGAAGAAGCCAAAAAGAGTCATCTCTCAGCCGCCCTCTATTACTATGACACGGCCAAATTCCTTGATGACACGCAAGGCGAAAACAACAAGGGACTAAGAACACGACGTCAACTAGCCAGTGAGAGTCAAGAAATAGATATGATGGGTCGACTACACGCCGACATTTTTGTGCAAGACCGCTATATGATAAACGGTGTGGATGTGAAAATTAAGCTGACTCCGTCCAAGGCCACCTTTAACCTCTTGGCCCCCGACGGGGCGCTTGGTTATTCATCCATTATAACGTATGCCACGCTGGTGGTTCGTAAGGCCAGACTTAATCCGGCCATCGTGCTTGCCCACGCGAAAGCATTGATGAGACCCAACGCAAAATCCCCGTTCAATCATGTGGTGCTAAAAAACATTAGCTATCCCCCAGGGTATGCTATCTCACACTAAAGACAATCTGTTTATGAGTCAAACACCCACTCGCATCGTGACTGGACTTATTACATCATCAGCTTTTTAACGGTTCCTACAGCTATAACCCGTATAATTTTCAAACTTTTGGTTTGACGTATCTGAAAGTAACCGTCGACGTTCGAGCTGCCACCAGCAAACCACTGACCATGGACTTTGAGTGCAACCAATACGTACGTGCTCATTTTAGTACTAACCTAGCCATGGGGCTAGTGGGCAAAGACGCCGGCAACTCAATTGACTATAATCAATTCAAGTATGGCTATACGATGTACGCCTTTGATCTGAGTCCCAGTTTACTGGACGGAGACCAGTTTGAAATGCCGAGGACGGGGTCTTTAACACGGGAATTTAAGTTCAACACACCCACCCCAGAGCCATTACAAGTCATCGTCTACGCCGAGCACGACGGGATAATTTAAATTTCCAAGACCAGACAAGTGCTAACAGATTATGCTTCATAATGAACACGCAACAGATTACCAGAATACTACTAGCTGATACGTATGCTTGTCGACTACAGGTCAGAGTGTGCGCTCGAGATCAACTACCCCGACATCTATCTAGAATCAGACCAGCGGCGTTTATTGTAAACACTGACCCTAGCTATAAACCGGGTTCCCACTCGGTCGCCATGTACTATGTCGGGTCAGGAAAATGCGAATACTTTGACTCATTTGGTCTGCCGCCCTTATATAGTGACCTGTACAATTTTATTGACCATCATTCATCCACACACCACTCATGTATAATACTCGGATCTTAAAGATGTGTTAAGCAACGCCTGTGGTCTCTACGCTATCTATTTCATCTTGATGAAAAGTCGTGGGGCGAGAATGACCTGCATTCTGCAGCCCTTTTTAATCAAACAATGGGTCAACTATCGGCTAGTACGCCGCCTAGTCATACCATACGTAATGCAGCTGAGACGGTATAACCAGTTTACACACTAGTATATAAACCCGAATCGAGTACCATTAGCTCATTCCGAAGATGACTACAGAACGCAACACAGCTAACTTGGTCTACCTGACTCGTAATGGTGACATTGTTAGACCAGTGGGGGATGACGTCAAAGCCGTATTTGTCTCATCCTACAGAGGAATGACGAAGTTACACATCCGTCGATTCTTTGGTGACTCCGAGAACAGGTTTCCTGCCCCATTGGGAATGACATTTACTCGTCAAGAATATGAACAGGTGATAGCTCTGCATCGCGAGATCCTAAAAGACTTTGATAGACTCAGCCAGCGACCTATTAAAATCAGTAACGAAGACATTAACCGAAGACAGAAAGTCCAGGTCAAAAAGGGCACTAAACGAACATACCCAAGTCAAAAGACTCTACCCAAGCAGACGTGTGAGCAACCTCAGATTGTGATGTACCTCAGACGTGTGACCAATCCCAGATGTTTATCCGACAGTCAGATGTGTGTCTAAAAAGTTCAGATGACAGCCCGGAGACAATTATGTTAATAAACAATATGTATAAAGTTTTGAAAATAAACATAAAGAAAAAAGAAATCTTTGCGTTATCTTGGTTTGTTTCTATGTGGTGTTTCTGTGCTGCCTCTGACGGATCATTTTTATTTCCATAGTATATTCCACAGCTACAGTCAACATGAAGAAACAACCTCGTACAGCATGAAAGAGGACAACCAGAAAGACGACAACATGAATAAACAAGAAAGACGACAACACGAGTAAACAAGGAAAAAACATGTCAAGCATACCACTGAATAAACCAACAAAACACACATTTTTCGTTTCATAACTTTTATTTTTTCATTAAAACATTTTCGTTTGCATAATATTCAATAATTTTCAGTATCACTCAATGAAAGCATGTGACTTTACACAGACAATGACATAAAGTCGTTTATTTTTCAATGATATAGACAACCCATAAGGAAAGCACACATATGACCACGTTGAGTCTTTTATTCTCACAGTACACAACAATCATAATAGAACATAAAAGGTAGGGGTGAAAAGCGGAAAAGGTGTGTTTACATATTATGGTACATATTTACACTTATATATCTAGTGGTGATGTGGAATAATTATCTGCTTGTACTTTTCTTTTAATGTAGAAGTATGATAAAGCCTCTCTGTGTTGATGATACGTGTACACAGAGGAAGCCTGTGTCTTAAAGCCTATATTTGTCCCGCCAGTCTCTGTCTGGGTGTCAAGGACATTTAGAAAAATTCTCTGTCTAGGTGGGTGTTGTGTTGCTTTGTCAGCCCTTTCGTGCTGGCTTTGGTATAGTCTCCAAAGCAGTGATAGGTCTTGCTGCTTAAGGAGACCATCCCCTTTCTCTCATACTCAAACTTAAATAACCCGGGGGTTCTTTTGTCGAAGACTCGCTTAGCCTTACACATGTCACAGGCTGGTACAACTCTCCTACTCCTAATCCGTTCAACAGCTTATGGGTCTCGGCATACTTCTTCATGAGCTCACCAATGTTGGCTCTAAACACATCAATGTTTTTATAGATGGGTGTCATCTCTGAAAATAGCTCTTCATACTTGTCTGGTACGTGGATGTCACAATTTATTAAACCAAACAAAGTCTCGTTTTTAACAGCCTTTATGATCTTTTCGTGGTCTATGGCATCGTATCGATGCCAGGGTGCGACATATGGGAATGTGGTTTTTATGAAACTCTTAATGGCGCTATTAGTCTTTTTGAGACTCTGCCACTTACACTCCCACACCTCCACTACCGTCACGTTAACCTCTTTTTTCAGGTACTCGCGAATCTCACGCGTGTTGGCATACAGTTCTGCCAAGGGTTTCTGGCTCACCGGGTTAACATCATGACCACGGGTCAGCACACAGTTTTCATGCCCGTGGAATAAGCACCCATGAAACTGTTAGACAGTTCGATCCTTTTTATCCCACCCATCAACTCTGATGTGTCTTTCTCCTAGGGACATCTCCCACCCATTAAACTGGGATTTTAATTCTATGCCTAGAGAATGTTCTACCCATGCCAACCACTCTCTGACCTGGACGATATAAACTCTGGTTTTATGGGGCTTGAACCCATCTTATGCATTTCGTATCACAAGAAAACCTGTGGGCATGGTATGTGTCAAATCCCACAGGTATAGATCGTTAGCATCGTACCCTTTCACACTCTCAACTAGCTTACCCCTCGAATCCTAGTCTTACCTACCTTATGATACCTATGATATATTATAGATGGTCCCCCTACAATGTTTTGCCTAATTTTCGTGTGCAGCTCACTCTCCTTATTGGAGCACAGGGTAAAGTAGTTGTTCTTGGGTATGGTTTTAAACAAATACGTTAACGTCACCCCGGGGACAGAAATGGCATCCTTGAAAATATCTACACCTAACCCTTTGTAAAATGCCACTTGTTTATCTAATGCCACAATAAAAGGTTTTACGTCCTTATTATTGTACAAAAATTCTACCAGTGTAAACATATGGTTCTCGCTCCATACTCGTTGGCATTCATCGTATTCTGCAACATGTGGAGGCAAGCGAGTCTCCGCTAGTCTATCCAAGGATGTTATATACACGTAGCAAAACACCCCCTTCGTCACTTTGATGTCATAAGCCGCTAAATATTTGGAATAACTAAATCCCGGGGCTAAGTAGTTTACAAGGTCTAGAAATCTAAGCTTTTTGGTGGATATGGCCATTAAATAATTATTCATTTTCACTACATACTTAAAAGGGTCATCAGTGGCAGAGATGAAGGACTCTATCAGATAAGGCTTCACTAAGTTAATGTCATACCACCCTCAGTTAAACCCCAGGACCGGCATCTCGCGAAGGTACTCGTCTAGCCTAGCCACTAGCTTGTGCTCGTTTATAGCCTCTAAGGCTGTATACACCCAATCATGCTCTTTCCGTAATTCGGCATACGCTGCATCAGCGATTTGAGTCAGATAGTCAACCATCTGCCTCACCAAGTCCTGAGGATCACCCGCTGTGATGTGGCAGACGGGGTCCCTGAAACCAGGGACATTAGAGGATATCGACCAACTAAGGGGGACATGCTTTCCTAAAAATTTGGTGGACTTGGTTTCCCCTGGTAAATTACTTTTCACAAAGTACGCCTCATAATCATAGGCCGCTCTGTATGGGTAGATGTAATCAGTTTTCACTGGCACGCCCAATGAGCTGATGGCTTCCCACACAGTCTCAGTCGCGGAGTACACTCAGCTTTTATAACTGTTAACAGTTATCTTCCCCATTACAGGTCTGGGTATGTCTATCCATCTCCCAGAACACATTCCACAGTTTCCCACACTCAGTACACCCGAAGGACTTGGCTACTCTATCAAGGTCATTGATATACATGAAATGATCCTTATACAGTAATACCCTCATAATATTAGGATGTTTCCCACTACTACGAAGTTTGGGGACCAAGGTCTGGGTCTAATTGAACTCAAAAATATCTACATTTACATAAAAACAGTTTTCTATGGCCGGCATGTCAATAAGTCTAACCACCGGGAGATTGTTTAGCGACTCAAGCTTTTGATATTTCTGCCACTGGTTAGCTAAACGTTTTGTTGGTTTCCTAAGATCCGTCACGGGCTTTCCGTTGAATACCGCCAGACATCGAAAGAAGCATAACAGGTCGGTGTATGGCTTAAGGTTTGAGTCATGCTGTAAACTATTGATGCCGTAATTGTGTCTTATGTGGGCAGGTAAATCCTCTAAACAACAACCTATTGGGTGCTCATTTATGTGATATATATATAAAAAAAATTTGTCGCTGGGATTGTCTCTACCATGTACTTAGTGTCAGATCTGTTATGCAGGGCATAGTTAAACATGTCACTGTCCTGAACTATTTCTATAAAATCCTCAAAGTCTTTTTCGTAGTTAACTAGGTGGGGGATGTCGCGTGGCATGCATTGTTAGATGATGAATGGTAAAACCTAAGTTCTCCTGTCTCCTTATGACGTAAAATCATGTGTTGAGAATAATTCACCTTAAACCGGCATGTCTGACTAGTAAATATTGGTCTTAAAGTCTCGGTCCAGTCAATTGCTTGTGTTGAGTCTGGTCGATGAAAAAAAATTGTAGGTCGATACATATTTGTGGATGTTCTGATGTGTCCTAAGATAGGGCCAGACGACTCTATATTTCTGTTTGACGTCAGGGTCGCGGATGATGTCTACGGTCTTTAGTTCCTCATCTAATTCTTCATCTGGCTCTACGAAGGCTTCCTCTGCTTCCACTTTATCAAGTTTCTGTTTTTTAGTTGATTGTGTGTCTACTGGTCCTTTTCTTTTACGCGATGTAGTGCCTGATGTTGATGGTGTAGTGGTTGATGGTGTAGGGGCTGAGTCTGTCGTGTCTGCTGTTGAGGGTGATGTCTGTTGATGCGTTTTCATGTGTTGTTGTAGTCCATCTTTCCTACTGTATAAGTTGCCACAGATGTGGCATGTGTGCATTGTTGTAGTGCGTACTGTCTTAATGTGGTGTGTAAGACTGTTTTTCAGTGAAGACCTTACCACAGGTAGGACAGAGAAAGACAGATTTCTGAATAGACGCCATAGTAGAGCAAAGAGTAGGTACTTGATGATAGTGATGAGACAATATCTCGATAATATATATGGTGATAGCGTGCTTCCGATTGTTATCAGTCTTGTCTTGTTTCGGATAGCAGATTGCCCAATAGGAGTATTTCCACTACTATTTCTCGCGTATTATATGCCTTGTTGTGTGTAGCTCCAACGGCTATAGTGAGTAATATCTTTCAATCTTCTTTTACACGTATATGTGTGGGACGTCAAACAGCTGTGGAGAAATGATATTTAACAAACAGGTTACACCCATTATTTTGCTTATATGGTTATATAAGATTAATTCATTAAGATATACCAAAACATTTGGAATGTCACATGACCTGTGGTACTATTAAAGAAGGGGTATTTCGTACTGTTGCTGCTAGATCATTTATATAATAACATATGACTTCAATGTAGTGGCTCCTGATTTCTAACTTAGTTAGGACAGTGCATACTACTACACAGTCCATAAAGACTGGTTTATATTATAGATCATTTTATATAGTAAAATACGACCTCACTGAAGCGGCACCAGATTTCTAACTTAGTTAGGGCTTGATATACTACTACAGGCTCCGTAACACTATTTATATTTTAGATCCTTTATATAACAACCTACGACCTTCAGGGAGTGACCCATAATTTCTGACTTAGTTAGCGCTTGCTATACTTTTTATGATCCATAACACAGAACAGTGAGAAAACGACAGTATACACACCTCCTATGGTTGACTTTTCGTTGTAAGCAGTTCTCAATTGACCACCTCTTTTGTCTGATGTAGACCGTGTGAATCTGCAGAAGGAATTATAGTAGTCATATAGCACCTGGATTTGTAAAATTACACAGAATATGACACATTTTAATGTCTGATATACACAAAGCATAGGAGGTAGGACACGTCAGAGGAGCTAGTCAGATAGCAAGATAGTAAGGGCGATAGTTATCATATTGTAAGGGAGATACCACAGCCCACGTTCTTCCTCTCTCTCTCGCTCTCTCTCTCTCTCTCTCGCTCTCTCTCGCTCTCGCTCTCTCTCGATCGTTCTGTCTGTCTCTCTAGCCAGCTCTCTTCCTATATCGCTCCCTCTCTGTCTCTCTACTCCGCTCTCTTCCTCTGTCTGTCTGTCTTCCGCTCCCTCTCTCAATCACACACACACGCACACACACACACACACACACACACCATCACACACACCATCACACCACCACAAGAGAGGATGATGGTTTTCATGTCTCCGCTTTACACCAGTGGTAGACGCCAATATGATGCTGATGTTGAATGATGATGATGATACAGTGTTACATTTTTACCTTATGAGCTGTCCTTCCTTTGGTTTTTTTCTGGTGTTGTCTTCGGCGCGATCGCTTTCACTTTCCCTCGGTTTTAGCAGTTTCAATCTGTAATAAAAGGCGAATGAGACATGTGAGCTTGCAATGATGACAGCTTACATTACATCACTATTTTATACGACAGAGCTATTAGACACAAAACCATAAGGCATACAACAGCGATCGATTTGGCAGCAGGGCGCCTGATACTATTGCCATTCGTTCAGACAGCCCTGAGCATTCTTACCATGAATTTACAAGCACAAAAAGAATGTTGGGGTTGAATGTGATGTCCTGTAAATGTATTGCCGCTTTACCGGTGTGTATTAGATAGACGAGCTATGAACGCCCACGCTAGTCGTCATGGCACATGATGATGATGAATGCCCAGTCATTCAGCTAGCTATGATTACTACCGTTTAGGGCATAGACTGCATTACATTACTATATTATAATGCGTTTCCGATGCTACAGAAAGCCGTGGTCGCGTACGTGCGCTAGTCGGCATGACACATGATGATGATGAATGCCCAGGCATTAACCTAGCTTTGATTACTACCGGTATGGCATACACCACCTTCGTTCAGCTGAATTGATAACGCTTTACACCGCTATATTATAAGGCGTTTCCACTGCTACAGAGAGACATGGTTACCCTCGTGCGATAGTTGGCATGGCACAGAATAATGATAAATGGCAACGCATTCAGCTATATATGATTACCACCGTTTAGGGCATACACAGCAGTCGTTCAGATAACTTTATACCGCTTTACACCGCTATATTATAAGACGTTTCCGATGCTACAGAGAGCAGTGGTCGCTGCGTGCGCTAGTCGGCATGGCACAGGATATTCAATAGACAGAAATGAGTTGGTCATACGTGTAAATAGTCTATGTGTGCGCCAGCAGACAGTGGTTTTAGATTCATATTATTTACACATCCATGTATCACACACAGTAAACAAACAAACAAACAACATTGTCAAAAGCATCCGTATTTTACTCTATTCTTTTTACATCTGTAACTACCCGTTGCAAACATTCCTCGTTTGACCACAGAGTTATAGCAACGGCCCAGTGGAGATATCTGATTAGCGCCAAGTGGAGTGACCCCGGGCAGAGAAACGTAGATTTCTACCGGAGATTAAAGACGACTGCGAGGAATACATTACCGGGAGAAACCTGACGGCCTGTGTGTGCTTATCAGTACCTAAGATCACGGTTGGTCGCGTTGTGTACAGCGGTTCTAAAATTCAGAAAGACGTTTTATAATTTAGTTGGATTTACAAAATAAGAAAGCTTTATTTATGTTGAAGCAGCGGGTGAGGCCTATATTCGTAGTTGGGTGGATGACGTAGCCACGTGGGATACATGGTGCTCGAGCCGAATGGCATCATTGCGGATGGGACAAATGAATGTTTATGATACTCACTCTTCTAGCTCTCCGGCTGGGTGTGCGTTCTGCAGACTGATTATCTTCTCGCTCTCTCCGGCTGGGTGTGTGGGTTGTGCAGGGTGAATCTCTTCTGGTTCTTCGGCGCGCTGTAAACGTCTCGAGTTTGATTCTCTTCAGTGGTCAACAATAGAATGAGACCTTAGCCATGGCGTATGGTTGTTTTATAGCACCAAGTCACGTGGTATGGCTATAGTCATAAACCAGTTTAAACCGGTTTATACATAGACAACTGCTGACATGGCAATTTTGCTACGAAAACATGCTGTAGAATGAGACATCGTGTTCAGACATGTTTTCAGCACTGACTCATGGTTGACCGGTCACGAAAAGGGCAGCTAGCTAGGATGTCAAGGTCGGGCCTAGCGGTTCTAAAGTTACTGAGAGGTGTGCGAAGTCCACCGACAGAGAGAGAGAGAGAGAGAGAGAGAGAGAGAGAGAGAGAGAGAGAGAGAGAGAGAGAGAGAGAGAGAGAGAGAGAGAAAAATGAGCGAGAGAGAAGTGATGAAAGAAATAAAGAAAATAATCATTAAAGAGAATGAAAGAAATAAGGAAAATAAAATGACATACACAGGTCCGCTTGGTATATTTTAAGACTCCCTGCTAGAAACTAGACATTTCATCACTCGAATATAATCACATTTTGAACTTTGGGTAACCTTTACCTGTTGTATTTGTTATGGTTCAATAAAGGGGAGACAATTCTGTTTGTTAGGGGAAGTTATTTGTGGGGTTTATATTACATATTTTTATGATTATCTTGGTACGTAATGGCTTAAATTAATTGAGAATCGTAGTTTTTTATTGCCATAACTATTCGCTGCTATACATACAAGAAATCTATCCGTTTAATTATGTTTTAGGGTTAAATTTTTAATAATAATGTATGTCCGGCTAGTATATTTTTACACCAGATTTTCACCAAGCGCTTAATGTTACTACATTGGTACTATGGAAACATGCCGAATTAACTATCATGGTGGAAAGTTTATTCATGCGGTCATTACTTCACCTACTCGGGGCAACTCGAGAGATGGAAAAAATCAATTTTCTGTCATATTTGATTTCGATTTCCTCATCGAAGGGGTTCGATGATAGACGTCTGACAGGCGTGCGGGGCGGCACCAGGCGAATGGACTCCAGCGGGACATCCCCTGCCTCTTCCCTAGCAAGCAGGCAATGCTAGGGTGACCGTTTATTTCCTGCAATTTCCAAACTTTGCCTATGGATTTATTTAAACATGGGAATCGTGGCCGGAGCTACGGAGCACGTGCTCTGCGCTTGACACATCCCTCAGAGCCTAGCGAAGAGAGAGTGAGGAGGAGAAGACGAGGAAATGGTGTGAGACGACGGCATAGAAATAGGAGGGCAGGCGCCAGGAGAACAAGACGATATGTGGAGAGACTAGGTTTCAACTATGTAAGAGTGGGATACTGGAATTGTCGCAGTGCCAGACAGAGAGGTCCTGTATTGGAGAGACTAATATATGATTTTCATGTCCTCATGCTCCAGGAGCTAAATATAGACAAATACCATTGCCCTAGGTACGCCAGTTATATAAACCCTACTGGGCAGAAGAGACATGGACAAGGTCTGCTGGTGAAGGAAGGAGTGAAGCATATGGTACTCGACTTGAGCCAGTGGAATCACAGTGCACGAGAGGTCCAGGGTATACAAAAGGAGATTGGTGGCTTAAGTTGGAACATCATAAATGTATATGCCACAGTGGACTGTTTTGTCAGAAAAGAACATTGGGACTGGCTTAAGGAACTGGAGCAATTACCAGGTGATAGGCTACTCATATGTGGAGACTTCAATGCAAGGAACAGAGATTGGGACAGTAGTGGAGAAAACTGACAGTGAATTGCCTGTGCAGATGCCATGGTGGACTCCGATGTGGTCTGCATAAATGATGGTAGGCCGACAAGTATGGCAATGAGGCCTGGCGATGCAGCCACAGCTATTTGCTTGGCACTTGACTCCCAGTCATCAGTCCTTGATGTAAAGTGGAATGTTTTGAATGACCATAGGAGTGATCACATGCCATTCTCAGTCCTGATCTCTAAACCCAGTAAAGTTAAAGCTGGGAGAGCGCGCAAGACCTTCCGGTGTGAGTGGACCAATTGCCTTCTTGGACGCCTCAGACAAGGGGCATGCAACAGGACTGTTAAAACTCCCTTTTTGCAGCCCACGTGGTAAACCCCAGAAGTAGACCATGCTTGGAAAGCAAATAGAGCTGAAGTGAAGCAGCTAAAGAAAGTGCGACAGACACTTCGAAGCTCACGAGAGGAAGTGGACACAGCGGAAATGTCAAGAAAGACATGGTGGAGGTTTTCATGCGCTGTGCTGCAGAGGCCAAAAAGGCAAAATGGGAATGTTTCATGAAGGAGATTGGAGGTGATAAAACACTGCAAAATTTCTAGAAACTGCAGAGACAAATGCAGAGAAAATATCGACCGATGACAGTGGGAACAATCTATAGAGATGATGGTGTGCGCGTGACAACAGACAAAGAGAAAGGGGAGGCGTTTCTCCAGAGATTTTTAGAGCAGACCAATCACAATGATGCGGACACCAGGGATGCAGTTAGAGAGGAGCTATCTGGCACCACGAAGAATATGTAGTATGAAGACATCATACGGGTGGAAGATGTTAAACACATTTTGAAAAAGGCAAAAGACACGGCACCAGGGCCCGATTGGGTCAGGTATGGCCACATGAAGGGTCTGAGCGATGCAGACCTGGAGGAGATGACCGACTGCTTTAACCAGAGTATTAGGACAGCATCAGTACCGCAGGATTGAGTGCACAGCTATCTCATCCCTCTCCATAAACCATTCAAGGATCAGTCAAAGCTTAGAGGCTTTAGAATCATCACCCTTCAAAATACATTTGGGAAGATTTTAGAGAAGATAATCGCTGTTAAGCTGCAAGAGTTTTTAGAAAGGGGGAAACTCTTTCCAAGAGGCCTGGGGAGCTACAGGCCAGGAAAAGATACCTGGTCTAATGCAGCCACTTTTGCCTTTGATGTTTATGAGGGGGTCCAGAGTAGACAGGAAACGATGCCAGTAGCGCTTGATCTCGAGGATGCGTACAATAGAGTTCGATATGATATTTTGATGACCGCACTGATGGAGAAGGGGGTCAATCCCTGGTTGGTGAACTGGATAGCAGCCGTCATGCAGTCTCGTCAGGTTGCTCTCCGTATGGGTGCATGGACCTAAGAGCCACAAATGTTAACCCCGGGACTGCCACAGGGATCTGCAGTCTCACCGGTGCTCTTTAATGTGTATACGAGCAAGATTGCAAACCAAGAAGCACCAGGGGTTGGAAGAATACTAACATTTGCAGATGATATTCTTGCATATAGGCAGGGGAGAGATAGGGAGCAAACAGCCCAGGAGTTACAGGCGACAGTAGATAAAGTTATTGACTGGTGCACAGAAATGAGTGCTGTCATCCACCTGGAAAAGGCGGCTGTTTTGTGGTGCTCTCTGGACAACAGGATTGTAAGAGCTGATGTCCCAAGCCTCGCGATAGATTGTAGAAATGTCAGCAGAGAGAACAAACTGAAGTATCTGGGGATAACATTTGACAGAAGCCTATCCTTCAAGGACCACGTGGAGATGATTGTGACAAGATCTCAAAAGGGACTCAATGCACTTAAAACTATGGCTGCAATGGACATAGAGCAGAGACTGCTTTTCACACTATACCAGCACTTGATCCTCTAAGTAACTGATGATGGGTTAGGTCTGCTCACTGTCTCAGAGAGTCAGCTTGTGAAGTTAGAGCGCATACAGAACGAAGCTATGCGGGTCATTCTGGGATGCACTAGAGACTCCCCAATAGTGTGTATGCGTGACATCCTTGGTCTGCCGAGTGTTTCTGGTAGGCTCAAGGTGATGCAGGCGAAGGCATACCTCAGAGTAGATGCAGACACAGACCACCCACTGCATGAGGCGCTGGACGCAGTTAAGGGTCAGCGACTGATGAAAGGGAAATCATGGATGGCTCAGGCGGAGGATACGATCAGACAGGTGTGCCCCTTGGAGAACATTAGGCGTGGAGAAGAGTGGGTCAGAGTGCCAGTGGAGCAGTCAGACTTGTGCAGAGTTATAATCACATTAAGCCGGGAGTGCAGAGAGTGGCCAGCAGGGGCCACGGAAGTGGAAATCCAGCAACTAATTCAGGACAATGCTCACTCGAGTGATGTGATTATCTACACAGATGGTTCGGTGTCAAGAGGTGAGAGAAGTGGCTGGGGGTTCATAGCCAAAGCTAATGGTCGATGTTTGGGGCAGGAGAGTATTGCATATGATACCACGACATCCAGCTTAAAAATAGAAGTGGAGGCAGTCACTGCGGCTCTCCGCTGGATGGAGAATACGACACACACACACACACACACACACACACACACACACACACACACACACACACACTCACACACATCGTGATTGTAACTGACTCAGAAAGCATGCTGACGAGGGTGAGGACGGGCAGACTTCGTGCGGAGTGGCTTGCTTCGCTTCGGAGGTCACGGGTGACAAGCATCGTCTGGATCTTTTCTCCGGGGCATGCCGGTGTGCTGGGAAATGAACAGGTGGACAGATTGGCTGGCTCTGCAGAACTTGGTAGAGTATTGATACATGACAAGGCAGACGTGTTTGCGGCCTTGTGGGAGCACGTGCACACCTCGGAGGAGCAAATGGATTACCATGGTCTGGCAAGAATGAGACAACGAGGAGTGATGAAGGGATCTGGCCGACGCTCAACGCTTAGAGGAAAGGCGAGACGGACTTATAATCAGAATGCTACTGGTACTATTAGTGTTGGAACTCTTCGCTGGCTGCTGAGGATGGGGACGGAGCACTTATGGGAATGCTGTGATGTCGATTCCTAAATCAATCAATCAATTAATCAATCGAAGGGGTTCGATATCTACATGACTGGGGCTCGAGCGCACCGCACCACACACGCACGCACGCACACATACACACACACACACACACACACACATTGGGACTCGAACTCAGCTGCCCGGCAACTATTTGGTCTACTTATCTTTATACGTATTCCACATGCCCGGGGCTTTCCTCGCCGCCGTCACCCCACCGTCGCCGCCCGCCTGGTGACCGGAAGTGACAACAGGAAGTAGTCATCACGACAACCAGACCCAAGAAAATACCCGCCATTTTTTAAAAATTGAGGTCGTAAAATATGATGAAACAAGATGGCCGGATAACCCCGTATAGAAGGATTTATCGGGGGTTTGAAAGCCCAAATGCTAATTAGTTACAACATTATATACTACTACTAATTCCATAGATATAATATCTCAGGTGACAGTTACAAGACGAGGACACCTACAGAAGAAGAACAGGAATAGGTACATATAAGCCGCAGGCAACCAGTCCAGCTTTCAGTTCAGGCTGACTATAGAAAATGTATCATCATATGTGCCACAGAGCAGGTGCTAGATTTCGCCATGGAAAGGAGGTAAAGAACTCTCAAAGGAAACAATACACGAAAACTAAGGGATACGAATATACGTCACACCAACGCTAGCGTGACAACAAAAAGATACGTTGTGCGGCGATCAACGTGAACTGTCGTGTATTGGAATTTGGGAACAACTTGGTGTGGCTATTGGATGGTTAAAGGCTTAGCAGTGGACTCCAAGTATTAACAGCTAGAAGCACAGATTGGAAATGCCATGGATCCGAGAACGACAGGCAGAACCTAGACGAAATCGGATTAACATAACAGCACAGCAAGGACGACCTGAATGAACGGAGGAAAGAGAAGTATTACTGAGTGACAACAAGGCGATCATAAGACAGGTTTGTTTGATTACTAATGTTAGTGCACGCTTGAATTAGATGCCATCCCGGCAACAACGGGAACTCTAATTGTACACCACAAAATGTGTCATGACTCTGTCAACTCCGTAATAAAGCGGCGTTAGATTTCCTGAGATCCGATGTTTACTTCTTATTTCAAAGTTCATCAGTGAATTCATAGACTGTTATTGTTTCGCCATTTTAATGAGCCAGTTCCTTTCGTAAGTTAGAGCATATCCACATGGCAGAGCACAGCGAGGACGGACTTACGGACCCCATATGTGCCATGCCGTAAGGGAGCTGTGTTAGAATAATCATAACGTAGTCAGGATCCCTTTCATTAACCCATATCCTTAAGAAGTTAATGTAGAATGAAATTCCTCTGCTCCCAATGGAGCGGCATCAGGTTAATCACAGAGTAGGGCACCAGATAATTATAAAGTCTAGATAGTGCCGGCGCTCCTCCGAGAGCAATATTATAATAACATTCCCCGTCCGGCGATAGTAAGAATAAAGTCAAGAGGTGCCGAAGCTCATTCAGGGGCTAGAACAATAAAGTAGGTACATTACATCATTTGTTATAAGTTTATAGATAAACTTCCATGCTCCTTCTGGAATCTACAAAGGTATAATAGTTCTAGTGTAGCACTCGCTTATATTCAGGCATCGAAAGCGCCCATGCTTCCCAAGGAACTTCCTTCATTATATTGTATACACTTAACAAAGAAGAAGTTTGGTCAGGGCCGAAACTCCGCAGGGAATGTCCTCTATATAATCATTATAAATGTTTATATATAAAGTGTATATTCTAACTGAAGCTTATTTCACTACGGTTGTAGCGAAAACCTAATAATATAGTCAAGTTGAGATTGATTAAAGCTATTGATTGCTAAAGCTTTTGAAAATAATCACGCCTAGAATCATCTCAAGTGCTCAAAACAAGTCGTTTCCCCCTCATTATTTATACAAGGATTGACCTACTCAGGTCAAGTTCAACGCAAGACTCGGCCTCCGTTATTAAATATAATAGTCGGCTTACCACAGTGTGTAAGAAAATATAACAACCAAATACCTTATCTTACGAAAACAAAATCTTGATCCATGCAACTTTCCACTGTAGAGATTCTTTGAAACCCGAAATACAGGACACATGGACTTGTTGCAGCGACCGGTCAAGACATGAAGTGACTTCTCAATCGTTAAGAACTCATTAACATAACCCCACTCGCGGGCAAATCACGCTTTTGCGCTGAATTAGAAATTAGAGTTCACCTCTTTTTGAAGAGGCTAGTTATACTGAGATCTGTTTAGTAGGTGTTCCATTGCTCACAATCTACTTCTCGTTTATTTTGGGTGATTCATTCATTGTTTATAAGAAAAGAAAGGAAATTTAGTTTCTAGAAAATACTAGACGCGAATCTAATGAAGGATTTTCATGTCTATTAATAGCGACAGGTTCCCCGATCGTTACGATTATTTCATATTGTGTTAGGAAGTTAATGTTATGTTAGCAGTGCATAGAGGTAATCTCTCCAATGTAGGTATCGGAATGTATAATTTCATTTTTTATCCGGTATGCGTCGATACATAATCTTTAATGTGTTTTAAGGAAAGTATCGGCTTGATTGATTGATTCATTGATTTAGGAACCGACATCACAGAATTCGGGACACTCCCACACGCGCTCCGTCCCCATCCTCAGAAGCCAGCGAAGAGTTCCAACCCCAATAGTACCAGTAGCAATCTGATTATATGTGCGTCTCGCCTTTCCTCTAAGCATCGAGCATCGGCCAGATCCCCTCGTTACTGCTCGATGTCGCATTCTTACCAGACCATGGTGATCCATTTGCGCCTCCGAGGCGTGCACGTGCTCCCACAAGGCCGCAACCACGTCTGTCTTATCATGCATCAATACTCCACCAAGTTTTGCAAAGCCAGCCAATCTGTCTGCCTGTTCATTCCCTAGCACACCAGCATGCCCCGGAGAAAAGATCAAGACGATGCTTGCCACCCGTGACTTCCAAAACGAAGCAAGCAACTCTGCACGAAGCTTGCCTGTCCTCACCCTACTCAGCATGCTTTCTGAGTCAGTTACAATCACGATGTGTGTGTGTGTGTGTGTGTGTGTGTGTGTGTGTGTGTGTGTGTATCGTATTCTCCATCCAGCGGAAAGCTGCACTGACTGCGTCCACCCCCATTCTTAAGCTAGATGTTGTGGTATCATATGCCAGGCTCTCCTGCACCAAACGTCGAACATTAGCCTTTGCCAAGAACCCCCAGGCACTTCCACTGCCTCTCAACACCGAACCATCTGTGTAGATCAGGGGTGGCCAACCTTTTCAGCAGGCGGGCCAAATTTCATAAATAATATATCCTGCCGGGTCACGCACCTCATTTTGTTTCTTTTTTGTTAATTAAAGTAAACAAGCAAGCGTGCTACAGCTTCGACCACTTCGTCGCTTCCCAGTAGGGGAGATCGTGGCCAAACGCTTGCCTGGATTAATGTAAAAAAAAACAAACAAGAAACATATATATATATATATATATATATATATATATATATCAGCAGCAGCAGCATGTGTTGCGTATCCCTTACGGGACGTTGCAGTCAACACCAGCATTTTCAGCTGCTGTTGATGTACTAGGCAAGTGTTACGTTCAGTAGTTTGCCATTGCTTTCTGAACGACCGGCCTCTATACCTTTTTCGAAAAAACCAGCACCGCCATGTTTCGAACCCGGGTATACGGGCTCACAAACCGCGTTCGCAAGCCCTTCAGCCACAGAGACCGACTATATATATGAAGAAAATCGAACATAACTGAGAATCAAACATATTTATTAGACAATTTTAAAATATTTAAAAGTGAGACGAGACATCTGACTTTGTTTTACAGAACTAAGTGCATCAAAGTTGATCTCAACTGATGTCGCTACACGCAAACAGTTTTCCAAATGAACATCTGTGTTCTCACTTGTGATTTGATGTGCTTCATGCGACTAAAAAGCTGTTCACACGCATAAGTGTTTCCGAATAGCGAAACCATCGACAGACCACGTTTGTAAAATGCAGGATATTTGTCCTTGCCCAAATATGGTTTATAGAACTTTTCCAAACCAACTTGATAGAATTTCTCCTTTAACTGTGTATCACAATACATTTCACAATGATCCATTTGTAATCTTCCTGGTAATAAATTCACGTCTACCGCAAATGGCGTTGCAAATGAACAAATAAGCACATGTTCTTTTTTAATATTTAAATCCTGAAAGTTTTCAAATTCGAAGTTTAAGTCAGATATCAAAGATATCTGCCGCCTCCTGTGTGACGTCTGGTTGCAATGACAATGCAGGAAAGTGAGTAAAGTTTTTTGTCCTCAAATGTTGTTCCCAAAGACCAAGTTTCATTTGAAATGTAGAAATATGATCATACATCTTATTAATTAATTGATCTTTCTCTTGTAGACGAGTATTAACGTCATTTAGGTGGCTAGTTATATCGACGAGAAATGCTGAAATCCATGAATTGTCCCGAAAATGCGAGATATTTCACATTTTTCTTAGCTATAATTTAAAAATATATTATATGTTGTTTTGGTGACATGTACAATAAATTTAACATGTATTTTTTCTTCGAAGTCCGAGAGTATCTGCTTGCGCGGCTAGGAACCACCAGTCTACACACCAATAAGCCAGACATGGGACAACGGATACTCACGCAAACATCAGTTCGGTATGACATCACACTTATGTTGGACAACAGGATGTCACCATCTGGCATACAGGACTTCACGCTTGAGTTCACAACCAGCGAACGCAAGCAAGCAAGCAACATGTATGTTCATTTGACCTAGCTCCGCGGGCCACAACATGACTCCCGGCGGGCCGCATGTGGCCCGCGGGCCACGTGTTGGCCACCCCTGGTGTAGATGATCACATCACCCGGGCGAGCATTATCCTGAATTAGCTGCTGGATTTCCACTTCCGTGGCCCCTGCTGGCCACTCCCTGCACTCCCGGCTCAATGTGATTATAACTGCACAAGTCTAACTGCTCCGCTGGCGCTCTGACCCACTCCTCTCCTCGCCTAATGTTCTCCAAGATGCACACCTGTCTGATCGTATCCTTCGCCTGAGCCATCCATGATTTCCCTCTTATCAGTCGCTGACCCTTAACTGCGTCATGCGCCTCGTGCAAAGGGTGATCTGTGTCTGCAGCTACTCTGAGGTATGCCTTCGCCTGCATCACCTTGAGCCTACCTGCAACAGTCGGCAAACCAAGGATGTAACGCATACACACAACTGGGGTGTCTGGTGCATCCCAGAATGACCCGCATAGCTTCGTTCTGTATGCGCTCTAACTTCACCAGCTGACTCTTTGAGACTGACTCTCTTTTTCCTAGTCCATAATCAATCACTGAGAGGATCAAGTGCTGGTATAGTCTGAAAAGCATTCTCTGCTCTATGTCCATTGCAGCCATAGTTTTAAGTGCGTTGAGTCCCTTTTGAGATCTTGTCACAACCGTCTCCAGATGATCCTTGAAGGAAGACTCCTGTCAAATATGATTCCCAGATACTTCATTTTGTTCTCTCTGTTGACGCTTCCACCATCTATAGTGAGGCTTGGAATATCAGCTCTCACAATCCTGTTGTCCAGAGAGCACCACAAAACAGCTGCCTTTTACGGGTGGATGACAGCATCCATTTCAGTGCACCAGTCAATCACTTTGTCTACTGTCACCTGTAGCTCCTGGGCTGTTTGCTCTCTATCTCTCCCCTGCCTATATGCAAGAATATCATCTGCAAATGTTAGTATCCTTCCAACCCCTGGTGCTTCTAGGTTTGCAATTTTGCTCGTATACACGTTAAAGAGCGCCGGTGAGATTGCGGATCCTTGTGGCAGTCCCGGGGTTAAAATATGTGGCTCTGAGGTCCATGCACCCAGACGGAGAGCAATCCGACGAGAATGCAGGACGGCCGTTATCCAGATCACCAACAGGGATTGACCCCCTTCTCCATCAGTGCGGTCATCAAAATATCATATCGAACTCTATTGTACGCATCCTTGAGATCAAGCGCTGCCGCCATCGTTTCCTGTTTATTCTGGAACCCATAATAAACGTCAAAGGCATAAGTGGCTGCATTTGACCAGGTATCTTTTCCTGGCCTGTAGATCCCCAGGCCTCTTGGAAGAAGCTTCCCCCTTGGAGCTTGACAGCGACTATCTTCTCTAAAATCTTCCCAAATGTATTTTGAAGGGTGATGATCCTAAAACCGCTAAGCTTTGAATGATCCTTGAATGGTTTTGAGAGAGGGATGAGATAACTGTGTACCAATCCTGCGGTTCTAATGCTGTCCTAATGCTCTGGTTAAAGCAGTCAGTCATCTCCTTCAGGTCTACATCGCTCAAAGCCTTAATGTGGCCATACCTAACACTATCAGGCCCTGGTGCCGTATCTTTTGCCTTTTTCAAAATATGTTTAACATCTTCAACACGTATGATGTCTTCGTAAGGCATATTCTTTATGGTGGCATATAACTCCTCTCTAACTGCATCCCTGGTATCCACATCATCATGATTAGTCTGCTCTAAAAATCTCTGGAGAAACGCCTAATCTTTCTCTTTGTCTGTTGTCACGCGCACACCATCATCTCTATACATTTTTCCCACTGTCATCTTTTCTTTGTATTTGTCTGTGCAGTTTCCAGAATTTTCGCAGTGTTTTATCACCTCCAATCTCATTCATAAAACATTCCTATTTTGCCTTTTTGGCTTCTGCAGCACAGCGCTTGAAAACCTCCATCTTGTCTTTCTTGACATTTTCCGCCGTGTCCACTTCCTCTCGTGAGCTTCTGGATGTCTGTCGCACTTTCCTTAGCAGCTTCACTGCAGCCCTCTTTGCTTTCCAAGCCTAGTGTACTTCTGGGGTCCACCATGGGGGCTGCAAAAAAGGAGTTTTAACAGCCCTGTTGCATGCCCCCTGTCTGAGGCGTCCAAGAAGGCTGTCGGTCTACTCATACCGGAAGGCCTTGCGCGCTCTCCCAGCCTTAACTTTCCTGGATTTAGAGATTAGGACTGAGTATGACATGCGATCACTCCCATGGTCATTCAAAACAGCCCACTTTACATCAAGGACTGATGACTGGGAGACAAGTGCCAAGTCAATAGCTGTGGCTGCATCGCCCGACCTCATTGCCATTCTAGTCGGCCTCCCATCATTTATGCAGACCACATCGGAGTCCACCATGGCATCAGCAAGGGCAAGTCCCTGTCGTTTTTCTACACTGCTGTCACAGTCTCTGTTCCTCGCATTGAAGTCTCCACATATGAGTAGCCTATCACCTGGTAATTCCTCCAATTCCTTAAGCCAGTCCCAGTGTTCCTTTCTGACAAAAGTCCACTGTGGCATATACATTTATGATGTTCCAACTTAAGCCCCCAATCTCCATTTTTATACTCTGGACCTCTCTTGCACTGTGATTCCACTGGCTCAAGTCAAGTACTACATGCTTCACTCCTTCCATCACCAGCAGACCTTGCCCATGTCTCATCTGCCCAGTAGGGTTTATATAAATGGCGTACCCAGGACAATGATATTTGTCTTTATTTAGCTCCTGGAGCATGAGGACATCAAAATCATATATAAGCCTCTCCAATACAGGATCTCTCTGCCTGGCACTACGACAGTTCCAATATCCCACTCTTACATGGTTGAGACCTAGTCTCTCCACTTTTCGTCTTGTTCTCCTGGCACCTGCCCTCCTATTTCTATGCCTTCTTCTCACACCATTGCCTCGTCTTCTCCTCCTCACTCTCTCTCTCTCTCTCTCTTTCTCTCTCTCTCTCTCTCTCTCTCTCTCTCTCTCTTTGCTAGCCCCTGAAGGATGTGTCAAGCGCAGAGTACGTGCTCCGTAGCTCCGGCAACGATTTCCTTGTTTAAATAATACCATATAGACAAAGTTTGGATATTGCAGGAAATGAGCGGTCACCTTAGTAGAGCCTGACTGCTAGTAGCAGGGGATGCCCCTCAGGAGTCCATACGCCTTGAGCCGCCCCGCCCGCATACCAGACGCTCCACGTTCACGACCAGCTCACCTTTGGCCATTCTGTCCTCGGCACGTCGGTCCACCTTACACTTGGGGGTTTATAATCGGAGTTTATTCCGACTACAAGAGGCACAGAAGCTTGTTGGTCATTGTCCATATGGTCCAGCAAGAGTGACAGTGTGCACACCAGCCCGCTCCACTCAGCGCCGTTTCTGCATGTAAACAACGTTCTTTCTTCCTCAGCTGGTTTCAATTCCCGAATTTTTCCAGCAAGGTCAGCAGAGTTTTAGGGCCAAGGTCTTTGCTTTTCCATGACAGGTGTGAAAGACTGTATTCACCTTTGAACGAAACCTTCATCGACTTCGGCGTGTTTTCTTCATTGACGATGACTATAACTATCTGAACCTCCTAGGCACCACACGAATCTAGCAATGAAGTCTTTATGTTGAACAATGAGCATCTTTTTTGTATCTGCCTCCCCTTCAGGTAAATGGGGACCAATTGTCACGTCTTCAGTACTCAAATCCCGCTCGAATGCCACCAACAAAGACACCATGTACTGGGTCACAAGCCTCCAGAAATCAATTTCTGTTGTCGGTAAAGGCAACTGGGTTAGAATTTGGTGGTCATGTTTCTTACAGCTCGGAATGAGTACTGCATTGATATACGAGTTCTCAACATCTCCAGTTTTACACAACAAAACAGGTCGGTAGTGTTTCTTTGGTAGGACATTATGCAGTCAGTTAGACAGCATTAGACTGTTACAGTATGTGTAGTTTTCTTGAACTTTTCCTTCCACTTCTTCGTTACATTCATCATCAGCGCATACCAGACATGCAGGATGGCAAACGTCTAGCCATAACTGATTGACCAAAGGAGTAGCAGGTCATCTGTTAAAACTCGGGAAGATTTGTGACGACTCTAAAGTCCCCTTGGAAAGAATCACATCTTCTTGGTCTACAAATCTTCTAGCAATTCGTAAGGATTTGCTGGTGAGACTTGTGCAGCACCGTAAGCTTCGGTCCCCATGTATAATTAATCTACAGACGTCACGCTTTGTGAATCAGTAAACTACTGGTGTGTAGCTGATCTTTGTCTGTGCGAAACAGCTGCCGATAGCGACTGATCACTGAAACTGATATGCTATTTTGAGAACTGTAGCTCGGGATAACTAGCTGGAAATCTCAGTTTTAAATACTAGGCAACATTACCTTTCGGGCTGAGCTCTGATACAGCACTCTGGTAGGAGCACCCCGCGAAAGAACTGGCACCACAACTTTGCCTTGTCGATGAGGGCTGTCAAGCGACTGTACTGCGACAGATGAAACCGCTGTTCGGCCTGGAGGGACGTCCAAGATCGATTTTGTTGTTATCAGTTATATCAACAACCGTATGAGCTCTTCCATGGCCGGAAGCTTTCACCTCACAGAAGAGGGGCATGCAATCATACCACCCATGAGCTGACAGCTGCATGCCAGACTAGCAGACCTGTCACAGAATCGGGGGGAATATAACAGACAACCGAGCGTGTCTTTGGGCTGTGTACGTATCCCGAATTATATCAACACCAGTGAAGGTAGCTTTCCTAGCTCCTGCAGTCACCATCCACATCCATTGCGGCACGACAACTCGTTGAGCTGTAATCCGATATCTGTGCTATACACTGCTTTAATGCTACATATCTATCTCCAATGACATGCATGGCACACATTCCAGCTGCCAGAGCTCATTCATCGGTGAAATTGTTTATCTATGATGCCACTGTGTTAGCATCCATAAGGATTTCAGACGTGTTCCAAACAGATGTTTTATGCGTTATTCCGTGCCACTGAGAAGAAAACAAAAGTAAACAGCAGACCCTGCTGTAGAGTTGTGGCAGACACAAAGTATAGGTGAACAGTGATGTTATGTCCATCTATGCCAGATGCTTCTGTTTAATGCAATGGCATCCAATAGATTTACTAGTTCAAATGCGTCTTTAGTTATTTTAGGGTCATACGCTTGTAGTACTGGTTTGAGCATTTCCACTAGCCATTTCGCCATTCGTCGTTGTTGGGCTGAGTTAACCGTGAATATAATAGTTAAGTTAGTTGCATATCCTTTACAGGAAATAGCAGTCAACCCCAACATATTTTTGCTGTTCGTGATTCCTGGGCAAGTTTACGTTCACTAGTTTGTCATTGCATTCAGATGGCCGGCACCATACAATTTCATTAAAAAAAAAAAAAAACAACAACAACAACAACGTACGGCGGTCTACGAATATAATAGGTCTAAGTGAAATACCGTATGTATATGTGGCATAACGCTAACCACCATTATTCATTTACCAAAACATGCCGCAAGAAGAGGAAACAACATTAAAAGAAATTGACTACACAACCGCAAACGGAGACTAGGACTTAAAACTTAACATCGAAACTGGAACTGAACAAGTGACAGATGACGTGGATTCTTGGAAAGATTTCATCAGCCCAGGCTTAAAAAACCATTGGACGGGACAGACACGTGACACGGCTTTCGCGCCAACGCCGGTATAGATTATGATAAGCAGCGCACTCTTGCGAAAACATGCCTGGCGAACAGACGTCAAAAATTGTGTGACCAAATTTTCAAATAGAGGAGGCAGAATGTCTGAATCCCAGGTGAGCTTGTTAGTCCTTAGATTAGACTAAGAACCCGATGTATCAAGTATCAAGTAATGGTAACCCGTGTTTGTAATGTCAATTGAAATGTATTATTGTTAATTAAAACCTCTGAAATGTAAAAATGCTCGACTGTAGATTCTAACGACGCAGAGCCGTTCCCGGGCAATATGACTCTCCAATACTCTCTTCGATGAAACTGCAATCTCTGATATTCTTAGAGATAATTATTAACTTTAAGAAGTGCATTATACTACTACATTCTATTCTAAACAACTGTGAGAAGTGATGATTTTAAAGCAATCTTGTGCATTTCACCAGAAACACTGATAAAAGATGCTATCACTACCTACAGCTGAAATGACAGTTCGTGTACTATAATAAGTGCCTTGTTCTAAAACAGACTTATCTATGCCTATTTACAATCTAGAAAGCTGAGAGAGAAATCAATCTTTCCTTTCTCCTTCATCTATTGAATCAATAGGGTTTGACGGAATAAATATTTATATTTTTGTCAAATTTTAATTAGATAAGGGCACTTATGAACTGCATTACATGAGAAAGTTGTGCTTCGCGGAACACCATCACGAGCAGTGAACTTAACTCATTACTCAACATAACTTAAAACACAACACCACTCAACACCACTCATCACCACACAACCCAACACTCAACATCACAACAACAGATAATGGGAGAGAGTTATTAGACACAAGAAGAAGAAGAAGAAGTTAATTGGGAAAACACAGAGAATTATTTATACTCTGTATGTCATTTATTTACATGCATCTTGACATATTCTCACTCTTGTCACTGTCTTACTGTACACGTTCACTGACCCCGGGTCAAATGAGAACTTACATACAGCAGGAACAAGTTGATGCAAGGCGTACACAGTGTGATAAACTCTGACCACCCCAAATTAACCCAACACTAGCTTAGAGAAAAAAGGAGGGGAGGGGAACTAGTTCCTACTTCAGGAATTTAGATTTCTTCCGACCTACTTCTAGAATATTGTATTGGTAGGAATGTATATATTTATGTGAATATTCATCAGTGATCTTGGTGGCTACATACCAACAACCACCCAACACATCAGCAAACTAACCACCTAAATCAGACCTGAAAGAGGGAAGCCGAGAGAAAGAGATGAACCACAAGTGAGATGGAGGATGACTTGGCCATGAGCAAAGTATGGGGAGGCCTTCAGAGGAGCTATACGGACAGACCTGAAGTGGATCCATCAGTCAATGGACCCTGGCTTACCTAATCTTCCAGTCACCAGGTTACTTTTCTCATTGGTACACACCACACCCAATTTCAGGAAACTGATAGTTAATTGTTGATTCATCACCATCACACTTAATATGTACAACATCAAAATGTTTACTATGTTTCACACTTGTTGACATCTCATATATTGATGCTTGATTGATTGTCTGGGACAATGGTCCAATGTGCAACTTTTCTAATATTTTGTGTAAATCACAATAGAGATGTATGTACTGACCAGAAGGCTCAGGCCCAGTCAATAAATGATTAACATGAATTGACCTTCTGTTAATTTATCAGTTCAAACCTATCTGTGAGTCAGCATCTTCTTTGTACATCATGTTGTCAGAATCTAATGTGATTGATTATGTGTTTGATTGTTTACAATATATCCACTCATAATGACTTACTAAAATGGGGGATAGAAGACTCTAGATCTATCAACTGCTCAATATCCATGTTTTCTTCATCTAAATCAGGCTGAGAAAATTCTCCAGACTTTCCTCAGATTTGATAACCAATAAAAGGGGGCTCCAGAGCTATAAGAATCATTGGAGAAGGGGCAGATTCCCAGTTAGTAATTACCATTCTCACCAGGGCCATAATCTATATCTCCTAGACATACTTAATAGAACGAGGCCTGCAGATAACTCAAGGTTCATATTCTGGGGTTATTGGAGATAGAAGAGGATGGGGCTCTACTTCTTTTGTTAGAGATGGGGCATGCACTACAGTGATCTCCCACTCCCTTCAAAAATATATGACAGTATATAATTTGTGGAGATAATATAGTTCAGGAGTTAGGGAGACACGCAGAGTGAGTATTTTAGCAGTAGACTCAGCATGGGTTTATCCTTAATATGTATATACATTTTTTTCCTCATTTTGGCATCTTTCGAATTGTTTTTCTTTAGGCTCTGTGTGGAATTTGGATATATGCGATAATATGACTTCCATTTTTACCTGGTTTAAGTAATATCAGTTGTCCTTAGCGCTACAAATCAGAAATATGTGTGCCGGTTGAGGGACATTGCTGTTTTCACGGTGTTGTACGGTACTAGTATTTTAGATTCACCATGCAACATAATCAGCAGACATCTGATCAAAGTGTTATATTATCATCGTCGCTGCCACTAGACCACCCTTATAAACTGTTACGTCTCGTTTCTTGTATCCGGAGAGTGAAGACGTGTTTTCGTATCTCTTACTTTTCGTATTATTATTACTGCAAACTGAATTCACCTATCATGAATTTTTATATCATGTGCTCATTGTGATTATGTGGATGTGGTTAAATAGATTTTAGATTAATACAAGTGTTGATTATCGCAAAAATGCGTGTTATATATAATATTCATTTCGATTGATAGTTGAACACTATTACATTTTAACCAATCAAGTGCACGAGGCGTGTCAGAAACAACCAACCACAACAGCAGGACCTCAAATTGCCCGCGGCGTGGCTAGATAACAATGCGATTGCTGCATTCTTCAAGTTTAGTTATTCGTAATATTATGCAATAATGTCAAGGGAAGGAGAGTGCTCCGTATTGGAAGTGAATGGTGAAAGGACTCGCTCACGTTTACGATCGATCGGCTGTATATAAAACTTACACACTAAACAAAAAGAGGGCCGTTAAGAACAAGCTATCCAAGTGCATGAATCCCACCGGCCTAGTCGTCAAACACACCAACTCAGGACAGTGTGTTACTGTTTCCTTCAACAACACACTCCATTATGAAGCATTCCGAACTTGTCTAATCAATTACTACAAGCTTGAACACATTGAACCCACACATGATAAGAGCGGGGCCCACGTTGAAGACCTGATTACGACGCCAGTGATTATAATACACATATACCACACGAAAAATAAATTAATGACACAAGGAAATATTGAAAACAATAATTCTTGGCTAAAAGTAGATTTTGTCGAGCGTGAAAACTCGATAAAGACATTCCCCGAATCTACACAGTCCTCAACTACAGCAGACGACAGCACACCCGCTAACAATGTTCGTCAATTAACTCATATGACGAGTGTACATGACAACATCAACACGAGGCCTGCCAACCCACCAGTGCTCTTGGCCATTGAATACCCAATGGAGCGCATCCAAAACAATATAGAACCCAACGTTGACATTGTTGAAGATGTACCTGCCTCAGATAAAAATAGCATCTTAACTATCAATGGACATTCGTGCGACTGTAAACAGCGCATTGAGGAGCTAGAACTGTCACTAAAGGCTCTCATTGTCACTGTTTCAACTAACATCGAAACAAACAGCAAGATCAGCAGTGATTACAATGCTCTCATGACAGAAGTCGCACTCCTGCGAGATGAAAATTTGCTGCTGAGAAAAACAGTTTAAACCTTACAGAATGTGTCATCTACCGACCAAACCGAAGAAGCATGTAATTCCCAAGCAACCGCTTCATCCTTGGGAATCTTGGGGAAGCTCAATCCCATCCAGAACAGATAACAACTATGAAAACACCTCAACGCGCAGAGAAAGATAAACAACAACAAACACCTCAATGCGCAGAGGAAGACAAACAGCAAGCAGTCTACTCCACTGACGACAAAATAAGCAATATGTTCGAAGTGCTTCAAGAAAAGTCACCAGCTTTAACATGCTGCCAACGGGCAAGACATGCCCACAAGATACATCGGGAGAATCACATGGAGACATAAAGACTGCTGATAATCGGGAATGTTTGAAATAACGGGCGAGACGTGCGGACAACCAACATGTACAGACAGCACGACCTGACTGTACACACATTATACTAGGCGATTCTTTAATCAAAGGTTTATACAGCGACAGGGTGGCCACTTCAGACAAAGACATTGTTTCCATAATCCCATTGCCTGGGGCTGGTGTTGATCGGCTAACAGACAAGATTAGCAGGTTGGCTGTAAATCACAGCGTTAGAAGGGCAAGCGTACATATTGGTGTCACCGACACCATGATCAACCAACAAATCACAGGCTCTCAACTGCTGGCAATCTTGAACGGATTACGTCACACTTTTCCTAACACATCCATTTTCTTCTCCTCCATCATATCACCGAGTTATGGACTCCAGCGCCGTCTAGCTGACATAAATAACAACATTTTGCAGAAGTTCTGTTCTCAAAACAAGATACAGTTCATCAAAAACACAGCATCATTCACTTCACAGGCTGGTGCACCAAAAAAAAAAAAGAGTCTTTATAAGGATCAAATACATTTGTCTACATTGGGCACCAGTTTGCTCGCCAAAAATATCAAATATCCAGAACGGACACACCATACATCCAATACTGGATCGCGCCGGACACTTTTAGCTACTCCTGAAACTCAAGCCAGACGACATACTCCAGTCACATCAAGTACCAATAGGCCAGAAGTGTGCAGACCACTCATAACCCTGCACCTGAAATCCAAACCAGACGGGACACTTCCACCACACCAAGTGCGTACAATACGTCGTCTTTCACACAGGAGGGTAATAATTACGAAGATATTTTTCCTATTCTCCCCAGAAAGAAACCAACTCTCAGCAACAACGACGTGCCACCACAACCTCCTGTTAGCCACCAACGAGACGCTGTAGTTGGTAGTCATTACATACCCATGAGACAATATCAGTACCCATTTCATTGTAACCCAGAATGGTTGCACCTCACACTTTATAGCCCAGCTACACTTCGTCAAGCACTTATAATGTCGCTGTACCAACAACCAACACAACCTGATATTTACTAGCAACTTAGCCTAAAGCTACACAGGATCTCGATACAATAAAGAGCCTCTCCTAGAATGTTTATCTGCATATTTGATTATTACTTGATCTAGTAACGTATTAGGTTTTATGCAACTACAAGCATTGCATTGTTTTGACTTTATATAGTACTTAGCTGTATAGCTTTTATAATACTTTTAATTGTCATTTACTGTGAGTGAGGGGGTCTTCACTGCTCTTCCTTACGGATCTGTCTACGTATTTTTATGTATTGACAGAGATATTACTGTTTCTGTACTTCAGAGTGTGTATTGTAATAAGGGACGTAAGTTGCATTCACTTTGTGTATGTGTGTGTGTGTTTTTTTTTTTTTTTTTTTTTTTTTTGTTTTTTTTTGCTTTTACACTTGTGATTACGCATTGTTTAAATGTCTTATAAGTACGAACACTGACTCAGAAATAATGGGCTCAGAATCGGGCATGTAAACATCTGCCATCTATTAGGGAAGCTGCCCGAACTATCACTTATACTTAATCAAAATTTTTACATGTTCGGCGTTAACATCTCAAATGATGACATCGCTATCAGAGGTTTTAAAACCATTAGAAGAGATCCCTATCAGAAACAAGAGACGTGTATTGCAGTTTATATTTCCAACTCCCTTAACGCCCACCGCAGGCTAGATTTTGAAACCTGTGAGACTGAGTGTGTGTGGCTTGAGGTTAAACTTCAAAATCGCATACCGCTAGTAGTTGGCTATCTTTATCGAAACCCCATTGCAGGAAATATCTGGTATGAAAAAATGCGAGGGAAATAATATTGCTAGATGACTTCAACATAGACACCAACAAATCAAACAAAACATGGGAAAACAATAGATTCATATAACTTCCAACAGTTAGTAAAACAAGCCACTAGAATAACTATATCATCTGCAACACTTATAGATCATATTTATACTACGTGTGCTGACAACATCACAGAATGTACTGTACCTATTAATGCAATGAGCATTCACTACCCAGTATTTTGCACGTGGTTGAAAAGAGGCACCAAAACTCCAAAACACAAACATATAAGTATAAAATATAGAAATTACAAAAATTTCAATCGAGACGTCTTCTTACAAGATTCGCTCAATTCGTCTCTGGACTATGTTTACCAGCTTCCTGACCCAGACGATGCTCTGGACCACTGGCTAAAGACCTTTCTAATTATATTTGATAAGCATGTTCCATGTAAGGAAGTTCGTGTTAAACATCACACTAAGCCCCCGTGGATCACACAGGAGGTAGTTGAACTTTTAAGAGACCGGGACAGGGCACATAAAAATAGAGATCTCACTATGTACCGTAGTTTGAGAAACAAAGTTCAATATGTTATTCGAAAGGAAAAGAAAACCTATTTTAAGAACTTAATAACAGATAAAACCAACACTAAAGATATATGTATAGCAATTAATACCTTGACAAACAAACACAAATCATGACAATCATTACCATCGAATCAGGTTACATGCGATCAATTCAGTAGATTCTTTCAGTCCGACATAAACCAACTGAAGGCTGCAATACCAGATGTGCCTCATGACAAATCTTTATTATCATCATTCTGTGAGAACAAATGCTATGGAGACATTCCCTCCAACCTACCGCTAATGAATACCACTGAAGTATTTACTCATCTCAGTAATCTAAAAAACAATAACTATTCAGGGCTAGATGGAATCAGTAATCGGATCCTTTGCCATACTGCACCGGCGATCTGCGAGTCACTAACTTTTATATATAATCAATGTCTCACCAAAGGTGAGTATCATCAGCCCATCCTATCAGCCTTTAAAATCGCTAAAGTGTATCCTCATTTAAAAGCTGGTCCTCTAGACGATCGTCTCATGAGTAATTATAGGCCAATTTCCATATTATCCTTATTATCCAAGCCGCTAGAAAAGCACATACACAAAACAACACTAGAGCACTTAGTTCGCCACAAACTAATAGTTGACAGTCAGTCAGGATTTCGGGCAAAATATTCTTGTCATGCGGCACTAACAAACATGATAGAAAACTGGCATCAAAATATTAACAACAATACTCTATGTGGAGCGGTGTTTATAGACTTTAGAAAAGCATTCGATATGATAGATCATACTATTCTAATAAAAAAAAATTAGAAACAAATAAAGTAAGCTTTAATATAGTGATATTAATAAAATCATTTTTATTAGACAGAAAGCAAGTAGTATCACACAATAAAGCTTTATCTCAAGCCATTACCATTAATATTGGAGTACCTCAGGAGACTATTCTTGGCCCTTTGTTATTTGCCATTTATATAAAGGATCTTCCCTTAAATCTGTCGTCGTCCTGCGATCTATTTGCTGATGACTGCACAGTATATACAAACGATATTGATCGTAAAGTGCTAGAATTATCCTTGCAACAGGAAATAAATAGTGTAGTTAACTGGAGTCATGCAAACCGCATGCAAATTAACATTTCTAAAACAAAGTCTATGTTAATAGGAACCAGTCAAAGACTTTACACGCTAAACTCGCAGAGAAATCTACAGCTGCACTTTGGTAGCATGCCTATAGAAAGTGTAACAGAGCACAAGGCACTGGGTCTTATCATAGATCAAAATCTAACCTTTAACTCAGATGTTCATGCTCTCGTTAAACAAATAGCCAAGAAAGTACACCGAATTGCCAAAATTAAAAATTTCCTTGACGAAAACACAAGAAAGATATTCTATACTTCCCATATACAAACACATATTGATTACTGCTCCACAGTCTGGGATGGATTCTCCAAATCAATAACAAAACACCCATATTCACTCCAGAAAAGGGCAGTGCGCTTAATTAATGGTGAAAAGCTTACCTACAATTTTAACCTACATAAACGTCTTCGGTTACTGCCACTCCACAAACTCTTACTTTTTAATAAGGCCAAACCAATTCACAAAATCCTATTTCAAAATGCTCCAAGCTACCTTTGGCCATTGTTTAAATATAACGCAAGACGTAGTGAACGACTAAATATACTTCATGTCCCTAAACCTAGGATAGACTTATATAAAACAAGCTTAGCATACTCTGCCGCTCAGTTGTGGAACAATCTTCCACAAGAAATCAAAGACACCACCAATCATTATACATACATTCGCAACCTGTTTGAACACTACCTCAGTACAGACTACATTCCCCCATAAACAAAATCACAAAAAGACAATAATAATGGTAACTCATCTCAAACGACAACTAGCCAAAAAACATCCCCTTATGTATAGCACATTACACCCTCCTTAGGTATTTATAATGCCCATGTTAAACACAGCCCCAGTGAGTTATTTGTTATTGATTATTTTTCAAGCGTTTTAATGCTATTGCTCTTTTGTTGTCAAAATTTTCTTCATAAGTAATGTTGAATGAAAGAATGTATGAGAGGAAATAGAGAAGAATGGCAGAATGTCAGACGGGCCTGCGTGTCCAATTCTTAACCCTTTACAAATAAAGACTTTCGTTCGTTCGTTCGTTCGTTCACCTTGAGTTCTACATATTGGCTTGCACAGACTGCACCGACTCCTGGAGTTATCGACACCCCAGACCATCGCATGGCCAGGTCTCTAATACTGAGGTGTGTCACTGAAGGATCTTACAAGATCCTCTCCTCTGCCATTCTCCTGCTGAGGACATTGCATAGTTTTGCAACAATCCAGTCTTTTAGAATCATCAGATTCCAGAGAACCATGGCTAACATCTTTTGTACTTCCAGCACCAAGCGAAAGGCTTCATAAACTCGGTGAGAGAAATCCATGATGGATTCCCTGGCATCTTGTTTAACTTGGAAGAAAGCAGCAGCCAGCTCCACTATGCTGCGCTGCTCTCCATATGCTTCTTGGATGGTCTACAACAGCTTCTCGGGGTTTTCACAAGCTGACCTATGCTCCATCTCCACTCGAACACTTTCCCATAAAAACTCCGCCGCGGAGCAAACATGGCAGGGGGCTCCTGATCGTCAGAAGAGTAGCCCCTTCCACAAGTGTTTCGGCTCATTGTACCCTTAACACTCTTCTATGGGCGGGCCAATCCGGGTCATGACTCCGGGCGTCTTTCCCCTGCTCTGGAGACGTTCGGTCAAGTTTGTTGTCCCTGTTGTTGTGCTTTTCCCTAAGCTATTCACATGTCCATTCTCAAGCTTCCCCTCCCTCAGTGAGGTGAACCCGTATAGACTGTGCTTGCCCTTTAGTACTTGTAATCGTAAGGAGCCTGCTTCCTCCCCAGCCACGACCTCAGTCGCCTCCACACGTTTCCGTTGCCATGTTACTTCTTTGTGTCCCTTCCATGGCACCGCACTCTACTAGGAAGCCGGTTCTTCCTGTGACTTCTTGTCCCACCTCTTGGTCTCTGAAGGTGAGTGCGACTCGTCCAGGATTACCGCTCTGTTGTGGAGGTTTGATTTAGGCCGACATTTGCATGATTTGACTGCATTCAGATTCACTCGAAGGAAAGGCTAAAGAACTGGCACGAGACATAGCAAGTTCGAGGTTACCGCTTCTAATCATACTAGTTTCGAGTCTCGTCACACTTCAGGTTCCGACAATTCCACAGCCAGCACGATACCTTTTCGGCTGCCTTACACAGTTGTTTTTGAATCCGAGTTCTCGCTTGTCCCTTAATGAATAATTGCTTTAGCACATCATACACGGAATGGGAGACTAGACCTCTTGCGCCTACCTCTACGGCGAATAGCCTGACAGTGTACCCTTCCAGCTTAAGACTAACGACCATGTAATCTTACTTATTTAACTTGTACGTATGCTTCTCCTCAATATTTGACTCGTAAGGGACGATCAGCTCAATCAGCGTTAGCTGCTTGGCTGACGAGGAGCTAAGTACGATGTCAGGTCGCAAGCCAAACATTTGGATCATCTCAGGGTATTTGCCACGGCCCTTTACATCCACGGTCAGTTCCCATTCCTCCGCACCGCCGAAAATGATCGGAAACGGCAAGTCGTGAGTGCTGTATGCGGTGTCTCTGCGTTGCTGCCCGACTTGGACGAAGTAAATATCCATCGGAATCGGTGCCCCCCCCCCCCCCCCCCCCACAATACCCCTCGCCCCTCTTTCGTTCGCTACATCCACTATGGCCGCCAACTCAGTAAGGACTTTGTTGTGCCGCCTTGCGTTAGTGCGACTTTGTACGTACAATACGTGCTCCGTTGTCTGGACCTTTTTACAGAGGGGACAGGACGAGTTTGTGACTTTACTCCACTTAACCAAGTTGACAGCTGATGGCAAGACATCGTAGAGGGATCGGACAACGAAACTTAAGCGCAGTGGTGCCATCTGCCATATATCATTCCAGGTAATAGATCTCTGCAGTACCTCTTCCCATGAGATCCCTGGCCCTGCAGCGCCTGTTGGGCAGCCACACGGACTCTTTCCTCATCCTCTTTCTTTCGGAGCTCTTTAACCACCAGGTCTCTGCGTTCCTTAGTCGTCGCCTTAGACCACGTCGGGTCTCTGATATGGTAGCCGAACCCCCCCCCCCCCCCCCCCTCTGTCCGACTGGGTGTGCCCCATGACCTCCTTCAGCTGGATTGCTGCCTGGGCATCTTCGACTGCGCAGACGACCTTCCACTTCCTTCCCGTTCTCAGTGCGGAAATTGAGGTGCTGACCGTTTCATTTGGAGGCTCGCGCAACATCACCTCGAGTCTTGCTTTTCCAACTTTGTATTCTTCCATAAGGGACCGGAACGGAAGGACGAACTGACTCTGCTTGCAATATAGCGCGACAGTCGTGAGGCTTGTTGGTGCTTCAAGCCATTTCCTTATGTAGCTGCTTATCTTCACCTCCATCGCTTGCACTATGATCGTGCCTATATCATATATCAGCAGCGGCCACAAGAGCTTCGGATTAAGCATGAATTGGAGGCACCAGATTTTGAACTTTCCTATCAGCCTGGGTTTATTGATGATGCGCAGGCTGTTCGCCAACACTTCTTGCATCTCTACCACCACGTTCCTGTTTGTCAGTGTTGAATCGTACACACGACCGAGACTCTTTACCGGTTCCTCTAGAACCGTAGGAATCGCTTGTCCGGCAACCATGAACAACCTTTCCGCCGCTCTGGCCTTCATGATCGCCAGGCTTCTCGATTTATTGAGCTTAAAGCTCATCCTGCACCAGCGAATCATATCCAGTCTATGGAGGATGCTGGGGGCATCACTCTCCTTCGGTGTCAGGATTGTCATATCGTCCATGAATACCTTCAGTGGCGGAATGTTCTTTCTCACACCGAGTTTCGGACCGTGTCCGTAGCCGGATACCGCAGCCAGAATGATCTGCATGACCATGACAAATAATATTGGTGAAATCGTACATACCATTGCAATACCCACTTCTAGCTCGATCCTTCTGACCGTGAACGCCTTGGTCGAGAAACGAAGAGAGAAGCCCGAGAAGTACTGAATAAGCATTTCCGTAATGTTCTCGGGCACGTGATAAGCCTTGAGTGCATGCCACAACATTTGGTGTGGCACTGACCCATACGCGTCGGCCAGATCCAACCATATCGCGTGGAGTTCCTCCTTCTTTGTCTTCGCTCTCTTGATAGCTTACCAGATCATGGTGCAGTGTTTGAGATTACCGGGGACACTAAGTATCTCCCCTTTTTGAACCGCTATCTCTACGTACTTGTTATTCATCAAGTACTTCGTGATTTGGTTGGCCATGAACGAGAACAATATTTTCCCCTCGACGTTCAGGAGAGAGAGATCGGCATGAATTGGGCAATATCGGCTGAATTTTGCTCTTTGGGAATGTAGATTCCGATGGTTTTCTTCTACTCCGTGCTGATGCGCTTGTGTGTCCACGCGGATATTAGTATCCGGTGTAGCTTTTTAAAGACATTCGGGCATCTCTTATAGACTGTGTAAGCACACCGTTGGACCCGGTGCCGACTTTCCTCTTGCTTCCTTAATTATCTCCTCGCTCCACATAGGAGGCTGGGAATTGAAATCCACAGTTGGTTTCTCCGACCATTTAAGCCCTTCAATCTCTCCCAGTGGGACGTCCCGTTGGGCAACAGAGTATGTTGTCACGAGGTGGTTCTCTAACTCCTTTTTGCTGATGTTAAGGATACCGAATCGCGGCTGCTCGAACAATTCCCATGAAAACTTGTATGGTTCCCGGAAGAACCTCTCACGTTCCTTCCGGGTTTTCCGCCTGTTCCTGCAGAATCTTTCCGCTCGGGATAGGGCATTGTGTCTGGCTTTCAGATGTTGCCACACCTGGTGCAAGCCCTTTTTCTCATGCTCTGGTGCTGTTTTAAACCGTTTCCGAGGCTTTCTTCTGAGTTCGTACATCCTCCAGCAGTTTTTGCCACCTGGTCTTCTGCAGAGTAGCTGCTGCCTTCTTCTCACTGCTACCAAACTGAATCAGCGAGTGGAGCTAGACAATCCCACCGAACGTTAGCAATTTCTCTTCAAGGATCTTGTGTTTTAGTTCTTCCTTTAAAACATGGGATACGTTTCATCTAATTGTGCCCACTCTGCTTTCCTGGTGGCATTGGGGAATTTGATCTTCATCCTGAGACTCTCGGAAGGTTGCTCTGGTACGTCACAGGTGGCATCGACTTGAGTCTTCTCAGCACTGTGGGGCCCTACCTGGCTCAGATCCTCTTGTGTCTTATCCTGTTCCCTGGAGAACTGGGTGCCTCTGTGACGCATATATGTATGCGTTTGTGTGTGTATGTGTGTGTATATATATATATATATATATATATATATATATATATATATGTGTGTGTGTGTGTGTGTGTGTGGAAAGGGGGAAGCTTCTTCCAAGAGGCCTGGGGAGCTACAGGCCAGGAAAAGATATCTGGTCTAATGCAGCCACTTTTGCCTTTGATGTTTATGAGGGGTTCCGGAGTAGACAGGAAACGATAGCGGTAGCGCTTGATCTCGAGGATGCGCCCAATAGAGTTCGATATGATGACTGCACTGATGGAGAAGGGGGTCAATCCCTGGTTGGTGAACTGGATAGCAGCCGTCCTGCACTCTCGTCGGGTTGCTCTCCGTCTGGGCGCATGGTCCTCAGAGCCACATATGTTAACCCCGGGACTGCCACAGGGATCTGCAGTCTCACAGTGCTCTTTAATGTGTATACGAGAAAGATTGAAAACCTAGAAGCACCAGGGGTTGGAAGAATACTAACATTTGCAGATGATATTCTTGCATATAGGCAGAGGAGAGATAGGGAGCAAACAGCCCAGGAGTTAAAGGCGACAGTAGATGAAGTGATTGACCGTGCACAGAAATGAGTGCTGTCATCCACCCGTAAAAGGCGGCTGTTTTGTGGTGCTCTCTGGACACGAGGATTGTAAGAGCTGATGTCTCAAGCCTCGCGATAGATGGTAGAAACGTCAGCAGAGAGAACAAACTGAAGTATCTGGGGATCACATTTGACAGGAGCCTATCCTTCAAGGACCACGTGGAGACAAGAACTCAAAAGGGACTCAATGCACTTAAAACTATGGCTGCAATGGACATAGAGCAGAGAATGCTTTTCAGACTATACCAGCATTTGATCCTCTCAGTAGTTGATTATGGATTAGGTCTGCTTACTGTCTCAGAGAGTCAGCTGGTGAAGTTAGAGCGCATACAGAACGAAGCTATGCGGGTCATTCTGGGATGCACTAGAGACACCCTAGTAGTGTGTATGCGTTACATCCTTGGTCTGCCGACTGTTGCTGGTAGGCTCAAGGTGATGCAGGTGAAGACATCCCTCAGAGTAGCTGCATACACAGACCACCCACTGCATGAGGCGCTGGACGCAGTTAAGGGTCAGCGTCTGATAAGAGAGAAATCATGGATGGCTCAGGCGGAGGATACGATCAGACAGGTGTGCCCCCTGGAAAACTAGGCGTGGAGAGGAGTGGGTCAGAGTGCCAGCGGAGCAGTCAGATTTGTGCAGAGTTATAATCACATTAAGCCGGGAGTGCAGGGAGTGGCCAGCAGGGGCCACGGAAGTGGAAATCCAGCAACTAATTCAGGACAATGCTCACTCGAGGGATGTGATTATCTACACAGATGGTTCGGTGTCAAGAGGTGAGAGAAGTGGCTGGGGTTTCATAGCCAAAGCTAATGGTCGATGTTTGGGGCAGGAGAGCCTGGCATATGATACCACAACATCCAGCTTAAGAATGGAAGTGGAGGCAGTCACTGCGGCTCTCCGCTGGATGGAGAATACGACATACGTGGAGGTTTGATTTAGGCCGACATTTGCATGATTTGACTGCATTCAGATTCACTCGAAGGAAAGGCTAAAGAACTGGCACGAGACATAGCAAGTTCGAGGTTACCGCTTCTAATCATACTAGTTTCGAGTCTCGTCACACTTCAGGTTCCGACAATTCCACAGCCAGCACGATACCTTTTCGGCTGCCTTACACAGTTGTTTTTGAATCCGAGTTCTCGCTTGTCCCTTAATGAATAATTGCTTTAGCACATCATACACGGAATGGGAGACTAGACCTCTTGCGCCTACCTCTACGGCGAATAGCCTGACAGTGTACCCTTCCAGCTTAAGACTAACGACCATGTAATCTTACTTATTTAACTTGTACGTATGCTTCTCCTCAATATTTGACTCGTAAGGGACGATCAGCTCAATCAGCGTTAGCTGCTTGGCTGACGAGGAGCTAAGTACGATGTCAGGTCGCAAGCCAAACATTTGGATCATCTCAGGGTATTTGCCACGGCCCTTTACATCCACGGTCAGTTCCCATTCCTCCGCACCGCCGAAAATGATCGGAAACGGCAAGTCGTGAGTGCTGTATGCGGTGTCTCTGCGTTGCTGCCCGACTTGGACGAAGTAAATATCCATCGGAATCGGTGCCCCCCCCCCCCCCACAATACCCCTCGCCCCTCTTTCGTTCGCTACATCCACTATGGCCGCCAACTCAGTAAGGACTTTGTTGTGCCGCCTTGCGTTAGTGCGACTTTGTACGTACAATACGTGCTCCGTTGTCTGGACCTTTTTACAGAGGGGACAGGACGAGTTTGTGACTTTACTCCACTTAACCAAGTTGACAGCTGATGGCAAGACATCGTAGAGGGATCGGACAACGAAACTTAAGCGCAGTGGTGCCATCTGCCATATATCATTCCAGGTAATAGATCTCTGCAGTACCTCTTCCCATGAGATCCCTGGCCCTGCAGCGCCTGTTGGGCAGCCACACGGACTCTTTCCTCATCCTCTTTCTTTCGGAGCTCTTTAACCACCAGGTCTCTGCGTTCCTTAGTCGTCGCCTTAGACCACGTCGGGTCTCTGATATGGTAGCCGAACCCCCCCCCCCCCCCTCTGTCCGACTGGGTGTGCCCCATGACCTCCTTCAGCTGGATTGCTGCCTGGGCATCTTCGACTGCGCAGACGACCTTCCACTTCCTTCCCGTTCTCAGTGCGGAAATTGAGGTGCTGACCGTTTCATTTGGAGGCTCGCGCAACATCACCTCGAGTCTTGCTTTTCCAACTTTGTATTCTTCCATAAGGGACCGGAACGGAAGGACGAACTGACTCTGCTTGCAATATAGCGCGATAGTCGTGAGGCTTGTTGGTGCTTCAAGCCATTTCCTTATGTAGCTGCTTATCTTCACCTCCATCGCTTGCACTATGATCGTGCCTATATCATATATCAGCAGCGGCCACAAGAGCTTCGGATTAAGCATGAATTGGAGGCACCAGATTTTGAACTTTCCTATCAGCCTGGGTTTATTGATGATGCGCAGGCTGTTCGCCAACACTTCTTGCATCTCTACCACCACGTTCCTGTTTGTCAGTGTTGAATCGTACACACGACCGAGACTCTTTACCGGTTCCTCTAGAACCGTAGGAATCGCTTGTCCGGCAACCATGAACAACCTTTCCGCCGCTCTGGCCTTCATGATCGCCAGGCTTCTCGATTTATTGAGCTTAAAGCTCATCCTGCACCAGCGAATCATATCCAGTCTATGGAGGATGCTGGGGGCATCACTCTCCTTCGGTGTCAGGATTGTCATATCGTCCATGAATACCTTCAGTGGCGGAATGTTCTTTCTCACACCGAGTTTCGGACCGTGTCCGTAGCCGGATACCGCAGCCAGAATGATCTGCATGACCATGACAAATAATATTGGTGAAATCGTACATACCATTGCAATACCCACTTCTAGCTCGATCCTTCTGACCGTGAACGCCTTGGTCGAGAAACGAAGAGAGAAGCCCGAGAAGTACTGAATAAGCATTTCCGTAATGTTCTCGGGCACGTGATAAGCCTTGAGTGCATGCCACAACATTTGGTGTGGCACTGACCCATACGCGTCGGCCAGATCCAACCATATCGCGTGGAGTTCCTCCTTCTTTGTCTTCGCTCTCTTGATAGCTTACCAGATCATGGTGCAGTGTTTGAGATTACCGGGGACACTAAGTATCTCCCCTTTTTGAACCGCTATCTCTACGTACTTGTTATTCATCAAGTACTTCGTGATTTGGTTGGCCATGAACGAGAACAATATTTTCCCCTCGACGTTCAGGAGAGAGAGATCGGCATGAATTGGGCAATATCGGCTGAATTTTGCTCTTTGGGAATGTAGATTCCGATGGTTTTCTTCTACTCCGTGCTGATGCGCTTGTGTGTCCACGCGGATATTAGTATCCGGTGTAGCTTTTTAAAGACATTCGGGCATCTCTTATAGACTGTGTAAGCACACCGTTGGACCCGGTGCCGACTTTCCTCTTGCTTCCTTAATTATCTCCTCGCTCCACATAGGAGGCTGGGAATTGAAATCCACAGTTGGTTTCTCCGACCATTTAAGCCCTTCAATCTCTCCCAGTGGGACGTCCCGTTGGGCAACAGAGTATGTTGTCACGAGGTGGTTCTCTAACTCCTTTTTGCTGATGTTAAGGATACCGAATCGCGGCTGCTCGAACAATTCCCGTGAAAACTTGTATGGTTCCCGGAAGAACCTCTCACGTTCCTTCCGGGTTTTCCGCCTGTTCCTGCAGAATCTTTCCGCTCGGGATAGGGCATTGTGTCTGGCTTTCAGATGTTGCCACACCTGGTGCAAGCCCTTTTTCTCATGCTCTGGTGCTGTTTTAAACCGTTTCCGAGGCTTTCTTCTGAGTTCGTACATCCTCCAGCAGTTTTTGCCACCTGGTCTTCTGCAGAGTAGCTGCTGCCTTCTTCTCACTGCTACCAAACTGAATCAGCGAGTGGAGCTAGACAATCCCACCGAACGTTAGCAATTTCTCTTCAAGGATCTTGTGTTTTAGTTCTTCCTTTAAAACATGGGATACGTTTCATCTAATTGTGCCCACTCTGCTTTCCTGGTGGCATTGGGGAATTTGATCTTCATCCTGAGACTCTCGGAAGGTTGCTCTGGTACGTCACAGGTGGCATCGACTTGAGTCTTCTCAGCACTGTGGAGCCCTACCTGGCTCAGATCCTCTTGTGTCTTATCCTGTTCCCTGGAGAACTGGGTGCCTCTGTGACGCATATATGTATGCGTTTGTGTGTGTATGTGTGTGTATATATATATATATATATATATATATATATATATATATATATATATATATATATGTGTGTGTGTGTGTGTGTGTGTGTGTGTGTGGAAAGGGGGAAGCTTCTTCCAAGAGGCCTGGGGAGCTACAGGCCAGGAAAAGATATCTGGTCTAATGCAGCCACTTTTGCCTTTGATGTTTATGAGGGGTTCCGGAGTAGACAGGAAACGATAGCGGTAGCGCTTGATCTCGAGGATGCGTCCAATAGAGTTCGATATGATGACTGCACTGATGGAGAAGGGGGTCAATCCCTGGTTGGTGAACTGGATAGCAGCCGTCCTGCACTCTCGTCGGGTTGCTCTCCGTCTGGGCGCATGGTCCTCAGAGCCACATATGTTAACCCCGGGACTGCCACAGGGATCTGCAGTCTCACAGTGCTCTTTAATGTGTATACGAGAAAGATTGAAAACCTAGAAGCACCAGGGGTTGGAAGAATACTAACATTTGCAGATGATATTCTTGCATATAGGCAGAGGAGAGATAGGGAGCAAACAGCCCAGGAGTTAAAGGCGACAGTAGATGAAGTGATTGACCGTGCACAGAAATGAGTGCTGTCATCCACCCGTAAAAGGCGGCTGTTTTGTGGTGCTCTCTGGACACGAGGATTGTAAGAGCTGATGTCTCAAGCCTCGCGATAGATGGTAGAAACGTCAGCAGAGAGAACAAACTGAAGTATCTGGGGATCACATTTGACAGGAGCCTATCCTTCAAGGACCACGTGGAGACAAGAACTCAAAAGGGACTCAATGCACTTAAAACTATGGCTGCAATGGACATAGAGCAGAGAATGCTTTTCAGACTATACCAGCATTTGATCCTCTCAGTAGTTGATTATGGATTAGGTCTGCTTACTGTCTCAGAGAGTCAGCTGGTGAAGTTAGAGCGCATACAGAACGAAGCTATGCGGGTCATTCTGGGATGCACTAGAGACACCCTAGTAGTGTGTATGCGTTACATCCTTGGTCTGCCGACTGTTGCTGGTAGGCTCAAGGTGATGCAGGTGAAGACATCCCTCAGAGTAGCTGCATACACAGACCACCCACTGCATGAGGCGCTGGACGCAGTTAAGGGTCAGCGTCTGATAAGAGAGAAATCATGGATGGCTCAGGCGGAGGATACGATCAGACAGGTGTGCCCCCTGGAAAACTAGGCGTGGAGAGGAGTGGGTCAGAGTGCCAGCGGAGCAGTCAGATTTGTGCAGAGTTATAATCACATTAAGCCGGGAGTGCAGGGAGTGGCCAGCAGGGGCCACGGAAGTGGAAATCCAGCAACTAATTCAGGACAATGCTCACTCGAGGGATGTGATTATCTACACAGATGGTTCGGTGTCAAGAGGTGAGAGAAGTGGCTGGGGTTTCATAGCCAAAGCTAATGGTCGATGTTTGGGGCAGGAGAGCCTGGCATATGATACCACAACATCCAGCTTAAGAATGGAAGTGGAGGCAGTCACTGCGGCTCTCCGCTGGATGGAGAATACGACACATACACATATCGTGATTGTAACTGACTCAGAAAGCATGCTGACGAGGGTGAGGACGCGCAGACTTCGTGCGGAGTGGTTTGCTCCGCTTCGGAGGTCACGGGTGACAAGCATCGCCTGGATCTTTTCTCCGGGGCATGCCGGTGTGCTGGGAAATGAACAGGCGGACAGATTGGCTGGCTCTGCAGAACTTGGTGGAGTATTGATACATGACAAGGCAGACGTGGTTGCGGCCTTGTGGGAGCACGTGCACACCTCGGAGGAGCAAATGGATTACCATGGTCTGGCAAGAATGAGACAACGAGGAGTGACGAAGGGATCTGGCCGACGCTCAACGCTCAAAGGAAAGGCGAGACGGACTTATAATCAGATTGCTACTGGTACTATTAGTGTTGGAACTCTTCGCTGGCTGCTGTATATATATATATACACTAGCTGACCCGGCCCGGCTTCGCCCAGCACCTAGTGGTGATCTATCTATCTATCTATCTATCTATCTATCTATCTATCTATCTATCTATCTATCTATCTATCTATCTATCTATCTATCTATCTATCTATCTATATATCTATCTAGCAAAGAATGCTTTTCAGACTATACCAGCACTTGATCCTCTCAGTAGTTGATTATGGATTAGGTCTGCTTACTGTCTCAGAGAGTCAGCTGGTGAAGTTAGAGCGCATACAGAACGAAGCTATGCGGGTCATTCTGGGATGCACTAGAGACACCCCAGTAGTGACTAACAAGTGATAAACACTACGTACCTTCTACAGAAAGGCCTGCGCGTATATTTACTCCATCATTTTGTTCGTTTAAAGCTGGATTTACATACAACTCAAAATGTCAACTTTATGTGAATGTGTATTTAGTTAAATGAGGATTTCTTTGTGAATCGTGAAGGTAAGATCACCCATTTTTGAATTTTACCAATTATCGATTTACGACAACGTGAGAATTAACCATGCATGGCTAGCAAGTTAAACGTCACGCACGACCTACAGAAAAGCCTGCAATATTATTTTATTCCTTGCCTTATCGAGCTGCCTATGTTGCCAAAATGTCCTCCAACTTGCGGTCATCAACTGTGTCCAGGCGGCACAATGTAAGCAAAAGCAAGACGGGACACATTTTGACGAGCACGCCAGCTCAGCGATTGAATCGATCATCTTCATCGCCAACCTCAATCGTGTTGTCTGGTGAACAATCAGACACTGAATTCCAGCTGGACATACAACAGAATTCACCAGCTCAATCTAATCAAACCAGCACATGACATTCAAGCACTCTTTCTTCGGCCGAACCACAGAGCCACAATGATTGTCGTGAATTTATTCAGGCTTTGGAGATGAGGTTAAAAGATTTTATTACCAGCAACACCACTAATATTATTGCTGTGCTTAAAAACGAAAACCTTCTTCTTCGAGAAGAAATCCGCCTCCTTGGACAAGAGAAGGAAACTTTCAAAGCATCCATACATGCTTTAGAACTAAAAAGTGCACAGTCATTTAATAAAAGTGCACAGACAGATGTCAGAATCTCTATGTCTCCAACCGAGATGCAGGAACATCGTTACGCCCGCCAGGCGAATAGTCGCCAGCCGGGATGCAGTAACATCGTTACGGCCGCCAGGCGAGTACCAGTTACCTGCCCACAGGTTGCTGGCTGACGCGATCGTCAGCGGTCAGGCAAGGACAAAGCAGGACGCACGCAGTCCTCGTGAAGCCAGTCCACAGGGCAAGCACTGTGAGAGGAAACCGGCAGACTGCTTGGGAACTCGGACATGACAAGACGTGTGGGTTGAGAAAGGCTTCGTATCGTTTCTGTGCCCGAAAGTTGAGTGCTTGTATATATTGTGAGATAGACTGTGATGCTGTGGGTTTTGTCTGTAAGTGTACTGATGTATTGTATATGTATTGTAATGATCATCACATGCCAAACTAGATTGTCTTGCATGTGAATTGTGAATAAATCCATTGAACTTAGTGTCATTGTGTGTCAAGTCCAATCATTTTGTTCTTGTATAGTCTCACATATGTTAGGTACAACGAGCCAGGTTTAAGACCTTGACATGTGTGAACGTGGAAGGCTCGTCCTCATTGAACATACTAACGTAAATTACATGCATTTGATTGTTTAAACGTGTAAAACATCAGTGATTGTAAAACTTGTCGCCATTTTGAACTTGTTGTAGTTTGACCTTGTCGCCATCTTGTAAGCATGATGTCTATGTCCTTACTAAATGTCACCTTGATGTAAGTGATGTGTCATCATTGTTATAGATGTTGAAATATATCTAGATTGTATTTGTGAAGTTAGTTGTGGAAAGCAGAAAGTTTAGGAAAGAAAGTGACTTGTGATTTGAAAAATTGTTGACCGACGACATTACGACCTACAATTACACTCAACGCCATACAAACCTAATCAAAACTTAGTGACAAGCATACACCTCACACAAAGGGAGATTCTAATTTATTTCCCCCCAAAAAGAAAGCAGGTTTTCTGTGCCATCTGAAACCCTTTCCCGTAGAGGTCACTTGTCCTTAAAGCGACCCTACAGTTCCTAGCCCTGGTTTGAACCATTCTCCACCGCATCCAGTACACTTGAGTATATTTTTTTTTCTATATACTTTCGGATGCAAAATTGGGCATAAATTGTAAGTCAACAATATTGTAAAATTGTTCACGTTACTAACACCTTGTAACAAATTGTGTGTCTGATAACTTATTTTCATTTACACATTCCATCATGTCTTCATTAAATGACTTCATCGAGATGGGTTTAAAGCTAAAGTTAACTGGTGACGAGTTAAAAAAATGGAGTGAAACAAAATATGCTGAACACCTCCTAGTACAAAAAAAAGCTAGCGAACGCGATGAAAGAGCGGCTGAAAGAGCTGCGAAAACGAAACAAGCAGAGTTAGATTCTGAATTGAAGAAGGCAGAAATAGCAGCTCAAAGCAAACGCGAAGAGCTTGAATTACAACTCAAAATTAAACAGCTTGACACCGAGACTGCCATAAACAAAGAGTCTAAGAAATCTGAAAGACTGGAAAAAGAGAACCAGTACAAAAAGTATCAAGGTATTGTGAGAAATTATACCTCAGGTGACTGCATTGCAGCGTTCACCCAAAATTTTGAGACCTTAATGGACCATTATCAAGTTCCAGTTTCTGAATGGAACATTATTTATATGAGGAGTTTGTCAGGGGAACCTCTGAAAGTCATAGAGACTATCCCCAAAGACCTCAGAATAGATTACCACTATCTAAAATTGAAAATTATGGCTCATTTTATGCTAGATGAGGCAGGATACAGAGAACAGTTCAGCAAACTGAGTCCAAAATCTACTCAGACGTTCTCTGACTATGTCTCTGTAGTCCGAGACGTATTTACAAAATGGAGTTCAGCAGCCAAAGTAAATAAAGACTATTATAAGTTAGAAGATCTCATCATCAGGGATAAAATCATCACATCCCTTCCACCAGCATTTTCAAAATTTTTGTTAGAGAATGAATGTACGAGTGTAGAAGAGATTGAGAAACGTGGGTCGGCTTACTATTCAGCCAATAAACATTGTTTTGCTAGCGAAGCTACTGATACAAACTTCGTAGCAGCTGCAAACTATGACAAACCTCGATCAGAAACCTACAATAGGCAAAGAACTTATAAGCCTACTTCTGAGAAATACAATCATTGTAGATTTTGTAACACGTCACACCACCAAGGTGAAATGTGCGATAAGAACCCAGCATATCTTACATACTTACAAAACTACATAAATAGTCAGGATAAGGAACGTAAATCCTTTAAAAAGGTACGAAAATGCTTCCTCTGTAAAGCGTACGGCCACTGGCGTAATGATTGTAAAGGAAGGCAAATGACCAAGAAAGCAAATGCCGCCTTATTTGACAGTTCATCATCAGATGAAGAACATTCAGAAAAACTCCCTGTGAACTCAGCACAGGCTTTTGACATGTTTAATTCACATAAATGTACTATTTGTAATACCTTTTATGAAAATGGCATTTTAACATGCGGCCATTCCATTCCTATTGCCAATGAAGAAGCTAATTTGGTAATAGATTCCAAAGGCAGAATAAACATCCATCAGGGATATGTGAATGGCAAGCCTGCTACAGTACTTCGTGACACCGGAAGCTCTCTTATAGGGCTAAAGAGACAGTTCATAATGCCTACAGACTATACAGGCAAGCACGTAACATGCAGAACATTCTCTGGAAATATTGAAAAGTACCCATTAGCATGGGCATATATTCAGATACCTTTCCTCACTGGGAAAGTAAAATGCGTTGCATTAACTAACCCTGTGTGTGATATTATCATTGGTAATTTACCAGAGGTGAATGATATGCCTCATGATATTACATCTGTTTGTATTGATGATAACACAACATCATCACCATCACATGTCATCATTGAAAGTATAGTATCACCAGATGAATGTATGGTAGCTAATGGAACACTAACACGTCATGAATCCATTGACCAAAATGTTTCATCACCATCTGATATCATTGAATGTGTGAACGCAGTAACCAGATCTACTGCGAGAGTGCAAGACGAAATTAATCAAACTGAGGCTATAGAAATGCTTAGCCCAGTCATACTACTTCCTAAAACCATGAAGGAGAATTTTGTAGCAGCCCAAAAGGCTGATCCTTCATTATCTAAATATTTTAATCTGATCGGCCAAAAGCCAAAGGTAACCAAAAATGCAAGATGACATTTTGCTCTGAAGAATGGCATCCTCACCAGATACTATATCAGAGGTGACAGCACCACAGAGCAAACTGTGTTGCCAATTGAATACCGTAAGCAAGCCTTACATCTTGCCCACGATATACCTCTTGCAGGGCATATGGCATACTCTAAGACCAGATCAAGATTATTAACACAGTTTTATTGGCCAAGATTCTGCAATGACATTAAGAAATATTGTAGAAGGTGTGACATCTGCCAAAAACTAGTGAAAAAAAGGTAAAAACCCACAGGCCAAATTACAAATTACCGACTTAGCCAGTCGACCTTTTGAGAAAATATCTGTCGACATAGTGGGCCCTCTGAATCAAGTAACATCCAGAGGGAATAGGTTCATCATTACCATCATTGATTTATGTAGCCGCTGGCCGGAAGCGATTCCGTTAAAGAACATAACTGCCAATGATATTATGGAAGTTTTCTTCCATATATTTTCACGAATAGGATGTCCAGACACTATCCTATCAGATAGGGGAAGTCAATTTATTGCTGCATCTACTCAAGCTTTCACCAAAATGTTAGGGGTGAAACAATGTTTCAATTCTCCATACCATCCTCACTCAACGGGAATCATCGAAAAGTTTAACGGTGATTTGAAGCATATGCTTGCTAAAGTCACGAAAGAACATCCAAAAAACTGGGACATATATTTGCCCGCTATACTTTTTGCTTATCGCGAGGTCCCACATTCTAGTACTGGATTCTCTCCTTTTGAACTGATCTATGGTGCCAAACCACGTGGCCCATTGAGTATCTACCATTCAATGTTAACTGAAGCCACCCCTGTACTTAAACCCATATCATCATACGTGTATGTTACATCATTGCGCGAAAGAATCATCAAATCTTGTACTATTGCAAAAGAAGCACTAAAACTATCTGGTGCTACATATAGACAATATGCAGACAAAGGTAACAGGACAATAACGTTGACACCTGGACAGGACGTACTTCTTCTCTTACTTAGTGACCGACACTTATTGACTGACTCTTGGCAGGGACCATTTAAAGTTATAAGACAGATTTCGAATGTGGACTATGAGATTCAAATAAAAGAGAAACATAAAATATTCCACATCAATATGCTAAGACCATACTACAACAGAGACAACGAACAAGACGATACAACAGCTTGTACAGTGATAATAGACCACGAAGATGACGAAGATAGTGACGAAATTCCAACACCTGCATTAGATACGACAAACTGCTTGAAAGAAATCAAAATAAACCCCAACTTAACTCAAGCAGAAACAGACAGTTGCAAACTTCTCATACAACAATACAACACCATCTTCTCCAACAACTCAGGACAAACAGAATTAGTACAACATCACATCACGCTCACTTCAAACACACCAATAAAATGCAGACCTTAAACCATTCCATTACATTACAAAGAAAACTTACATCAAGAGATCATTAGCTTAGAGAAAAACAACACCATTAGACGATCCCAATCACATTTTTCGTCTCCAATGGTCATGGTACGCAAAAAAGACAACACGATAAGACTCTGTGTCGATTATAGAAAATTAAATAAAATAACACTTCTAGATCTGGAACCAATGACCAACTGCGAGGACCTACTGACAGAACTGACAGACTCTAGGTACTTCACGATGTTAGATATGACGAAAGGTTACTGGCAGATAACGGTAGACGTACAGAGCAGACATCTGACAGCTTTTGCCACACCTTGGGGACTGTACGAATGGTGCAAATTACCATTTGGGCTAGTCAATGCCCCAGCGACATTCGTACGTATGACACGACTATTACTTGTGGACATAACAAACATTATCTGTTACATGGACGACATTTGTGTTCACACAAAGACGATGACAGACCACATAAAGACATTACAGCAGACATTTGAACGGATTAGACAACACGGACTGACTGTGAAGCCGACAAAAGTAGACATAGCCTATCAGGAAATCTCCTTCTTGGGTTATAGAATATCTAATGGCTTTGTCACGACAGACGATAACATCGTGTCCAAAATACTAAAACTCTCACTTCCGACTACCAAGAAACAAGTCAGACGTGTATTAGGACTATTAAATTATTATAGGCAATTCATACCAGATTTTGCTGAACTGACAGAAAAATTTAATAACCTACTAACGAAAAACCAACCTGAAAAGATTGTAAACAACGAATGCCTAAAATTTGCATTCCAGAAAGTGTTATCTTATTTTTCTGAGAATAGTTTAAAGAATCCCATTCTCAAATTACCCAATTTACATATTCCTTTCAGATTACGCACAGACGCGAGCTCCGTGGCGATTGGGGCTGTTCTATTACAGGAACATGACAACATTCTATACCCTGTATACTACGTCTCTAGGAAATTGAAACCAAGAGAACGCGCTTGGTCCACACCTCAGTTAGAAGCTCTTGCTCTAGTGGTGGGTATAACTAAATTGTCCAGATTCCTCCTAGAACGACATTTCATCGTAGAGTCCGACAATAGTCCATTAAAATGTATTACTTCAGGGGTCCCAACAAACCAGATGATAGCGCGCTGGTCTCTTTTGCTTCAAGATTACAGCTTTGAAGTTCGACATATCGCTGGCAGAACCAACACGATTGCTGATCTTTTGTCCCGTTGTCCGAACGACCCAGTAAGCACTAATGTCTGAGTGCAGTGTGTTAGAAAACACTCAGACCAGCACAGCCATCAGTGAATTTGTTTTTTTTTCAGAAAAGCTGTGTACATCGATGATGTGATGTGATAGGGTTCATTCCCACTGTAAATATTGTTTCTTATTTTATTATTAGTGTAGTAATCGTCTGGAATAATTGTGTAGTGTGTGGTAGAAAGCGAACAATATTAATTGTATATATTATAAAACAAGAACAGTGCCACATGCGCTTTCAACTTACCTGAAGCGAACTAATCAAGTTATCATTGGTATCTGCGAGTGGATCATATCCAGTGACATTTTAATCCGTGAACGAAAGTGTGAACTGAACTTTGACATTTACACCACTGCAGTTAATCAGATTCCAGAAGTTTTCCAGCGAAACAACGAACACATGAACTATCAGAACAATTTCGCATTGCTACACCAGAGCGGAACAAGTGTGTGATAGAGTTTTAACAACACCAGCTGTTCGTGTGTACTTCCGGATGATTTGTAAATTTAGATCAAAAGTAGCAGACGATAAACAAAAATCTTAAAAATGTATGACGCTTCTAAAATAATTGAAACACCAATTTCAAATACACGAATTGTTTATCAATATTTTTCGACTAATGTAATCTTAGAATCATATCTTGATTAACTTATTCACACTACCGACATTTTTTCGCTAGTATGGAAAAGCATCAAGCTATGACGCTGAGAAATAGAATAATAGTTGTAATAATTTAGATTTGAAATCTTTTGAAATTATGTCCCTTTCATTTTTGTTGTTATTACTTTATTACACTAAGGGCGGTAAATGGAAATGTATTCAGAGATGTGTTGTATAAAAATAGCCATTGTGTTGCCAGATTGTCAACACTCCAAATGGTCATCAGCTAGGTATGGTATAGGGTTACCGGAGTTGTAGACCAACGGAAGAACTCCCGGCCAAATGAGGTCGGAACTCGAGCGTTGAATACGGCTTATAAAAAGTCGTATTACGGTCTTACCTGATGTTTTTTGTTGCAAAAAGCATATTATTCAGTTTTTTTTAGAGGTTGCGAGGTAGTTGCATTGTTGCTGATGTTACCGATCTGACTGGGTCAATATTGCAACTCAGGTGATCATCCATCGAGAGGATGAATCTTGGAAAGTGTTGAGGATTGAACACCGCATGACTTAACATACAACTTGCATTTCTTATGTATTTCTATGCCAATGTACATGACAACAGAAAGGTCGATTCTGACATGGTTAAAATATAAACCCTGTGTCTAGGTAGATTATGCATGAAATATAAAATCTTTCATGAATAAGCCCCGGGGAGCGTGTCAGAATCTCTATGTCTCCAACCGAGATGCAGGAACATCGATACGCCCGCCAGGCGAATAGTCGCCAGCGGGGATGCAGTAACATCGTTACGGCCGCCAGGCGAGTACCAGTTACCTGCCCACAGGTTGCTGGCTGACGCGATCGTCAGCGGTCAGGCAAGGACAAAGCAGGACGCACGCAGTCCTCGTGAAGCCAGTCCACAGGGCAAGCACTGTGTGAGGAAACCGGCAGACTGCTTGGGAACTCGGACATGACAAGACGTGTGGGTTGAGAAAGGCTTCGTATCGTTTCTGTGCCCGAAAGTCGAGTGCTTGTATATCTTGTGAGATAGACTGTGATGCTGTGGGTTTTGTCTGTAAGTGTACTGATGTATTGTATATGTATTGTAATGATCATCACATGACAAACTAGATTGTCTTGCATGTGAATTGTGAATAAATCCATTAAATTTAGTGTCATTGTGTGTCAAGTACAATCATTTTGTTCTTGTACTAGTCTCACATATGTTAGGTACAACGAGCCAGGTTTAAGACCCTGACAACAGAAACTACCCTTGGTGTTGTAGATGCGTGTGCTACCAGTGAATGTTCGTCGCATAATGACATACAGACAGTTTCTACAATAAAAAAAAACTACTTCTAAACCTGTAGAACGCACACCATCCATCTACCCCATTGATGTGCATATCAGCAACAGGTTCCAGGCCTTAAGTGTAGACTCTCCAGAAGCAGACCAGGAATCACAAAGTTCAATTGTTACCACTACTGGGCATCAACAACCAACGCAAGCAAGCTATAATAATCAAGAACACAAGAAAGACCACAGTGGTCAGTGGCAACAACAGCCCAAGCGGACACGCCAGCAGCGTGACCTTACAATTGATGACAGTGCAACTCATGTTATCATTGGAGACTCCCTGCTAAAGGGAATATATAGTGACCGCATGTCATCTTCTGACAGCGGGTCAACTTCAATCTTCCCTCTACCATGCGCTGACATTGATAGGCTTACCGCTACACTGCGAAAATTCCAAGTGAATGAGAGAATTAAAAAAGCGACAGTTCATATTGGTGTCAATGACATAATGGATAATAACATCATAAGCACCTCTCAACTATCTACGCTGGAGGTACTGTTACGAAATAAATTTCCTAACTCATCTATGTTCATTTCATCCATCATTCCACCATGTTATGGATTCCAGCGTCGGACTGCCGATGCTGCCAATCTAACTATGTATAAATTTTGTAAAGACAATGCCATTAATTTCATTAATAACACACCGTACTTTACTTCGTCGTCCGGAGCTCCTAAGAAAAAACTATACAGGGATCAAATACATTGTTCCAAGCTAGGAAGTAGTATACTAGCGAAGAACATAAAATATCCCGAACGTGCACAACAACCAGCACCAGTTACAGGAGTAACCCGAACTTCACCCCCGGCGACAGCCACCTCTGAGTGTTCAGAAAACGCTCCTTCTCTTCCTGCACCACCATTGCCTATACCCCAGGAATACAATGCCGTGGATAGCAACCCATGCTCCAATCCCAGTGTTGCTAACTATGATGGTGTGTTTCCTCCCTTGACCATAAAGCAGCCTCCTCCTATTATGTCAAAGGGGACACCGTTAAACAATGTTGCTGTGCCCCCGATGTATGCTTCTAATGTAGGCACTTCCAGTAACTCTCACAGCAGTGGTCCCTCGTTGGATGGTAATCTACACTCCTATCAGTGGAACCGCCAACTTCAACAGCTAATGCAATGCAATCCTGCAGCCCTGCAGCCCTGCATCAAGCTTTCATGATGTCACTCCAGCACAGACATTTTCTTACCCCATCTAATAGTCTTAACTACTACTAAATAAAGTTTCAAAAACTCTGAAAATTTCTACCGCAAGCGACATCATCCTTTCATCTTGCAATGTTCGCCAATCACGATCAGTGGCTTCACAAAGATGGCCTACGTATAGGCCATCTCAACATCTATCATTTGCTCAATAAATTACCTGAGCTTTCGGTAATACTGTGCAAACAATTCCATGTGTTTGGAATCACAGAAAGTCGTCTCAACGACAAAATATCCGACTCTGAAATCACTCTTAAGGGGTTTAAAGTAATTCGAAGAGACGCAAATCAAAAATTAGAAAATGGTATTGCTGTATACATTTCCAATTCTCTCAACTGTTCCCGTAGAAGTGATCTCGAGTCAGTAGAGATAGAATGTGTTTGGTTAGAGGTGAAGCCAGCCAGTCAGCAACCGTTTCTAATTGGATACCTATATCGGAATCCGTGTGCTGGGTACAATTGGTATGACTGTTTCCCTACAATGATGGATAGAGTGTTTAAAGAAGGTAGAGAAGTCATGATATTAGGTGACTTTAACATAGATATTACTAAATCCAACCAGACATGGGACGATATCATTCTATCTTACGATTTGAAACAACTAATAAACCGTCCCACAAGGGTTACAGGCACCTCCTCAACTATAATTGATCATATATATGTTACTTGTCCAGTTAATATTATCGAATGTTCTGTTCCTGTTAGTGCAGTTAGTGACCATTACCCAATATGTTGTACGTGGTCGAAAACTGGGTTCAAATCTCCTAAAAATAAACATTTAATCATCAAATTTAGAAATCTAAAAGCTCTCAACCAAAGTTTATTTTTAGATGACTTAAAAAATGCAGCCCTTGAACATGTTTACCAACTTCCTGATACGGATGATGCACTAGCTTACTGGACAAAGACAGTCTACAGTGTGTTTGATAAACATGTGCCAGTTAAAGAAGTTCGAGTGAAGAATCATCATAAATCTCCATGGGTAACTCGTGAAGTTCTCGAAATCATGAGAGAACGAGATACAGCGCACAAAAATAAAGATTTTATCAATTACCGCAGACTAAGAAATAAAGTTAAATATGAAATTCGTAGGATAAAGAAAGATCATTTCAAAAATTTGATTGTAGATAAATCAAATAACGCAATTATATGGAAGGCTATTAACTCGCTAATCAACAAGAAACACTCTTCAGAGTCAGCAATACCGAGCACTATAACATGCGAGGATTTCAGTTGCTTCTTTCAATCAGAAATAGAGAATCTAAAGTCCACAATACCAGACTCAGCTTGTAATTTAAGCTCACTGTCATCATTCTGTGAAGGGAAGTGCTCTAGAAATATTCCCCCTGAGATGCCCTTGATGTCTGTTGCAGAAGTATATAAATATCTCTCGAATCTCAAAGCAACAAGTTCAGAAGGCCTAGATGGTATCAGTAATAGAATTCTTCGGTGTGCTGCACCTATTATTAGTGCGTCCTTAACGTTCATATATAACCAGTGCCTGTCCAAAAACTACTTTCCATCTGCCTTTAAAGTTGCTAAAGTGTATCCTCTACTTAAAAATGGCTCAACTGATATTAGCGTCCTGGGAAATTATAGACCTATTTCCTTACTATCGTCGCTATCAAAGCCATTAGAAAAACACATGCATAAAATAACACTACATCATTTAATTAACAACGATCTAATAATTGACAGTCAATCTGGGTTTCTACCTAAATATTCTTGCCATAGTGCCCTTACAAAAATGACCGATAACTGGCATCTTTGTATCAACAATGGCAACATTTGTGGAGCAGTATTTGTAGACTTTAAAAAAGCCTTTGATATGGTAGATCATGATATTTTAATTAGAAAATTAAAACACATGAAGACTAGCACCAACATGGTGAACCTAATTACGTCATTTTTATCTGACAGACAACAAGTAGTGTCCTTAAATAACTGTCTATCAAGACCCACACAACTTAATTTTGGGGTGCCTCAGGGCTCAATA